>VYXD01002160.1:1498002-1622529 GCA_013397195.1 Hylia prasina | reverse complement strand
GTTTGGCATGTACCTCCTACAGGAGTCCTGTTGACACAAATACATACTTTTTCAGGCTGTAAACAGTTTATTACAAACAGCGTTCTGTTACTTTTTACTTTCCCTGCTGTCTTTACCTTTATCTTCTTTTTCTGATTTGTCTTTTTCATATTTATCCTTGTCTGGCTTTGTTACACTGTCATAAGAAGGTGGGGACGTTGTGGATGGGGTCATATCTGTTTTTTCTGGAGTGGAGTTCTCGTTTAGTTTATCCATAATTATATCTTCTTTCATGGGCAGATCATCTTCCTCTTTACCTTTATCCTGACTAAATATACATGATACTTTTTTGACTTTTTGCCTTAAAAGGTGACGTCTATAAGCACGCTGAATGATGACAGCAGACACCTCCTCCTGCTTTCGTTTCAGAGTGGTTGTAATTGGTTCATAGGAGACTTTAGAAGGATTGGCTGCCATAAACCGATCTTCCATCTGTATTCTGAGGGCGTCCATCTCCCCACTTTCCCCCAATACACGTTTTGTGAAAGCAAACAAGATGTCGAGGCAGTGAATTCTGTCACCGCTCACCATGGGCAGATCCATTGCAATAAGCTGGACTTTGTTTGGTTTTGCTATGAGAAGAGGTGGATCTAATGAAGCTGCAAAATCTGATAATTTACTGAACTCTATGAATTGTGTTGCATCGGGATCAAACTTCTCCCAGACTTCATAGAACATCTCAAAGTCATCCTCGCTCAAGGGTTCAGCGCTTTCTTCAGTAGCAACGCTGAAGTTCTCCAAAATCACAGCAATGTACATGTTCACCACCACCAGAAAGGAGATGATAATGTAGCTGACAAAGAAGAAAATCCCAACAGAAGGGTTGCCACAGTCACCTTTCACAGAGCTCCCCGGATGATCTTTATGGGGGGCACAGTCTGGCTCCCCACTGTTCAGAATTGGGGCGAGCAAACCGTCCCAGCCAGCGGACGTGGTGATCTGAAACAGGCAGATCATGCTGTTGCCAAACGTTTCAAAGTTGAACATGTCATCAATCCCAACTTCCCTCTTGACATAGGCAAAGTTGGACATGCCAAATATTGCGTAGATGAACATGACCAGGAAGAGCAGCAGCCCAATGTTGAACAAAGCAGGAAGAGACATCATCAAAGCAAAGAGCAGAGTGCGGATTCCCTTAGCGCCTTTAATGAGGCGCAGGATTCGACCGATCCTGGCAAGCCGGATGACTCTGAATAGTGTGGGAGATACAAAGTACTTCTCAATCATCTCAGCTAAGAACATACCTAGGAAAAAAAGAAGTTAAATCAGTAAAGAGTATTATTACACTTAAAAACCACTGCTAAAGATATATTCTACCAGGATTGTAGAACTTTAAGAAGAGTAGGATACTTTAACAAATTTTTAGGAATTAGCCATTCAGGTTTTTTTACAAAACCTTTGTGTTTGGTATACTTTTTTAGGACAAACTGATAACTAGTGTATGTATATTATCAAATGCTGAGATCAGAGGAATACCCTTTTGTTTAATTGTAACAAAAATAATCTCAGTTAATCTGAAGAAAGATCACATGCACAGTAGTATTAAACTTCCATGTAATCAAGTTAGGTTATTAAAAAAAAATGTGTATTTGAAGAGAACTGCTACTTCTTAATCATACATAAAATAACATGAGCACAGGTTTATTATTAATGACACAAATTCAGAACATAAAGAAACTGATAAAAAATTGCTATAATTCACAGAAGAATAAAAGAATTGAGCATAGTATTATGTGCCTCAAAGCAGAAAAATAACTTTTTTGATACAAAAATAGCAAAACTGATTTGCGTTAAGGAGTACTTAAAAGTTAAAATAACACAATTTTTACTCAAGTTCTTTCATGTTTGCTGGTCTAGATAAAGCAAAGATTAGTGGAGTCATTATTCGTTACCACATCTATTTCACTCTTGCTTCTCCAGTGCTCACTCTAGTTCAGGCACAAAGCCTCCCAGGATCAAACAAAACTGAAGTAAGCAAAGCGTTTTCTGGGGTGCATGCATCCTACCCTCATAGTAGTCCCACACAGAGTTTGCTCTTGGATTTTGGATGGCTGGACTCTTTCACCTGCAACTGTCCCTGGAAGTTTATATCAAAATTGCCTTTCATGTATGTATAGGAATCTCTGTTGATTTTAGAATAAAGATCTAATTTCAACTAATAAAAAAGTCGGAGTTTGTGAAATCTCTTGCTGAAAAAATTCTTACCATACTTTTCAGTTATCTTAGGGATAAGACTTTCTAGTTACAAAATTGAACCAAAACATAAATAGATTTTACATGCCAAAAATATTTCTATTTTCACAGAATTAGACATTTCATAAAAATGAGTTGCTCTTACCTACTATGGAGAGAATGACAACCACAAAATCAAAAATATTCCAACCTATAGTAAAGTAGTAATGACGAAGTGAAATCAATTTCAGGACAAATTCGCCAGTGAAAAGTACGATAAACACCAGGTTAATCCAGTATAAAATGTTTTCCATGTCTTCACTCTGATCATCTGTTTCTACCATCATTGTGACCATGTTAAGGCAGATAAGTATCATGATACTGATATCAAAAGCTTGTTTTGTTACAAAATCAAAGACCATGCCTTGGAATTTATTCTGTTGTAGCAGAAGAAAGAGGAAAAAAAGGTATTTCAGATTAATAAGGCTTTTCTTATATCATGCATTGTTTTAGCTTACAACTTATTTCATCCTAAGGCATAACAGAAAAATTCCAACTTCTAAATAGATGTAAATATAACAGAAAATATTTTTATTCTTACTGCTGGTCGAGGTATAGGCTTTTGTGGTTTCTTTGAACCCAATTTTTTCATTGCATTGTAGTATTTCTTCTGTTCCTCTGTCATAAAAATATCTTGACCTCCAAAGTAAACCCAAGAGATAAAAACTGGTTACAATCATGTATCTTTATTGATTACTTATAAATAATATTAATGATCACTCATTCACATTCTCATCTGTGGGAAAATTTAGGACGGACATAAAAATTCTCTTTTATGATTTTTATATTAAGTGTTAAGCTACAGAAAGCGTTGGGTTCAGCAGCTGGAACACTGATGTCTTTTCAGGCCGTGTTGATAAAACACAAAGACTAAAGAGGATACAAATAAGGATAATACAATGCTTATTATCAAAGTTCAGAAATCTATACTGCTGAGTATACTACCTTCTGTGACATGAAGGTAGCATAGCAGAGTTTTTATAGCTACATTTAGCTATTTCAGTTTAGCCTTTTTATGAGTCAATTAAGGCTTCAGTCTCAAATCTATATCTTTACAAAGATGACAATGAGTATTTCACTAACCATGGAGACTCATAGATTGTCAATTGTCCATCAAACCCTCATCAAGCCAAACCATAAGCCTTATTCATTTAATGTATTTACTATGCAGTGCTCTTAACTAATTTATCATTAACTTTTTTTATGAATAAAGTTGTCCTCAGTGGACCAAAAATAAGAGTTTTTTAATGTTCTTTTCAGAATAACAATGAAGTACTTATCTTCTTTTTCTGCTGGTTGAAATTGTCTATGATGACACCAATAAAAAGGTTCAAGGTAAAAAATGATCCAAAGATGATAAAGATGACGAAGTAAAGGTACATGTACAGGTTATCTTCATACTTTGGCTGATCCAAAACCTGCAAAACAGGCATAGAAACTACACATTAGTTTAACAGTGAACACAAAATATCTGCTGGATAGAATTTAGGGCTCTATCACTGTGACCTTTGGTTCTTATGGTCAAATCCTGACATATATTCCAGTGATCTTCAATCTACAGTTACATTCCTGAAAAAGGACTTTGCTATAAAACCTGATATTTCATTTTAAAAAATATAACTGGCCTGTACGAATGTAGAATAAATACTGAAAACACCGTTGGTTTAAACTAACAAAGTTCCACCTGTCTGAGTGTACAGACAACCAGGAACACCAAGTTTTACATCTGCAGAATTTTCTGTAAATCTTTTGGGAGGCTGGTGTTGTTGTGGGCTTACAGAGATTTCAGTACTCCAGGCACTTACGGGGAGAGGCATATGGAGGAGAGGTTATGGAGGAAAACCATCCAAGCCATGTTTAGACTAAACATATTTCTTGGTATAGCTATGCACTTTCACTATACTACAACAGGCCTCCTGCTGTGAGTTCAGCTTACCAAAAAAAAAAAAAAAAAAGATGGAGCTTTACCAGTATAGTTTATTCAATTGTCCACTTAGAACTAGACAAAAAATTGCACTAAAGGAACAAGGGGGAGGCCAAAGGTTAAGAAAATGTACAGGTCTAATTAAATAAAAGCACTGTGCCCTAAAGAAAGGAGTCAGGCAGCTTGCAGAGCACAATGAAAGCCTTAACTATAAATAAGATCCGTATTACAAAAAAAGTCCTCTCTGTATTGGTGTTTGTTTCCAAATATAAAGAATGGCTCATTGTGTAATGAGAGGAGGAAAAGGTATTTCATGGCAATAGGTGAGTGTGTTGTAGGATTGAGGAATTGTGATTGAAGTGTACCATAGAGAACATATAATCCTTTAGAACTGCTCCTCTGCTTTCCTCATTTCTTGTATTTTCCCCATGGTTCCCATTTTCTTTAACTACAAAATTATAGTAACTATTTGTTCTTTCATGTTTACTGTAATTTCTGAAAGATGTTAAAATTACATTTTCAAATCTTGGAGCTCATACAATCAAAACAAATGGAGTCAAGGGACTATACTTACATTACGAGAATCCACAGCTGCGTACATGATATCCATCCATCCTTTAAATGTAGCCTATAAAAAGAACACAGGTGTTTAGGTCACACTTTTCCTGGGAAATGGCTTGTCAGGAGCATTTTTTAGGAGCTGAAGACTGTCTTTAGTACTCATCATAAAAACCAGCAGAGTGCAATCCTAATAGCTGACTCTTGCCTTCTATTGTATGTTTTATTCATGTACAAGAATTGCAAGCCAACTCTAATATCTGACTATAGAGAACACAGCATCTATTAAGAACTTTTGTTTATTATAAATAATATCTGATGTAAAAGTAATTTTTTCTGTGCATGAGCATTAGAGGTTTACTTGATACAGATTCAATGCAGCTAAGGTGTATTACGTTTGAATTACATATTTTTTTCTCATAGTCAGTATATCCTCTAGGCTTTGTGTTATTTCTGTAGAGTCTGGATTTATCCCACACTTCATAATTCAAACCAAGAATTGAGAGACAAAATTTCTAAATTAAAAAAACAAAACAAAACAAAACTTTTTACTGTTACAAGTAAGCAATAGAGATATAGAAAGAGAAATAGAAATTTAGGACTGGTACTTACCACTTGTAGCAGAGAAAGGTAACCAAGGCCTACATTGTCAAAGTTAACCTTTACATTCTTCCACCGGGCAGTTTCATTGTTTTGTATGAGCTCCTCACATTGACTAAAGTTGTTAATTTGGCTGATATCAAATCTCTCATCCGTTGTAGTGTTAACACAGTAGTAAAACTTTCCAGCAAATAGATTTACTCCCATGATACTAAATATCAGCCAGAATATAAGGCAAACAAGAAGCACATTCATAATAGATGGAATTGCTCCTAACAGGGCATTCACCACAACCTGAAGTACAAATGAAACCAAAGAGAGACACTGTAAGAACACAGGCACCAGGATCTTACAAATGCTTCATCAGCCTCTCTCAAATGTAACAATTCTAATATCTGTGTTATACTTCAATTGTTGAGAGTAACAAGTCAGAAAAGCAGTATAGAGAAAAGATAAAATGCCAAACTTAATTAGAAGGAAAAAATACAAATAGTAGAAAATGGCAGCTTTAAATAATGGGTAAAATAAGAACAAGTTAAAAAAATAGGAAAAAGAAGTATTTATCAGTGCTTTTTAGACTATTTACTTAATGTATGTCTGCAAAACCGTAATAAATATAATCATTGATTGAATCAAGCAAACTAAATCTTTAATATTACATGTTTACCAGATAAACAAATCCAAGTAAGTTCCAATCTATTACTGAGCAAATTTCTAATTGAAACGAACTTGAGTCTTTTTAAAAATAAAACTCAGTGATGTAAGCATGTTCCTTTGGATGTTTACATATTTTTCTACAGAAAAGTGGAAATGTTCAAGAAAACTACTGAGTATCTGAACACACCAGGGCTGTCAGGGTTCAGGCAACTGGCAGATAAAACTTGAAAAAGAGACTTGATTTAATTCCCAACTGAATTTTTGGAAAAATCAGGCTTCAGGAAAGAAAAATGTGAAAATGAGTTAATGTGTGATGATGAGCAATGATTAAAAACATGCCAGAATGAAAACAAAACACTAAGGAAAAAAAAATTTGGGAGAAAGTAGGTCCATTATGAATGAGAATTATTAATTTAATGATGGAATCGATGATGCTAAATTAGTGAATTCCTATTTTAAATCTCTCTGTAAATAACTCTAAGAATATAAATTTTGTTAAGTATAGAGCACTGCCACCAACTTGGCCAAAACAACTGCATCAGATCCTTAAAACTTAGTGAAATTTGCTTTTTTTTAATGCAAAACACTAGCTATTAATCTGATGGGCTTTTTTAAAATTAAATTAGTTTATATGATGTAAGTACTAGGGTAGATCCTCTAGCATAATAAACTTATTCTTTCTGTTTGAAATACAAATATGTAGTGAAGGTCAATGAAGCATTTTGGCATTACAGTTAGATCTGCAACGAATACCATCCACAGAATCATTGAATTATAAAATTAGTCATCCAGATAGATGGGCCTTCATTCCTTGCCCTTTTACAGAACAGAAAATAAACCCTTTGAATATCAGATAGGTGATGAACCACCATCATGTGTACTATAAAGTAGAAATGGGCTGAAGGAAAGGAGAAATTCCTGTTTTACTTTCAGGGCCCCATTCCTGCCAAAACATTACCTCTTTTGGGTGATACATACTTTGGCCAACATTTGAGAGCCTATAGGACTTCAGTGAAATTGTTGTTATATTTAAATTTAGGAACTGGATCAAATGAAGTTTCTTTTAATCTAAACTATTCCATGACTCTATAAAATCACAGAATGGTGCATGAAGTCCAAATCTTCCATTTTTTTTTGTTGTTTGTTTGTACCTTTTTTTCCCACATATTGTAAATCAAATGTTTTAATAAGTGATTATTTCTAGCGGAAAATTTAAAATAAGTCAGAATATTTTCTTAATCATACTAAAAATCTCCTTAGCAATAACTGCTACAAATTAATAAGCAAAAGTAATATAGACTTTTATAAGTCAGCAGCTGGCTAGAGAGGATTCCCTAACTGATGGATAAATCTCTTCTGACTATTTCAACAGCACTCTCTTATGTTGACAAGCTTGGACTCAGCACTGTGAGCCCCATGACTGTGGAAGGCCATAAGACATTGTTTGACCTAAGCAAATGAACAGTCTAATAACAATGTTGAAATAGTTTGAATTGAAAAATCATGAACACACTTATTTTTACAGCAATTTGACTGGAATAATAAATGGCAAGATCATTTTTTCCCAATTTGGGACTATTTATCAAGTATATTTTTTTCCAATATATAGGGTTTTTTTTAAATTGAAAGTTATCTCAATTTTTCTACTCAAAAATATAAGTAGATTTCTTAAATGTAATTATATCATCCATCAGGAACAATTCTTGAGATATAAAGGGATAGTTAGTGAAGTGAAAATATTTGTCCTCGAGCTTTCAGTCTCAGTACACCCAAGAATTTTGTTCCTCTTTCTGTTGCAGCTGCAGGTCCAGTCATGTTCTTTCTTTAATTTCTGGATTTCTACAGCTGACCTACTTTCTCTGGTATTAGTCTGAGTCCTGAAGCTATAGAGAACCAGCCTGTGATATGGATAATTTGAAGACACGCAAAACATATGGTTGAGCATCACTGAAAACACTGATCCTGACACCTTCCAGCTTCCACTGGTAGGAAGGGCATGAGAAAAGGGGACTAGGCCTGACAGCAAATGAAAGCAGGGGAAGCATAAGAAAGACATCAAACCCCTTGTTTTCTAGTTGAAAGAAAAAGGTATTAGTGCCTAGCGCCATATAGCAGTGAGTGATACTGCTTGGGACAAGCATGGACAGATTAATTATATTCCCACGGGCTATTTTAATGAAGTACCAAGTGCAAATTAAAGTATAACTTTCCTAGCAGTAACAGTGGTGAGAAGATGAAGGGGAAAAAAAAATCATGTTTTTCATAGGGGCAATTTTTTCCTATTAATTACTAGTTTAAGCAGGCACAAGTCCAAATCCTAGAGATCAGTACAGTGAGTTAAACATTTTATATATATTGAACAGAATTTCCTGCTTATATATGGGAAGTATAATGATCAGTGGAAATAAATTTAAGCATCTATGCAAATATATGCATTGTATTGTATTCTCATACTTTTAATTCATACATGATAAACATCAATGGAATGATTGTGTTATGAACACACATCTTGAATTTTCATGTATCAGACGTTAAAATGTTCTCATACTAATCTCTTCATCAGCTTGAGCAACTGTATCTTTAAAGATACTAAACTTGGAATTTATTACTTTAAATAAGGCAAAATTCATTACATCCATTGGAATATTTCAATGGTTAATTGCCTAACTAATGAAATTATAGGTCAAATTTCTAGCCTTAATAAATGTAACTTCATCTACTACTTTTTATTGTATTTTTTGCTAAACTTATAAATCTTCTCCTCAACTGGGTATTGTACAAAGAGATAGAGTTGGCAGATCAGGATCAAATCTGTAGCTAAATTTTACACCAACATGGAAGTCATAGGATTGACAATTACCCATAAACCTTCATGACAAGGTTATTGTTTTTTTCCTTGCAACAATAAATTGCCACTTAAGCAATTTTATATAAAATTTGATTTTTTAAAATTTTTATTTTATTTTATTTTATTTTTTTTTGCTAATCGTCATTAAAAAACCCCAACAGGTTATGTGGTTTTAGTGAGATAATACTGGTGCTTTAGACAGGCCTTACCTCTGATATAAACATCCCAAATTTTCAAATTTGCTTTGGTAAAGGTCCAGAAATTTTCTGGAGGCAAAGAAATGCTATTTCCTGTTTGAATTTATAACATTTCATCAAAGCCCATTTCCTTTTTGGTTGAAGTCTTCTCTTACTTTCCACACATGGAGGAATGACATTTTCTTCAGAAGCTTACCAATTTGTAGTTGACTTACAAATTAGCTAATCAGCTTATCACCTGGGGTGCCACAGAATAGTGATTGCAGGAGGGAGCTCACACAAGGATCCCTTTTAGTTATGGCAGCAGGGTTCCAGTTCAGGTGCATCTGCTGATGCCCACTATGGCAGTATGTCCAAGAGAGACAGATGGACCCTTCCTGTGGCTGGAGATAGAAATATCTACCATATCTGGTTGTTCACTACTACCTCTGAGAGAAGCATTTCTAGAGCTTTCGAGTCACAGCAGAATAGATCTGCTATGTATGGATCTTTGTCCATTTCAGTGCACTAAAGGAGTGATTTAAACAAACCACTTTGACTTTGCACTGAGACAGACTGAATGGCCCTGTTGGGGAGCTGAGGGTCTCAGCTGTGGCAACTGACACAGCGCTAATGAACAGCTGAGAACAGTAACTTCTCAAATATACCAGCAAAAGTCTAATATGTTTTCATGCTGCTTAGGGCTCTATAAATTATAATCAACATTTTACAATCAATATGGCAAGCAGTAAGCAACCAGGAATCATAAAACCAGCTCAATCTCTGATATGCTAGAAAAGTTTTTTTAAATAGAACACAATGGTTCTAATATGAAAGAGAGAAGGTATTTTAATAGTGCCAATTTACTTATTAACATACAAATTAATTACAAAACTTTTAGTTCTAGAAGACATTCCCAATTTATATAGACAGAACACTATGTTAAAAGATAGAGACTATGTATGAGTCTAAACTGGTACAAAGTATACATGTGCATGCATACATGGGTGTATGTGCACACTTTTAAGAGGAAGTATTGGAGGGGTTTTTTTAAACTCTTCTGACTATAGCAGGATGTGTTTGTATAGGAAAAATTCAGTAATATTGCATAGATCCATGCAGTTGATAAATCCTTGGGCCCTCCATGAAAATATGAAAAATGGTGAAAGGCCAAGGACCTTCATTAAGTATAACAATATGTTCAATAACACATGAATCCATATAAGCAGTGAAGCCTTTTGCTTATATGTTAGTGATAAATGTGAAATATACAGGATGGTAGTGTAGCATTTCTGCATGGATTGGTCATTGATTATTCTGCATGCATTGTTTCTGTGGATGCATGCATTATTTCAGATTCTTTCACGATGTCTTACCCTCATCCCTTCAAATCGCGACAAGGCTCTTAGAGGTCTCAAAGCTCTTAGTGTCCTAAGGGACTTAATGGCACCAAGTTCAGAGTAACCCAATGCATTTGCTGTTAAGCTAACCAAAGAGACCTACACAAAAACAGAAAGGCAATATTGCTCATTCATCTTTATATCCTTCCAATACATATGGTGGGAATGATGCGTGCCCTGAACTTCTCAAGAAGATTCAAGGCTGGACCTCTTTCTCCAGGAAACCCTCTATAATGCAGAAAAATCTTAATGTCAGACAAAGTAGAATAAAAGTATATTCTAGGTACCTGTTGATGAAATCATGTTGGTAGAATGGTATAAAAGTGCCTTCTATATTCACATAAACCAGTCCACACTTGGTGGGATTTAAAGAAAAATGAAGTCACATGCAAAAGCAAAACACCCAAAAGCTGGGTGAATTGAAATGGACAATTTAGGTCAGGACTTCCCATGGTATCTTCAGAACTTGACGAGAATGTAAAAGCTCTCAAAAACCACATCCAGACCTTGCTTTTGGTCAAATGTAACTTTCTAGTGTCCAAAAAAAAAAATCTTATTCAACAGCCATAGCTACCAGTGCTGTTCAGATTTAACCAGACTAATCAAGACTGAGAACCAACTCTTTGTTACACAGTGGTAGAAGCTTCACTGTTAGGCATATCCACACTTCATTACATTCCCTGTGACTCCTTTAACCACTTCATCAATTCTGGCTTGCATAACGCTGGTCTGGTCTGCAGGCAGATGAGTAAATAAACTAGAATAGCTGTAAAATAAATAATACAATTATCTTTCATCAATAATCCTTGGAAATGTATTTGTAATAGCCATTGGGAAGGAGTGGTCCTAATAAATAAAAAAACCCCCATCACCTTCTATTTCCAACCATTTAATGCCCTTCCCTTCCATCCTTCCTGTTCTCTCAATTCCTTCATCTCCAAATTGTTCTTTTTTTTATTATTTCAATCCCCTGACTAAAGATTAAAAAGAATGCTTCAGATATTATTTTTTTTATTTTAAAAAATTGCACCAAGGTAAGGTTGACATGGAAAACTACTAAAGCTATTTATAAGGGCCACAGACTATCAAATAAGAATTAAATATTTGTTGATAAATACAAGCTCTTCTGGTCATGGCAATTTACACATTGGATGATTGAGCCAATACAAAGGTACAGACTCAATTATAAAATATTATATGAGTCTATAGTCATGTCTTATCATAGGATTTGCAATGGTGGTCTGGATTTACAAGGTACAGTGTTTTCCAACCTCTGTGTAGTAAAGACCTCGTGATCTATCACTGTAGTTTTAGGGAGATATTTAGCAATTTCTATAGAATTTTGGTGCTTTTTGTATTGCTCAAATAGGTGGTTTAAGACAAATTCTTAACTTGCATTCCATGGGAATTACATCTGTGGAACTGAGAGATGCCTATTAACATAAACAGAGGTAAGCCAGGCTATTGGGGATGGAAGGGAAATGAATATCTGCTATATGATCAAAGTAGTCTTCCATTTATGCTACCCAGTGCTTTACATACATTGTTGAGCATATAGACTTGAAATTACAATGCACTTCTCACTAGGTCTCCTTCAGACAATGTCTATCTGCTCCTTGGTAGTGCAGCCTTTGGAAAACCATGAAGGAACCCATTCTAAGGGGGCTCATCTATGGTTCTCTGAAGTGTCTCTTTGAGGTCACCCCCATGATACAGTGAAAAGTGCAAGGGTACTGAATAGTACAATGGAACTGACAATTCCTAGCAGTATTTTCCTTTCATATTGCACAGAGTAAGTGACAGGACACTTACAGTAATTGATTGGAATATTAGAAACACTTTGAGAAATTGCTTCCATATACAACAAAACTGAAGAGGATGAACAGCATCTTTTCTATATCACCAAAAAAAGATAGTAAAAAGCATCATTTCAAGAAAGAATTACAACTTCATAGAAGCAGAAAATTTGAACAAAACATCTCTAGAGAAATAAGTATATTGAAATATTTTTCCATTTTGAACAGAAAAATAAACCATACTATCACAGTTGAAATGGAGTTTTTGTTGAATAGAACAGAAATCTTATCCTGAAAACATAATATTCTGATTTTTAAAGCCTGTCATAAAGAACATGAAAAAGAATACATACATCAACAATCAGGAAGTCCAGCCAGCACCATGCATTAGTGAAATAGGTTTGAAAGCCATAAGCAACCCATTTTAAAAGCATTTCCAGAATGAAGATATAGGTGAAAACTTTGTCAGCATATTCCAACATGGTCTTGATAGTTTTACGTTGCTCTATGTAGATATCTTCAAATGCCTGTGAAAAAGATTTTTGAAGATATAATTAAATGTCTTCACAATTTGCAGTGTCGTATAGGAATGGCCAGGAAAAAAACTTGAATTGAAAAAATATACATGATGATAAGGCATGTATCTTTCCCTCAAATATAACTTTGGCTTTCACTTAATACTTTTTATAAAGCTGGGTTCAAACAATATTCATCTTTCAGCTGAGCTGAGAGCCATACACAAAACTTACTGTAAGACCAATCTTGAAACTTCATTTTGTTTCCATGGATAATGTTTGTGTGGCCAGTTTTTGGTAGCGGGGGAACTAGAGGGATGGCTTCTGTGGGAAGCTCCTAGAAGCTTCCTCCATGTCCAGCAGAGCCAATGCCAGATGGATCCAGGACAGACCCACTGCTGGCCAAGGCCAAGCCAATCAGGAATGACAGTAACACCTCTGTGACAGTGTATTTAAGAAGGAAAAAAAAATATTGCACAGGCAGAATTGCAGGCAGAGAAGAATGGAGTGAGAATATGTGAGAGGAACAGCTCTGCAGATACCAAGGTCAGTGGAGAAGGAAGGGCAGGAGGTGCTCCAGGAACTGGAGCTGAGATTGCCCTGCAGCCCATGGTGAAGACTATGGTGAAGCAGCTGTGCCCCTGCAGGCCATGGAAATCCACAGTGATACAGAGATCCATCTGCAGCCCTCAGAAGAGCCCCATGCCAGAGCAGGGGTGAGCCCGAGAACAGGCTGAGTTTGTGGGAAACCCGTGCTGGAGGGACCTGCAGACCCATGGAGAGGGGAGCCCATGCTGGAGCAGGTGTCCCAGTAGGACTTGTAGGACCAGGAGGACTGGATCAGGCTGTGCCTGAAGGCCTGCACTCCATGGAATAGTGTTGCAGTTTTTGGAGAACTGTTGCCTGTGGGCTGGACTCACATCAGAGGAGTTCCCCACGGAAGGGACTCCATGCTGGAGCAGGGGAAGAACTCCTCTCCCTGACCAGTCGCAGAACCAATGAGGGATGAACTGACCATAATACACATTCCCTGTCTACCTGCATTGCTGAGGGAGGATGTAGAGCTGGGAAGGAGGGAGAGATGGGGCGAAGGTGTTTTTAAGATTTATTTTACCTCTCATTATCCTGCTCTGATTTTGTCAACAATAAATTCAGTTAATAGCCCTAGGCTGAGTCTGTTTTGCCCATCACAGTACTTGGTGGCTGATTTCTCCCAGGCCTTATCTCAACCCATGAATCTGCCATTATATTTTCTATCCCCTATTTTCTATTTTTAATCCCACGTATGGAGTTACAGAGCACCTTTGGTGGGTACCTGGCATCCACCCAGAGTCAACTCCCTACAGATAGCAAGGGCCTATTGACACAAGGATTTCCTTTGTGGGAGTTACAAATTTATATTAAAATTATATGAGGGATTTAAAAATTACTCTGTGATACAGTATATTTGAGGAATAATCGAAACCAAACTATGCACACTAATCCACAAAATAATCCTAAATAGAGAGAACTGTCTTGTCAAAAGAAAATGTATACCTTGACAGTGAATCACTGTGTGTTGAGACAAGTGTAGCAAGAATGTCATATTCTGTCCCTGCTATAAGAAACTAATTACTTCAATACCTGCTCGGTGCACCTGATTTAACACCAACCTGTTAAATATCTGATGGAATTGTGTTGGCACCTTCCTCCTTAGTTTGACAATTAGAGTTGCTGCTGCTAAGTTCATAGCTAAACTGTGTTTTTATTTAAAAGCGTATTTTAAAAAAGCTATTATCATCAATATTAAGACATATGAACAGCAGTCTGATAAAACTAATTTCTTATTTCCATTAACGCTACATTTTGAACTTGCCAAACAATTTGTTTCACAGCCCACAAGCAAATTCTTACATGTCCTACAATATATGCCAAATACATGCAGATATATGCTTATATTAGAACATTCATTAATTAGATATCAAATTCTAATTTGTTACCTGTAGCTATGTGATTAACTGTAATTTTAAATGCTTGCTATTTAAAATCACAATAGTCACAATAGTTCCACGCTTAATTTACCAGAGCACCGCTGCTGAGAAGAATCATGAAGACTATGAAGGTCTCAAACCAGTTGTGTTCAACAATCTTATAGCAGGTTTTCCTAAGATTCCACCAGATTTTCCCCTTTCCTTCTTCTACACTGACTTGACAGCATTTGAATCTCCGTACACACCCTAAATGTGATAATAAATTTTGAGATGTCAGAATAAAGTAAATATTTATTAGGAATCACAATGAATGGCAATCATTTGACTTATTTCAGTGCTACTGCATTAAATCCTTATAATTCCTCTTTGAGCACTTTTATTTAGTATTTGAATTTAAAGGTCTGTATCTTTCTCAATACCTTCCAAAGAGGGAGAGAGAACACAGGAGAACAGTAAACCTATGGCAGCAACTCTGAAAGAATTACTAAGACAAACAGATATTACAACTATAATCACTAAACTTCTTTTGATTTTGAATAAAATGAGAATCCCACCAAAGTCAACACGATTAGGTCTATTTATCTTGCCTTTATTTTGCTTTGCCTACCTTCTGTAAAACAAGCTTCTGGCTCTAGAACTTCTTCAGGTTCTGCTTCTGGCTGTTCACCTTCTGGAGGTAATCCAATATCAACTGTGCTGCCTTCTGATGAACTGGATGCATTCAATTTCTGTGAATGAAACCCCAGATAATTATTTTTTTCCAGTTTTATTGTTTTAAAGAGAAATTAATGTTGGAAATGTATATCAAAATATTTTGAATGTATTCAGTGCTGTGATACTAAAAAAACTTCTTATCTGCAATCTATAATGCCAAATTGCTCTACTACAGGTGAGGTCACAAAATTAGAAACTACATAACATGAATTTTCTCTATTGAAAATATTTTGATATTTTCATACAAGGAATTGCTGAAATTACCAGAGTTATTCTGAGCCACACATGAGAATTTTGAAGTGAAATTTCAGTAAGCTAAGAATGGGTGCTTTACACATTTTGTACTGTTTAATTATTCCAATCATGTGGCTGCATTTTAGGT
Organism: Hylia prasina; assembly: GCA_013397195.1. Taxonomy (NCBI): domain Eukaryota; kingdom Metazoa; phylum Chordata; class Aves; order Passeriformes; family Sylviidae; genus Hylia; species Hylia prasina. The sequence continues at coordinate 1,606,718 of VYXD01002160.1, read as the reverse complement.
TACACTCCAGACAGCATATGTTAATACAAATAAATTTCCAACATCATGACCAAACCAACAGCAAGCTGCACAGATGTATTTTCATGTCTCAAGTAAATATTATTCTAGCAAGTCTGTAAAAAGCTAAATCTAAAAAGTTTGAATATAATTGTTCCATTATTGACATGAAAACACATGTTATGAGTTTTAAAGGATAATTTAATTCTCTTTATTTCTGAAAGAGCAGCACGTTACTTTAGGAGCAGTAGCTGATATTTTGCATACTCACTTGCCAATGCATTTTCTGAATTTATTGTGCATTTTGAAACTACTTATTACTTTGGTACAGTACACATAGATGTCCAATTACTATAAAAGGCCAAAAAAATTTTTGAACTACTAAAGTGAAAAATGTTTTTAAAACAATACCGTAATAAAATAATATTGCACAAATCATAGCAATATTATAATCCAAACCTTAAAAATTATTTTTTCGCACCATCATATTATGTTAGCAACAGACAAATATGAGTACTATAATAAGTAAAAGTAGTTTGATTACAGCATTCTATGACTCTTCTAATGTTATCACTATATGGAGTATAACATCAGTAAAATGGCTGCATTGATAAGTAGCTAATCTTATAAAGGGAATGATGTAAGCAGATTTAGAATAGAGTCTATAGGGAATTCATATTAGACAGAGATGTTCTATGATATCATTAAAGATACATATTTTTGCTGACACTTAAATCTGAAATTAGAGGCATTATTCCTTTAAAACATTTCTGAGGAGCTTCAAATTCTATACACTTTTTTGTAAATGAAATGTAAAAGTCTGTGGATACAGAAAGTAACTTGAGACTAATGGAATTTTACATAGCAACAAATATTTAGTATGTTCTTCAAACAAAAAAAAGATTCATTCCTTTCTCCCCATTCTGATTCTATTGAATCACACTGACAATATATTGTGTTGTGATTTTGACATAAGCTTAACTTTGATTTTGTGTACCACGGTTCACTATACAGCACATTTCAGAGGAAGGCTGAACAAATGGCAACATGTCGGAGGGTGCATATGCACCTGGTTTCAGTGATATCTACACACCCATTTCATCTATGCTTTTTTGAAAACCTCAGATAAGACATTCATGTCTGATATTTCTGCATGAGTTTTAACATCTATTGAGGTCAGGCAGGCCCAATGTACAAAGAGATGGATGCACACTTTTCTGCAGATATTACTGACAAATTTCACATTGCAATATATTTGAATTATAGATAATGCATGGCAGTTTGGTCATTGTGGAATACTGCCTCTAAAATGGAGAAACTGGAAAGTATGGGATAAATACTGTAGTCCTCAAACAAGGACCACAGTATTTAAACATCAGTGGAAGTCAATCATCAGTTTGAGCAAAAGCCAGAAATACCATAAATGTGATGTACATTCAAAAAAAATTATATATGATGTTAAAAATTATAATTTATTAATACAATACAGTAAATAATTTTTAAACTGAGAAGTGACTGGTTTTATTACATGGTGTTTTCTTAAAATGTTGCTTGCATCATTCCAATCTGGAGAGCATTTCTAGCAGAATGCTGTAGTAGTAGCAGAGCAAACAAAACTTATGAACTGGCTGAACCGTAAGTTTGAAAGACCTACTGTCCATTCTTTTACAGGGAATGAAGGGTTCAGTGACTCAGATATTATGCAGTTAGTTTAGTAAGCACAAAAAGGTAATGAATTCCTATCACTGAAATTGCTTAAGACTAACAGTTAACACAACATGGAAGATTAGATATAGCCACTGTAAGGGGAGATCACAAATATCAGATAGAAAGGTAAAAAAAAATTATCAATAGAACTGTCAATTATCAAGAACATCAGAAAGACAACTTTATTTATGTGGGGCACTGTGTATGGTGAGATGTATCTTTCAAGTCTCTTCTAACTAAAAATCTGGTATACTTCATTTACAGAGCTGTAACAATAATCACAGGGGTTAAACTGAACAGAAAAATCCTAAATTGAATCAACAGCAGCTTATATTTGAAATGCAACAATTAAATGCCTTATCCCATTGAGAACTCAGTTACTCTTCTGTTGATGTAACAGAATATTTCCTTACCATGCTGCTCTGTTACACCTGAATTTGGCTCCAACCAGATCAATATTTAAAGAAGAATATTATAAAAATTATTCAATAAATTCAGTCTGAAAGAACTCAGCATTATTTGGGAAAGAACAAAAAAGAGAAATTTTCAACAGTATAATTTCTTTTTAAATTTTCCTTTGTTATTTTTAACATTGAACTTATTGTATGGCATTATGTACAAAATTTATGAAATTTAGTATGCATTAGAAACAGCTGGGAAGATTTCATGAAACAACATCTCAAAATTTTATTGAATCAATTAAGTTCAGTATGCTAGGAAAACTATTCAGTAACATTTATGTATTTCCACGGCAAACTTATGCTCTGGTGTAAAGCAACTGACTTGGACAGGGACTTTGTACTGATTTCTATATATTCAACACAACATGATCTGGGAAAGGACCATGATATTGCTGTTTGTCCATGCCTTAATACATAATCCATGCCTTAATACATAATCCATGCCTTAATACATTTTTCTAGCACTTACTGTGACTTGCCAGTGTTCACACATATGGAATCCAGCTGGCTAACTAGACTTCCTCTAACTGCAGACCCTGATATGTTAGGTATGTAGCATATATCCCACTTCTTTACCTAAACATATCTGAAAGTTACCTTTGCACCTGGTAAATTGCTCTCTGCTTACCAGCATTACAAAAACTAGGCTATTTACTAGGCTATGTAACATGGACATAGCTTTTTTAAAAAAATGAAACAAGATAATCATCAAACCCAAGCATTAGCTTTGATCTAATAGTAAGTCCATTTTAAGCTTTTGGTTATACCATGATTCTAAATTTCAAAAGGATTCAGTCATGCAGATTATAAGAGATTTATCAGGATCAAGCATTAGATACTCTTTGAGAGTTATGAAGATAGAAATTTTCTGAATAGTATGCTAAGAAAATTATTCTCAGAGAAATCTGTTTTCCAAAACTTTAGAATGTACATACTCCACCTCCTTTTTGAAGAAAACAGCAAGGGGACAAAAGTAGTTACATGTTTCTAAAGCAGCAGTATACTGATTATCACAGAGATTTAAATATCTTTTACATCACATGTACCAACAGCCTTGCCAGTCATGCTTTACTCAGCAATACAGAACAGTATGAGATACAGATTTTAGTTTAGCTTTCAAGATAGGAAAGCAGCTTGCCTATCAGAGGAGCATTGCCAAAAGCAGCAGCCAAGATCAGGTCAGGAAGTTTATGACATAATTACTTTCTGAACCTTGACAACATTGCATAGATTCATACAAGTCTGCTTCACTTACAGCCAGGCCACTTTTAACTTCTAACATTTCTTTGTTTGTTCCAAAGATGATTATCTGAGAGTAGCTGGACAGCTCTTATCTTAACATTTTTAACAAAACCTGAAATTTCATGATTGGCCAGGACGCCACTAATAGATGTTGAAACCATAATTGAAGGTACTGAAGGAGCAAAGAGCAGGACAGACATAAGCAGGAAGATGGCACCAAGAGAAACCACCATTTTGATTTTGCTTTCAATTTCCTTTCCTCCCAAATTCCTGTGAAAATGCTAAATAATGGAATTAAATTGGTTTTATTTTCTGAGTGCTGTGTGGATGTCAGTATGAAAATGAAATGTTCTGTGATATAAATGGCAACATTATATCCAAACTATCCAGTCTTTTTTGGTACAGCTATATCACATATAAAATCTTCAAAGTGGTAGATGTAATGATTCCACTGGTGTAATTAAGTGGAATCTGGATGTCACTCTTTCTAATGCTTATAGTTAAGCAGAATAACTCCATGAGTACAAAAATCCAGAACACTGTATATCAAAGCAAAACTATTTTGTGTTGATTTCTGGTTGCAAATACTGCAAAAACCCAGTATTCCTAAATTATAGTCCACACTGGACTTTATTAATATTCATAATTCCTTTGATCTACGCATCCATGAGAATTTATTAAATGAAAATATTTGCAAAAAAAGTTGTATGAAAGCAATTTTAAGTAGCAGTGGAAATATGCTCCAGTGGGAAAACGCTCTCCCACCAGAACCTACTTAAAAAGGCTCTTTAATTCATACAAGCAATAGTGAAAGGATATTTCTGAAACAGAGTAAGGGACTGCTGTGTGCAAATATTAATTAAGCAAACCTCAGCTCTAACATTAACAACTTAATATCATCCACAGTGAATCACAATATGCCAATACAATATGACCAATTCACTATACAAAGCCTAAGTTCTGCAGAGTATCAAAGAATTTTTAAAAATGAATATTTTAAAATCAATATACATATTATCAGAATAATTCTTTCCAAAATATAAGACGAAAAGCTCTGGAGCAAGTATATTTTAATTCCACTGATTTACAAACTGAAATCAGCAACTGTGGTGTTGTAAATATTATGGCATTGTTTAATAGGTGAGATGTAAATCAGACTGAAGCTGGGGAACTTCAGGACATTTTAATCCAAACTCAGTTGCTTATTTACTTGAATGCTGAACTTTATTACTGATGAGATGAGAAAAAGTTTCTCAAGGCAGACAATTATAGATGTTTGGGGAGGCAATAATTTTTTGACCATAAATTAAAGAACTATAGTAAGATTGAATTGGGCCACATCTTGCAATCAGTGTTCTCTTTGCACCTCTACATCTAAGTGTGAGCGTAAGTAAGAGCAGAACTTATCTCTGAATGTTTAACCAGCCAAATAACAGTTTTGTATGAATTCTTTCAACCAAATTATGGTCACATGCTTTGACTGCAGAAATTAAATTAATTTCATGCTTAATGGTGCTCCAAGTACTGCATATTAATCTCCAAAATAACTAAATGCTTATACAAGTACTAAAGAAAAGCACTTTAAAAAAAAGTGGAAAATAAAAACATGACACTGATGAGTTTGCAGGTTACCTCCATTATAAGTTAAAATACAATAGTATGAAAGTTTTCTAAAACAGCTATCAGCTTTTCATTATCAACACAATTTACAGATGGACTTATATATAAATATAAGCTTCTGATGAGAAACGTGGCATGTGTTGCATATTCTGCCTTCCCTCAAAACAAAAGAAAACCCTTCAAAAACAGAATCCCGAATTCTGTATCTTCAAGACTAGAAAAGGTACATAGCATGCACTGCAAAATACTATTAAAATATTATTGGAGAGTATTGGAACCACAGAAATCTTGGGGCTGCCGCTCTTGCCTGCCCATGCTGTGATGTGAGTCCCGTGGCTCAGCAGGGAGCAGCTGTGCATGTTGGTACTTATTGCAATGAATGGGACAGGATCATAGCTGAAGAGCATGCAGGCCAGTCAATACCCGCTAGAAGGTGATTAAATAGGATATAGAGAGATGTATAACTTGCTTAGGTAACCTGTGTAAAACTGGTGACACGATGCTCTGCCTCGCTAAAAGGCACCAGAGCTGCCCGCTTGACTGATCCAGCTTGGTTCTACTCCTGTGAGAAGTAAGAACGGTAGGAAATGAAGTTCAGGACACAGCACCTCTGGTTTTTGCGCTGAATATTGCTTAAAGTAAAATATACATTATTAATCTGTCTGCAACAGCATTAGGAGATCCCATTTTTTTCAAAGCATTGAAAAATATTTTGTTATTGGTATATCTTGGTGTTATTATTGCCCTATAAGTTACATTTAACATAAATTAATTATTACCCACTATTATGATTATTTTTACTTATTATACAATTGTACATGTACTACAAAATTTTCCATATAAACCATCCTCATAGTACTTAAGAACCTAAATTGGAAAAAGATATTTATAGTTTCTACACTAAACAGCAGTACTGCAGCTCAGATCCACAGACCTTCATTTATAGGACAATGGACTCAGCACAGTCCCACAATTATTAATGGCCTACTTCCATGATAAATTTTTATTTAATATTGGTTCTCTAATTTCCTTATTCCTGTATTATGTCCTGTATTCACCCACTGACACTCTTACAGACACAGTCTTTTCATAATTAAATTTATTTTAGGTTTCAGTAGCTTTCTAGAAAATTCCTCATTAATTCACATCTACTGAGCATGTACAACATTATTTGTATTGTTTCTACAAAGGCATAATCTAGTTAACATTTTTATCAAACTACTGGAAGATACATGTGTTATAATAAAGAATTCACCAAACATTAACATGCTTAATTACAACTTGCCAATAAATAATAATAATTTTGTTGGAATTCAGCTTATTGCCCTATACAACAGTGAATACATGTACTTGGTTGTAGACACAGAAGCAAGCAGAAGCACACAGACACACACTCATCAGCACCTTGTGCAGTGTCCTCACAGCACCTGGATGCCTCAGCTGCCTTTCATCTGCAAATCTGCTACTTGAACACAGTGTGATGGCAGTTCCTGACTTTGATTTTTTCATTTGTGATGTAGGCAATGAAGTAACTGACATATCAGTTTGGCAACAGCAGTGTCATATAAATAGAAGAACATGAGAGGCCAGAAATGCAAGGCACATTATGGCATGGCAAAAAGGAGGAAGTGATGTTAAAAAGCCATTTGTAGTCAATTTTTTAATTTAAAAAATGCCTTCTTTTCCTGTGGATCATTTTCATTACAAGAGCATTGGTAATCTGACTAATAAGCCAACACTCCACTATATCAAAAACCCATGGTGGTTAAGTGTATCTAGTGAAGAGTATGAACTAGGATTAAGACTTTAATGCTTTTGTGTCACGCCTCTGTGACTCAAATCTCCTTGAAATTTAGGCACTTTTATAAGAAATATGCTCACAATCTTTGCTTACTGCTGTGTCTCTCTTGAAAATCCCTGAAACTGATAAACATTCCCTTCAGTTTTTCACCTTCAGCATCTGCATTAGTAAGAAATTTTGGCCCTGAATATGCTCAGCAGAGTTTCAGACTTGGCCAGTCAAAACTGCTTGGCACTAGCTCATCCCTGACTTAATATGCATTTCTTTGTCTTATCACCTGATCAGTTTACAGTTCCTGAAGCACAACAGCATTAAGTGCCTCCAAGAATGCAATGAAGACACTGTTTTCTTTTAAATATAGCAGGTGAAGTAGAAAGCCTTTCTTTTATGGTGGAAGCTTAATGTCTGGAGTTCATGCCTCAAACGTGGGATAATCTGCTTTAAAACTTTTCCTATAGGAAGTCAGTATTTTTGCCATCTTTTAAAATAACCCAATGAGCGTCCTTCCATGGGAAGAAAAGAAACATTTGGCTAACAAAAACAGTCAGCAGTCACATCATTCAGTTCTACAGTGAAGTAAGAGATGCACCACTGTCATACTCAGCCCTGCAAATCACCAGCACAGGGGTTTGTATAAAGCTCATCCTCCACCTCTCCTACTGACACAGTGCACTTGTGCAGTGAAGAACAGAACATCAGAAGGTTAAACTACAACTTATTTGCTATATGCCCAAGTACTGGTTTTGAAGAGCAAGATAAATAATAACACAATCAATCTGAAAAAAAAAGGAAATATTTTTATAAGTACAATAAAGATATTTGTGATAAGAAACAAGAAAATACGACTAAATGTGTAATGCAGTTGGTACAAAAAGGGATCTCAGGCAGAAAATTACTAGAATCTTACCCATATTTATACCCTCAGATTCAAGTAAGAGAAAATCACTAATGAAAGCCTTTATGTTAGTTTATGTCTACCCCACAGCATGCAATACTTTTCAAAAATGCCCATGCTAATGCTGAATGAACTAGCATCAGTACTAAGCATTGCACACTTACTCCACTTGAGCTGATGTGCCTCCACCACTTTCAGTTGTGCAGGACAAAGCAGTGGGTTAATAATACACACACAATAATAATGCCTTGGCATCCACTATAACTCTCAGTGCTAGCTTGGATTTATCCACTTGGCACCACATTGTGCCAGAAAGAGGTACATTTTATTAGTCACAGTAGGTAACAGGTTCAAACATCTTAAAGCTTTGAAAATAACAATGAGTAGTCAAATGAAAGGATCTTATACTGGGACATTAAGCTTTGTAACTTTTTTACCTTAAGGCCATCACTTCAGTGGTTTTGCTACCATCAGATGGATTATTAGTGATTTATATTGACATTGTTTAGTGATGCTAGTCCAGTATTCAAATGTGCCTATCTATGACGTATATGGATGCATTTTCACTATATAAAAATGGTTAAAAACATCAGAATGAACTGTTAAAAAAGCAGATTAAAAAATAACCTGCTCTAATGAAATAAGCATGGAGAAATTTGCACCAGCCATATGCACTTTGTATGACTTCTGGTATCCAGGAATATTAAACTGGTTAAGTTTTGTTAAGGATTTAACTAAATAAAAAATAGAAAGAACAATTCATTTTCTAAAAACTTTTCTTACACATCTTGATTATTACTGTAAATGCAATATTGTATCACCACTTTTCAAAACTCACAACCTGACATCAATTTCCCTTAAATAACATTACGAGTTTGTATATGCTGTTGTAAAGGAATTAAAGTAAGATTTTAATTAAGATTAATTAAGATTAGTAAGTAAGATTAGTAACCTCAGCAAAAAAAAAAGAAAAACAACAGAGTATTTCAGAAATAGAAACAGACTTACCTCTTTGCTTTCTTCCAGATCTGATTCACTGCTGAACTCCTCTGTGTTTAAATTTTCAAAATCTGATTCTCCAACAGCAATGGGCACTGTCACAGTGAGACTTGGGTTGTTTATGAATGACATGTAATCACTCTCATCAATTACATATTTTTCCACACTGCTGCCTATGCCACTGGTAGTTCCATTCCCATCTTTGAGATAGGCAAGGTTTTTACCTATGTCTACTATTGTATGGTTGGAAATACAGCTGTCTTTTTTGTTGTTTAGGTCTTCAAGAGGTTTGATTTCATCTAAAACTTTCTGTTTTCTAACAAAGGCTTTTTGGATGAATTCACGCACTTTTCTCTTCACATAATCTATGCCTTTCTGAATCCTTGCCACAGCAATCTGGAGATTGTTCATTTCATTATCATCGTCTGTAGCAGCAAGGTTGTCTGAGCTAAATGAGCTCAGCAGCAAGGCCAGAAATAGGTTCAGTACCTAAAAGAAAATAAGGAAAAAATTAGTCCTATTTTTAAGTCATAAAAGCAATGTCATAATGAGTTTTTCAATATGAGATAATTTTTATTTCACACGTAACACTTTACTTCTACGCACTTCCTGCTATTCTTTTCAGACCATAATCCCTGTCCCCAGCATTTTATTATCTTTCCAAAAGCACTTTTAGTTGGTTTAAATTCACTAACACAGGTGAAAATCTGAGCTGTTCCTTGACTGTCTCCTCCACAATCTGCAGTAGTGCTGCTCTGCTCCTCAAAATGGAGAATACCATAATGAGGCAGAGTAGAACATAACGTAGTGATTTACACAAGCTACATGCACTGTCATGTTCAGAGGCCAGGGAATGTAGGCAAATGCCAGTCTTCTGCTGTTCAACAGACCATAGTTCTAGTACCTCTAATACAGAATAATGTAAAATTTTGTATTTGGCAAGTATATATTAGTGTATCTTAGTTCTGGGCAGGAACACTAGCTAAGAGATAGAGTCCAAAGATGTGATACACCTCAATTTCAAGAAACTATTTCACATCAGTTTCAAGAAGCTATTTCATTACATTTTACAAACATACAAGAGAAATCCAAATTTCTCTTGCATGCAACTATGACAGACCATGTGCAAAACTGATTAAAAACCATTTAATTACAAATCAGTTAAATTATATTTGTCAGCTCTTCCAGTTCAAACTTGCAGAATATTTTATAAGGTATACCACAGGACTCACATTAGTCTGGTGAGATTGGTAGTGATGACTATGGATAAGCATATTTATAAAATTTGTGGATCGTACCAAAAAGAGAGTCCCAAAAGTTTTAAGATATCCCCACTGATTACATACCACTAGGTTTCCAATCACCATGACCATCATGAAGACTGTAAGGCACATCGTTTGGCCTGCAACCTCCATGCAGTCCCACATTGTTTCTATCCATTCTCCACACAGCACTCGGAATACAATCAGGAAAGAGTGGAAAAAGTCATGCATGTGCCAGCGAGGAAGTTCACAGTCACTGGAGATCTTGCAGACACATTCCTTGTAGCTTTTCCCAAACAGCTGCATCCCAACCACAGCAAAAATGAACACAATGATGGCCAGCACCAGGGTCAGATTCCCCAGAGCCCCCACGGAGTTGCCAATAATCTTAATCAGCATATTTAGGGTTGGCCAAGATTTGGCCAATTTGAAAACTCGAAGCTGCAAAACAGAAGAATGGCATATGGTTCTTTGTTATCTAATTGTAATGAAATTACTGCTATACATTTAATATTTCAGTTACCCTGCGTCTACATCATGTCTCTTGTAATCTTTAGGCGTTTTTGCAAAATTTCTGTTTCCAGTTCTTTGTACAATACTACACATCTGCAATGTTAAGTCCTGAGTCAAGTGATAAGAAATCAGAAACAAGGTATCTGTGCTCATTTCAATTACATTGAAATTATCATAAAGACTCCAATTCAGACTTTGACCCTTTTGGTGATTTTAGGTATTTATAAACAAGTTGTACTTGTTAAAGAAGTTGGATAAAACAGTCTTTCTCCTGTAAACTCTGAGAAAATATTGCTAAAAATAAATGAGCACATATGAAATGTGGTCAGTTTAACAGGACCATAAGTGTATAGTCACTTCCAGATTCTTTCATCTTAACAGGCAGTGAGATGGAGGAAATGGTTTTCCTAAAAAGAGAAACAAGCTAGAGTTGTTAATGACAGACATACAAGTGACTTGCAAGTATCTTTAACAATATATTTTTTGTCATTTAAAATAAATGGAATGTGTCTTACAAAGCTTGTCATACAACATTAAGAAAAACAAAGGAAAGCATTATATTGATAAGTACAACTTGAAACAGACAAAAATGAAATTATTGGAAGGATACAGCAATTATTCAGATAATTAAAAGAGGAGAATACTAAAATGAATATAAAGCTAAATACTATTTCATCTGATGATTTTATGTTTTGAAAAAAAAACATAAATGTCAAGTTAAAGCCGGAATCTACTACTGAGAGAGAAGTCAATCCTGACAGATTTTAGACTTTATGCAAAGTACAATATAATGCTATGCAGAGAACTAGAAAACTTATTTTAAACTCCTTATTTTTAAAAGGAAATGTATTTAACTTTCATTTCAAGTTAAATATATTTTTTTTATTTAAGGCAGAAGTGGAGCTTGATCACCAGGAACTCTAGCTTCATGTCTCTCACTGTGTAGGTCTTTTCAGAAGAGTGTTCTGAAAAGCACGCTAGCCTAGTCTGCAGCAAGACCAAGGTTTTTAAAGTTCCTGTTCATGAAAGAGATATCTAAAAACAGACAGAGACACTGTAGTGACTTCTGAACAGAAAAGCTGTTAGACAGCAGATAGACCCTTGCAGAGGATGCTACAGAGCAGGCTGGTAGGGATGAAAAGCCCCTGGACAATGAAAAATCTTAACATGACTCTCTTTTAAAACTAACCAAGAAAGGCAATTGGTAATGGAAGTCTATAAGCTAAAATTGTCAAGACACTTTTATTAATTAACCCAATATTTACCCCGCAATTCACTAATCTTCAGTCACAGGTAGTGACTGTTTTTTCTTGGTTTTTTTTACTCCCTCATCTAGGGAGAAGACTCTAAGAAATACTGCTGCTATAAAAGTAATCCTTTAAGTATACTTTCAGCAAGAATAGAATTGATGCTGACAATATCTTGAAGGAGAAGTAAACATTAGTAAGATATTATGCAAAACAAACTTGACATAATATATACATGCAATCTAGTGAGTAGGCAATTTAGCATTTTGTAACTTCTGAAAAGATCTGTCTCAGCCACATATTTAATTTTCAAGTGAAAAATGCACAAAATATATATGTACAAATACAAAACTGTAATATAGAAACATATTTTAAATAGTATATTTACCAATCGGAATGATCGAAGGACAGATAATCCTTCTACATTCGCAAGGCCAAGTTCCATTAAACTAAGACTCACAATAAAACCATCAAAAATATTCCAGCCCTCTTGGAAATAATAATAAGGATCCATGGCAATGATCTTGAGAAACATTTCTGCTGTGAAAATTCCAGTAAACACCTGCAAAGAAAATATAGTTTCTTACTCCAGTTTAGGAAGAAAATATTTAAAAAGTAAAACTAATGGTATCAACATGTGCTAAATTATATTTTCAGCAAGAAATTAATGATAAATCTGAATATCTTCTCTATATTTCCATACACTGAGGTTAGGAATGAAATTCATATTTGAAGCTTCCATATGTATCACAATGTTTGGGTTCCAAAGAAAAAGAGGTAAATGGGAAAACATGGTTTTTATCCAGCCTCCTAATATGTATGTATGCCAATACACAGAATATAATCTGATTTTTATGCTCATTTTTATCTCCTTAGAGCTCATCTTTGGCCTTAGACCACCTTTTTACTTCTAGGGATAAAGATAATTGTTCCTGTCATAACTCATTTTATCAAGAAAAAAATTATACAGAAAGCTGAGCAGAACTGCTTTTCTTCAGGATGTCTGGTGGAAGACATGGTCATTCCATTTCATCATTTCCTTAAGTCATGCTTACTGGGTCTTTCCCCTCTAAAATTCCTTGAACACCCAGATCCTTAGGAGGTGCTAGTGAGGAGCAGAATGGGTGTAGGAATGGAATTGAAAGTTCTTATGATTTGTAACTATCCATCAGGAAAAAAATATTCCTTTAATGAGCTTCAATGACAGAAGATGAAGATTTTAAAAATCAAAACACATATTGACTCAGTAGGTCTTTACTCTGTAATGCAAGAGCAGTGAAATTTACAAATTCCAACTTAAAATTAAGTTCAACAATCCCAAACATCGAAGTAGTCAACTTTTTCTTTTACATGAATGTGCGTAAGTCACAAAAAAATTAAAGAAAAATGCATTTTTACATACATGGCACATCATGAAAGACTTACAAGGTTTCCTACTGAAAGCACACCACTAAACTGTTCTGTCATTGGGTAGTGCTCCATGGCCATGAACAGGGTGTTTAGGACGATGCAGATGGTAATGGCCAGATCAACAAATGGGTCCATCACAATCAAATTCACAATATGTTTGACTTTCAGCCAGGGAGTACAGCAGTCCCAAATCAAGCAAGTGTTAGCAAATTTATACCAGCATGGTGGACATTTCTGTCTGGATTCTTCCAGTTCTAGAGAGAAAAATGAAAATAATGTTTTAGACATATTTCTCTATTCCAGAATTGCCTGGATATTTCCTTGAAGCCTAAATGCTGTTTTCCAAGGTACTGTTGATAAACCGTGTTGACATTTTGAAAATAAGACTGCTTTCAGTTAAAAGAAATTACAATTTAAAATAATCTATTAAAAAAAATCCCACACAATAAAACCAAAAAAAAACAAAAAAAAAACCCCAAAACAACTATACTAAAGATTCAGTAGATAAAAGAACCAGTCACAAGCTAATGCTATATAGAATGTGCAAGAGAGATTCGTCTTAGAAACCTGTCATAAGGCTGGGTGATGAGGGGATTGAAAGCAGCCCAGCAGACAAAGGCTTGGTGTTATTGGTGGCTGCACAATTGAGTGTGAGCCACCAGTGTCAGTCACAGCCCAGAGAGCCAATATTCTCCTGGGCAGCATCAAAAGCAGCATGGCCAGCAGGCTGAGGGAAGGGGTTCTCTTCCTTTTCTCCAGCTGGAGAGCTGCTCTAGGGTTCCCAGCATAAGGGCAGGTTCAGAGGAGGCCACAGAGATATTCAGGGGCCAGAGCACATGGCCTGTGAAGACAGGCTGAGAGAACTGGGGCTGCTTATCTAGAAAAGAGAAGGCTCCAAGGAGACCTTATTGCAGCCTGCCAGTACTTTTAAGAGGCCTGCATGGAGAGGGAGCCTTTATCTGGGAGTGGAGTGATAGTGTGAGGGTTTACAGTTTTAAACAGAAAGAGGGTAGGTTTAGATTAGGTGGTAGTCAAAAAGTCTTTACTGTGACAGTGGTGAGGCCCTGGCACAGGTTGCCCACTGTAGATGCCCTATCCGTGGATGGGCTCAAGGCCAGGTTGGATGGGGCTTTGAGAAATCTGATCAAGTGAAGGATGTTCCTGCCCATGGCAGGGGGGTTGGAACTAGATGGTCTTTACGGTCCCTTCCAATAAAATATTTTAAAATATCCTCATGAAAGATAAGCATTTAGAACAAGCCTGAAGTCAGACAAGTATTTAGGCAGCATTATGGTCTACATGTGCACAACTGCTCATTATTACCTTCCAATTTTCTATTTTGGGTATAGTCATTTAAGCATCAACATAATGCTTTACCCTTTCTTACAAACAGTTGCTTAATTCCATGATTCAAAGTAATTGTATTTAGCCTTACAGAAAGAAGAACATGATCACTCCTTTGTGAAACAGCAAGTCTATTGAACTGGTAGAAGGGGATTGTTCTACTGCAAGAAGCATAGTCATTTCAGTAACCTAAAAGGAGTTAACCTCAAAAGATTAACTTCACTAGAGAAAGACTACATTGAATAATAGGTTTTGCTTGCATTTAAATTGGAAACTTGCTACTTCTACCTCAAACCTATCAGTATGTTGGAAGCTTAACTTCTTTTCCAAATTTATCGGTCCCAAATTAAAACAAAACAAAACAAAGAAAAAAACCCAAACCCACCATAGAATCCCATCCCTAACTCCATATACAAATCTCTTCTTGTCTGCACCCTCTAGGCTGAAATAGCTGCCTTAAAACATCACTCCTACTTAACGCATTACACATTTAATAGCATTTTTAAGGCACTGTCATGTAACAAAAAATCTGTGTTACATACCTTCCATTGTGTTTGTAAGCATGCTGGCTATACTCATTGCTCTTTGCCTTGCACTAGGGTCTGTTAGGTAATCCATAGGAACATGGTAAGAACTAGAATGTCTCTTTCTTAAGTCAGTTTCTGTAGTAGTGCCCTGAAAATAAAACACTGATGAAATAGCTAATCGATCATACATTTAATAACATTGTAAATTAGTGCAGAGCTCTACTGGTTTAAAACACTGCTGTCCCACACCCTGCTCCAGTTATACAACAGACTAAGGCATGCCTGACTGTACAGAATAGTCAAACCTGAAGAATATGTTTTTAAGTATTTTGCTGAAACAGGGCCGAGATATTAAAGAAGACTTCAGACTAAAAAAAAGTTCCATAATGCTTGTCAATGAGCTGGGCTGTAAGTATCTTTCTATTTAGGCAGTGAAGTCTTTTCCTAAACATGAAAATGCACAGCCCACATAGCTAGCCATACAGGAACTAAGAGTAAGTGGATTTTCTTAAGATAACTCTTAAGTTAGAATAAACAATGAATTTCCTAGCATATTTTTCAAACAAATGAAAAAATATTAAATAATGTTGACATAGAAAAAGAAAAAAACCATAGAAAAATTAGCTATACTACAGGAACACTATCACAACCCTCATTAGTTGTACTACCAGGGTAACGGCCAAAGTTTCATGTATGGACAGCAGGAAGCTAAATACTCAATTAATATATTCCATTAAGTAAATGCAATGTATTTTTTCCCATTTTGACATCTTTTCTGATATACAAGTACAGAACCATCCAGTTAAGTCTAAGCATAATGAACCAATGGGTGTAAGACTACATAAACTAAATTTATTCAATGGTTTACTATGCTATTCTGTTAATTCCCAGACAATTCACATGCTTTTTTCACATATTTAATTAATGAGAGCTGGAAAATTTAATTTTCTCCTTTAGCTCATGGCTGGAATACATGAAAGCAGAATTCACAGCTTAGCTAGAAAGGTCATCATTGCCATGTGAGTACATTTTGTGGAAACAGTGACTGATCATACAGGGAGAGAACATCATGCCTGAGCTATTGCAGACTTTCTTACATTGCTAGCAGTGGCTGCTTTATCAATCATCACCTCTGGCAGAAGCTGTCCCGTAGGCGATGTCAAAGCTGGCGGCCCACCAACTAAAGAAACTACTCCATTGCAATCCACAGTGCTGTGCATCTTCCCATTTGCTGGAAGTGCAGGTACCGTTCTGGACGACCTACTGGCCTGGCTAATGTTACTGTTGCGCCGTTCACCGTGTCTGCGTGGCACGAAGAGAGAATCTCTTCTGCTGTCATTGTCTTCAAAAGTGCTGTGCTCATCATCAGCAAAGTCATTTTCTGATCCTACATCCTTTGCTCGACCTCTGAAGCTGAAAAGACTCGTTCTGCTGTTGCGCCTTGGGGAAAACAGCGAGCCGCGAATGCTCAGCAAAGACTGCAGGTAAATAAAAACAATTATTATCAGATGAAAATCCTTTAAAAAACAACATTTTCATACAGAGGAAAAATCCACAATGTCTTAAAGGGTAAGGTCATCTACAAAGAAATGAACTGGTACAGTTCCCCCCCTAATACGCTCCCTTTTGGGTAGTAAACAAAGAGCACATAAGTGACAGACAAAGACTAGTTATTTTCCTGCTTTGGATATATGAAATCAATCAGTTTAATTAGAGTAAAAGAAACTGCTTGACAGAATTGTTTCCTCTGCTATTGTGCCTATGTTATTACCAACTGTTCATAAACTGAATAAGTATATCTAGACACTCTTTACCCCAGGCTGGCATTAGTATGACAGGCTGAGTAAATAAAATTTTAAGCAAATTTTCTGTGACTCGGTCTGCACACAGAAGTAGTTCCCCTACTGCCCAGTTTAAAAAACATACATATCTTTTCAGATATTAGTCAAGTAGGCCATAATAGGTTTCTTATTTCTTTTTTAAAGTCTTAGTTATCCTGAATATGCAACGATTTGCCCGTAATTTTGTATGAACACGTTTGCTAATCTTCAGTTTACTCATAGGAGTAAATGTTCTGCTATTGGAGGATCTCCAGTATTAGAGTCAAAATGCTCTAATCTTACAATTAATTATACACATTCTTAATTTTAATTCATAGCAGTAATTGCCTTGATTTGATTGGTAAGTGTTAGCACCTGATTTCACCCAAAACCTCAGTGAACAGCAGAGATGATACATAACAAAGCAGTGTCTTTGTTTCTCTCCTTTCTCAACTTATCTTTGTGGACCTGAGCCCCACTGTACTAGGGACTGCAAAATGCAGAACAAAAAGGAACTCTGCAAAGAACTTATCATTTAAATGTAACACAACAGATGGATACAAAAAGAGAGGGATTACACAGAGGCAAAATTGATGAGTATGATAAACAGTCATCTTAGCTCACCTGAAGTCACTTCCCTGTCAAGCTTTCTGTAGGCAGCATGGTAAAAGAGAGTTTTAAAGAGGGATTTGAGGAAAGCAATGAAGTGTTCTGTGAAAACTCATGGGAGCTTCTTCCAAGCATGAAGGGCAGCATACCAGAAAAAGCTCAAAGGAACTAGTTTGAAAATTTCACAGGAGGTTATGAATGCTGGGTTGGGTCAGTCAAAGCTGGGACTTGTTTACTGTAAGTAGACAAGGTGGGTTGGGAGGAACTTTAGGTACAATATGTTTTATGATATCAAAAAAAATCTTTACGTAAATATATTTACTAGCAGATTAGAGAAAAGCAATGGGATAGGTTAGTGCTCTTTGCAACAACATTCTTGATGAATACAGCAACAAAGAGGTCCAAGTCAAAAATGATTCACAGTTGTGGGTCCAGAATAGAGTTAAAAAAAAAATAAAAAGAGAGAGAAAAGGAATCTAGCAAAAGGCCTTGTGGAAATCCCTTGGAAAACTGTCAAAGGGGTAAAAGGATCTTCTAAAGCACAACTAAACCAGGAGAATCAAGAGGAGACAAAGTTATGAATGTTAGGAAGAATAAGATTTCAAGAGGAATCAAATGGTCATTTAGAAGGAAAGAAAATGAAATGCCAAGGAAAAAGTCAAAGATGATATATAAGTTTTCTCTAGGAAAATGGTATTAAAAACTGGTGAGTGGAACTTCTGTTTAGTGGTTAGAATCCAGAGTGAAAAGGAACTCAGGTTGGAAAACCAGAGGGGAGCTGATTTCTAGACTTAGTCAAACAGGTGTAAATGAACTTGGAGATGAAAATGTTAGAAGAACAAGTTGTACGAGGAATGCTTAATTTCTTACAAGATGGATGAATTGATATGCAGTTGACTAAGGCTGCAGTTTGAATGAAGAGATAGGCAAGAATATGCATCGAGGGGATCAGATGGATCTTCAACATGAAGTTGAAGTCAACTGACATGTGTGAAAATTTGAGGCACAGGATGAATCATGAACTAAATTCAGCAATGAAGCCTCACAGAGATTAGTTAGACAGTTAACAACATAAAACAGTGGCAGACCGAGGAGGTGGGGTGGGGGGAAGGATGCATTACCATTGATAAAGGAAATACATTAGGAAGTGAGTGGAAGGAGTGGTAGAAATAGAAAGCCAGAAACATTATATTCCCACCACAGTCTGGTTCTAAGGAGGACAGTCCTTAGTAAGAAAATATTGGATGAAGAGGTCTGAGCTTCTTTGAGTATGGGAGGCCAGAGAAAACAATACATGAAGAGAGTATGAACACTGATGATTTATTAAGGGATGAAACAGGCTTTCCAGAAATAGAAGAGATTAAAAAGCCAGGAATGAGTTTAGGAATAATGACTAAAAAGAGGGAGAAAGCAAGTCATAAAGACCAGGGAAAATAGAGAAGGTGTTGATAAAAGGAAGAAGCATATTGGGGCACAAAAAGGGGCAGTAAAAGGAGAGAATGTATGTGAGATCTGGATTTTCAGTGCTAAGGGGAGAGTGAGAAGTGGGCAAATGAAGAGGAGCTTTGAAAACTGTAGGAGATAACATTACAAAACCATCAAATGAAATAAATGTCTGGATGAGAGATGCAGATGGCACTCTGAGTCACTGGTGTTTCAATGTAAGAGAACACATGCAAAGACACATTGCCACACACATTTCCACCTTCTTTAAAATAACACAATTAATGGTCTCACATCAATTAATTTCTCAAATTTCACATGAGCATTAATGTAATTTCTACTGAGGTTTTTACATCCCAAATTTTAAAGTCTTCTCATTTGAAACACTACATTTTGTATGTATGCACCATGTTTTGAAACTACTCATCACGCTGAATACATCCAACTTGGTGGGGAGATAGGCTCATTTTAATTAAGAAGCTTGAAATACAGCTCATAATAATTAATATATGTAATTTTGATTTTTCACACAGGAATTCAGAGTAAAATCAAAATCTCTCAAATTCTTACAGTTTCATATTTGGCTGCAAGTTTTTACTTGGTTAGTCTTTGATTTAGGATATTAAAGAGCCTGTGGTATATTGCAAGAATTAACCAAACTACCATACAGGGCTTTCTTTATATGATGAGTAGACAAAAAAGGTGTTTAAGAGGTAATAATACTATGGTACCTGGTGTGGGGAAGAGAATCTCTTTTCGTACGTCAGTCTATTCCCCTCAATGGAAAATCGGAAACCTTTCTTTTTGATGCTGTCCTCTGATTCAGATTTGTGAAATTCTTCCCCATCCTTCTCCTCGCCTTCAGACTGTTCTTTTTGCTTTTTTTTCTTTCTTCTATTCCTCCTCTCTTTAGCACTCTTTGAGCTCAGTTTTGATGCCTCAGAAGAACTTTCGGAGAATCCACCTATTCCACCTACTCCACTATAATCTCTTGAGTCAGCTGCTGCAGCTGCTGCCGCCGCCTATACATACAAGCACATGTGCAATTTACAGAATTTATACAAATATATACACCACTCACTACTTCAAATTTATTGCCACTCTTAAAAAAAATATTATTTTGAAATAAAAACAATGTTTCCACTTCACCAAACCCAGCATATCATAAGAATAATTTGTGAAATACCACAGGAACCATAATTTGCCACTGCTCCATAAATCAGGAGCACGAGTAACCCAAGGGAAAACTGTGCAGACAAAAAACCAAGTTAAAAAGCATCTGTTTCAGATTGAAGCAATATGTTGCAATGAATTTTTCATCTGAAGTACTATGTAAAAACAAAGAATCAAGACTCAAACAAGTGGCAAAATCCCTGTTAACAGGAAGCAACACTTTCTTACAACATTTTGTTGGGTTTTGGATACTCTTCAGTCTATTGAAGATTTTGTGTAACATTGATTTCTCAGTTTTGCAAATAATAATCAGAGATTTGTGTTAAACTACACACTTTTACATACTTGTTGCTGTTTGATTTTCAAAACATGTGGAGCATTTTATTAACATTTATTTACAAGCTGTGGTAAAAAAACCAACAAAAAAATTCCCACAATTCACCCCCAACAGATAGCAATTGCCCAATGAAACAAAAAACCCTGATTGCTGACTTTAATCATGTGCTTATATGGAAGACCTAGTTCAACTTCTGCTCTATGTGGCCACATACCAAGCAGACAGTATAAATTTTTCTATTAAAGATTTGAGAGCCTTCAAAGATGAAAAAGAATTTCAAAGCAGTGTGTAATCATTACATTTGTACCACAGAAGTGTTTTCTTCAATTTCTCCACTTTTTCCAATTCTCTTTCAAATTGGAAAGCTAGGGCTTTCTGCTGAGAGAGATGGGCAGGGAGTAGAAAAAGCCAAATATTGGTGAAAGACTATCACCTACAATAGCTTTGCTTCTGTTACTTATATAAGCACAATTACTCTTTGGATACTTTTTTCCACATCTCCACCTCCATTTCAGACAATCACAGAAGGGTTGAGGTTGGAAGGGAACCTCTGGAGGTCATTGTGTCCACCTCTCCAGCACGCAGGGTCACCTAAAGCAGGTTGCCCAAGGACCATGTCCAGGTGGCTTTTGATTATCTCCACAAGCACTCTGGGCAACTTGTTCAAGTGTTCCAGTAAAGAGTTAATTTCTATCTCCAATTTGAAAATCCAGTGCCTTAGCTTATTTTTGTCACAAAATTAACAGTTTCATTCAAACCAGCAAAAACAGTGCAATGGAAAACAATAGAGATTGTCTACAATATGAAGGAGTTTGTAAGACAAAGTAATATATTGTTAGGAGTGGGGGAGTAGAAGTATCCTCATATGTGGACATAAAGCATCTGTTCACAGTCATGAATGAAAGAAGAAATTTTATTTTACAGGGATACCTGAGCTTCTTCCTGTTGCTTTTTCAGTTGTTCCAGCATTTGCTGAAATTCTGCCTCTTTCTGCTCTGCTTCTTCCATTGTTGCTTGATTTTGTTCTTCATAGGCCATGGCGACCACAGCCAGGATCAGGTTTATCAGATAGAAAGAGCCCAGAAAAATCACCAGAACAAAAAATATCATGTATGTCTTCCCAGCAGCACGCAGAGTCTGGAGAAAAAGACATAATACCCTTTTTTAACAGACTTTAACTCCTGTTGCATAATAACTTAACCTCTGTGTTATAATTTAGAAATATGTTATAGATCGATTTATGTTGGTGCAAGATTATTTTCTTTTTCCTTATAGAAATAATATTATATCCTGAATACACGTGAAAAAGTTTTGTGTCTACTCTTCTCAAGGTAAATCCAGCTCTGAATAGTTCAGAACTTATACCAATAAGAATCTATACATCTACAGCCTTTAAATTTAACAGCGGTGGGGCCACTGATCAGCATCTTACCTTCCTGTCTCATCAATCCCAAACTACACTGCAACAAAAATAGTGCATTATACAAAATGTTACAGTGGAGAAAACTACAGCCCTTCAGGTAAGGATATGCGTAGCTCAGGGACAAGATGTAACCTTTTCAAACAAAACGCATTTTTACTAGACTGCAAATCAATTTAACATAGCATCTATTTACAGCATGTTTGGGTAAGAAACTTTAACAATTTAAATGTATTTATTCATTTGGGTAAACAAACAATAATGCTTAACCATCTTCATAAAATAACAGCTATTCCTTCTAATGTATTTAAGAAGCACATGGGAACCCAAATCATGAATAAGGGCCTTATTGTTTTAGACAACAGTTTAATATATGAAATTGAAAATGATTTCTGTTCCAAAGGCCTTAGGAACAAGTGAATGAAAATAACTACGCAAGTACGATGTAGTAATGGTATTGGTGACGGTGCCGTTTATTTTAGTAAGTCCTCACCAGCTGGTAAAGATTCTCCCAAAAGTCCTGAGTCATCAATCGAAACAGTGACAAGAATGCCCAACTGAATGTATCAAAACTTGTGTAGCCATAGTTGGGGTTTCTGCCAGCTTTCACACATATATATCCTTCTGGGCATTGACTACAAAAGAAGAGGAAATGCTATTTTTAACAACTACTCTACATTACGATATGCTGCAGCAAAACAAAACTGTTCAGGAGTACCAGTTGCTAACGAAATTATGAACAAGTAAAATGTTATTCTACATGCCTAAGATAAAAATATATAGCGTATTATTTTTCACTTTTTAAATTCCACTTCCTAATACTATTTCAATGTTTTAATAATATAACTAATAGTATTCTACCCTTCTCCACAATTTGTCATAACACATCTCCATCAGGACAAGAGAAGAACATCAAGTAGCATGGCTGATAAACAGTTGTTAGCAAGCTGGCAGCAACATTTATGCACGGATCATTCATGTGGTTACCTTTATAAAAATAGCCTAAAAGGCTGATGGAAGTTCCTGTGTAAATTCAAATCACAGAGATGGTTGTATTTAGGTATAGCTTCAAATGCAGAATATCAGTAATTAATTTGCAACTCTACAGTACACTTGATATTAAAGTTGACTACCTGAATAAAATTAGTTGAATACCTGAGCTGTTCTAATTAACAATTTATTTTTCTTTGATGCATAATGAAAAATGATGATCATTTTCTTACCCTGCATCTGAGCTATTGCCACACAGCAGTGCATCATTTTGTCCTTCCAAGAAGTAGAAGTGACCTGTTTTAAAAAAAAAAATCAAAAAGGTAAGGAGAAAAATAATATTTATGCTTAATGAAAACTGAGCAATTATACAGACTTTTACACCTGAAAGAAATTAGCAGAGCTAACAAACTGTTCAACTACATTATATAGTGGTTAGGAATGAAAAAAGCAAGGAAAGTATTGTTTTGACAACAAAATTACTTTCCACAGAATCTTCAAGTTAGCCTTTGTTTAGAAAATACAAAGTTAGTTATGCAGTTAATTCTTAGCAACCTAACCAAATTATAAGATACAAGGGGTGGAATACCAAATTGTGTATGTTAGCAAATAAAAAAATACCAGGAAAAAGAGGCAAAGGATGAGGGCAATTCTGTGCCTTCATTTGTGCATTTTGATACATAACATTTAGTACTATTCATTTATAATTATCAATTACATATTATTTTATCCAAGTATTCCTTGAAAAAATATGAAATATTAGGGATGAGATTTTTTCCCTGTGCTTAGCATCGTTAAGGCCACACCCTGAGTGCTCTGTCCAGTTCTGGGCCCTCAGTTCAGAAAGGACATGGAGGTGCTGGAGTGTGCCCAGAGAAGAGCAATGAAGCTGGTGAAGGGTGTGGAGCACAAGTCCAGTGAGGAGCAGCTGAGGGAGCTGGGGCTGTCTAACCTGGAGAACAGAAGGATCAGGGGAGGCCTTGTCTGTCTACAATTCCCTGGAAGGAGGGTGTAGCCAGGTGGGAGTCAGCCTCTTCTCCCAGGCACCCAGCGACAGGATGAGAGGACCCAGCCTTCAGCTGTGCCAGGGGAGGTTTAGGTTGGACATAAGGAACAATTTCTTCACAGAAAGGGTGACTGGGCATTGGAATGGACTGCCCAGAGAGGTGGGGGAGGAGTCAACTTCCCTGGAGGTGTTTAAGGAAAGACTGGATGTGGCACTCAGTGCCATGGTCTAGTTGACAAGGTGGTGTTAGGTCACAGGTTGGGCTAAATGATCTCAAAGGTCTTTTCCAACCCCACTGATTCTGTGATAATACAACGTGCTCAATAAATTTCTAACTGGATCTTGATTTGAGCAGCTGGGGGAGAAACCAAGCATTTATTGTACCTTATACAAAACCCATACACAAAATTCTGTAGCAGGGGAATGTACTTGAGCATTTAGGCTAACTATTAAGATGAGGTAAAATATAATTTAAAGAGACAGAAGGCCTAAAAGCCCCCAACACACTCCTTTATTTTATTTTATTTTTCCTTCTTTGCAGCAGAAAGGGAAACACATTTCACCATCAATACCTAGTTTGCGATTCTTATGGTAAAATGGGAATCTCTAATGGAGATTTTTGGGTCAGGTGGCACATTAAGCTGAAGTTGCCAGAACTAGGTATGTTCTGGCTGTTCTCAGGAAGCAGATGGTTCTGTGAGATTCACTGCCAGCTGGCATGGACTAGCTTAGCTGGCGTGAACTAACTGAGGGCTAATGCTAAACAGACAAGCAGGGAATTGCAACCAGTTCCTACTGACTGCCTCTACTCTGTCATCACAGACTGCATAAATAGAGACTGCATAAAATCTGCTTATTTTAAAGAGAGAGAGAAATCATGTCCATAATTTATATATCTGCAACTCTAGTCTCAGATATAAGAAATCAGTGCATTTTCAGACATTCTGGTGATCACAGAATCAGACCCTGTGAGACATCTGACTCCTACTTAAAAAGAAGTTTAAAGATGCAGACAGGCTCCAAGCAGAACTTGCAAAACTGCCAGTGGGCCTAATTCAGATTCTTCAGTTTCTGACATAAAAATGAGGTAATTTTGAAATGTGTTAATAGGAATGTTGCATATATGGCATGAGGTAAAGGTACATACTAGAACTAATTGCTAGAGGAGTTAGCATCCAATTTCAGGATCTCATAAAAAACCCATGCAAACAAGAACTGTAACAAAAAAGGCAAAATAAAAACAACAACAAGGAAAAACCAGCCAGAATAACTGGAAAGATTAAAAAAAAAAAAAAAAAAGAAAAAAATGAAAATAGGTATAAAAAATGCAAAACAGAAAATAGGATTGCTTGGCTTAGGAAAGACCTTAGAAATGCAGAGGATAAGAGTTTTTAAACTGTATGAAGACTAATATAAAGTAGTCTATGATTATCTTATTTCTAAGTCCACAGCAGATATAGCAATGTATTCAATCATAAATTAGCAAAATGTAGGTCAGATACTTAGAAAAAAAAACCCTTTCTATTTGTGTGACATAGTACCAGAAACAACTAAAGGGGAATGGAATCTGTTCTTCAGATGGCTTTAAGGGTAGGTTATCATCCAAAATTTCTGCATGACATTTGTATATTTCAAGCATGCTGAGATGATAAGAATATTAAAAGATTACAAGGCTTGGATCCAAAAGCATTTAGTTCTTAAACTGAGGTTTCCTAACTTTCATTGATATAGTCACCAGTTAAAATATATATACAGACTTTATTAAAACCTATTATGCCTAATTATAAATACACTAAATATACTAAATACATTAAAATAAATATAAAGGGTTGAACAGAGAAATGGGAGAGGCTAACAATACTATTATGAAAGACAGAATAGCAATCTACTATAGATGTTCAGAGTTGTTCTATATGAATTTTTAAACAAGTTTTGTTAACACAATACTAACATTAACTACAATAAAATGGTGGAAATCTTGTATTATGAGGTACAAAAAAGAAAAAAGTGCTCATTTCTTGATTTTCCAAAGATAAGAAACAAATTAAAAGACAGAAACATGGAATCTCGTTCTTATTTTGCAAGGAAGACTCTTGGGGTAAATCACCAGCATTCTCTTAAATGCGTGTCTGTGCTGTGCCAGGGTGTGTGGTGCAGAGCCACTCACCCAGCTCCAGAAAGAACAACATAGCTGTGATTACATGCTCTGGCAGGGTGCTTGGGCTAGCTGATGTTCAGATGGGGGCTTATGATATTAGTCCACTATCTTGCACTAACCCAGCTATTACATTTAGTATCCCATGTTAGGGCTGTCATACTGTTTCAGGAGGCTTGAAGCTAGCATGGAAATTTCTGGTTTATGTTGCAATGTGATTTTAGTCTAAAAGTCATATTCAGTGAAAGAAGGTATTTTTCTTCCCAGTATAATATTATGAGTGTTAAATTACATAATGACTGT
This sequence comes from Hylia prasina, assembly GCA_013397195.1. Taxonomy (NCBI): domain Eukaryota; kingdom Metazoa; phylum Chordata; class Aves; order Passeriformes; family Sylviidae; genus Hylia; species Hylia prasina. Next base: position 1,580,437 of record VYXD01002160.1, on the reverse strand, counting down.
GCTTTTATTTACTAGAGAAAAACAAGTGCTTTTATGTTTCTTGGCCATATTACGCACTTTTAAAGGCAAGGGAAAGATACTGATATTCTCAAATCTGTTTAAATCAATACCAGAAAATCAATGCAGTAGATGATATAATTAACTCTTACTTTTGTCTTCGATGTATTCATCCCAGTTAAATGTTGTCATTGTTGCGTTAATAAATGTACCATTTTCACCTATAGAGCTATTAAAGATGGAAATAACAGTTGTTTCAAAAGTGGAATTGTCTGGAGGCCACTGCAGGCATTTATTCCTCAGGTTGCCCATGAACAGCTGCAGCCCTATCAGTGCAAATACACTCAGACAAAACACAGTCAGGATCATCACATCTGAGAGCTTCTTCACAGACTGAATCAGGGCTCCTACAATAGTCTTCAGGCCTGCAAAGAGATAAGATTTTTATTATGAGGTTAAATAGATACTAAACAGACACAAAAAATCATGTGACTTTTTTCCTGATAAAGATATCATGCAAAAAGACTAGTAATTTGTGACACAATAATTTTAAAGAAAAGCCTTATTATTTGGGAAGATTAATGAAAATATGTAAGTTTATACTTATTTTATAGTGTACAAAATTAAGAAGTAGATAGTACCAAACACATTGTTTATGCCAAAACAAGTGATTTTATTATTCATGCTATATCTCAACCCTGCATAGAAGAGCATTTTTTGCTTTTGCTGATGCTTCTTGCCCAAACCTTTCTTTTATGAACTTTTGCAATGTATTCTACAATAATGTAACCCCATTGTAAAGAAATTATATGAGCACATTGAAATGATATCATAATAATCTTGTTACAATATATGAGGAGTGATGGTTTGGAGAAGAAAGACATCTTTAGAACGAACCCCATGCATGGCCCATGCTATCCTTTAGAGTTTAATTTGTTTGACATAACTTAAAACTGAATTAAGTTGCTATATCAAATGCCTTCAATAAATGAGAAAATTTGCATCAGTATGAAAGCTTAAAATTAACTTATATTTAAAACATTTAAAGGAAAGCTTGATGTTAAAAGATGCAAATCACATAGGCTGTTTACTGCAAATATCTCATGCAAGAATTTGTTAAACTCAAAGGCTGATTTTTTTTTTTTTTTGAGAAGAAAATATAATTAATACAAGCATGAATCAATTTAAATAAAATTACAAGTCTTGATTCCTGCTTTTTCGGTTTGTTGACAATGCGTAGCAAACAAGGCTTATGCTTTGAAAATATGAGTACAGCCTTTGTAGAACAAAAGTCAGCCTCGGTGTTTAACCTTGCTCTCACCTGGAATGACTGATATTGTTTTCAAAGCTCGGAGAACTCTGAATGTTCTCAACGCTGAGACATTGCCCAGGTCCACAAACTCTGTCACATATCTGTAATAGGGGAGTTCACACACAAACACAATGACAGCACACAAATAACAGTTGGAGATACGAGGGGCCTAACACCTTACACCAACTACTTCTTACCTGGAATTACAGAAATAGTTTTCAAAGCTCTCAATACTCTGAAAGTTCGAAGAGCTGAAACATTGCCTAGGTTTACAAATTCTGTTACATACCTGTAGGATTAAATCACAATTACTCAGAATTGAGGCAGATTTTATTCTATTTGCTTGCGTCTTTGAGCAAGACCTTTTCACCGTTCACTGTATTTTGCCTGTGTTATAAATATGCTTCTGGCCATAAAATTAAATTAAGTTTTATCATAATAAACCACATTGACTTGATGTTTGAAAACTAATCTGGTCAGCTATTAGCAGAAAGTCAAAAGGATTCCTTTAATTCTGGTATGCAGAAAGGAGACAGGATATGAACAGTTCAGGGTGATGGCATTCACAATCCTAATGGGCTGGCACACCATGCTGGCCTCCGCAGCACATGCTTGGCTAGAAATACTAAAATGTGTAAAAGAGGTAGAAGAAACATATTGAAACTGCAGGAAGTCCAGGCTCCAAATATTCTGGCTGACAAGATATGAGGCAATTTTTAGTCACTAATCTCTTGCTACCAGAAAGAATTTTTATTAAAAAAAATAAGTGGAAGACTTACGCAAATGTAATGACAGTGAAATCTAGCCAATTCCATGGGTCTCGGAGAAACGTAAAATCTTCTAAACAGAAGCCCCTTGCAAGAATTTTAATAAGTGATTCAAAGGTATAAATTCCAGTGAATGTGTATCTGAGGAAAATATGCAAGACAGATTTTATAGATTGCATTATTTTTGCAGTTTATGCTCTCTGGTTGTTTTATTCTCATTTTCTTCTCTTTAAGTGGTATAAGAAATAATGGCAGTTACAATCAACTTTAACATCTGCATAATTTATACTATAAGGAAAGAGGAATGAAATTAGGCTTAGAAGACTGATAACCCACGTCTTAAATTCAACTTCTACAATTGTCTATGCAGTAAGACAGATGCAAAATTCCCAGTTACTTCATTCACTGGTGCATGTTTATGACCAGTCTTAATCCATATTATAATAAAACACTCAGATGGATTATGTTAGGATTTTAGAAGTTACTTTCAGGCTAAAAATTCCTTTCTTCAATATTATTTTTACGCTGAAATGTTGCTTACTCCCAAGAGTTGGCAAGCACCAACCCTCATCAGTCCTCATTCCTCTGTAACTGTGTTACAGAGTAGGTACATCCAGCACTTCACCTTCAGCAAGACAGATGTAGTACTGGAATCAAATGCAAGAACAACAAAAATTATTTACGAATGCCAATAAAATTCAGGTATTCATTTTGACTAAAAATGTAGTTGAAATGTGAATTGAAAAAATATTTAATTCTGGCATTCTGAGTAATTTCAATCTTCTCTGTCCAAGTGATGTCATCCTGAAATCTAGTTTAATTTATATCTTTAATGGAAAGGAGTTCAAATTAAACTGCTTAAAAAGCTTACCCTAACTCAGCTAACCTGAAAACAGTTTTCTGATAGGAAAGTTTTCCGTTCAACTACTAAAAAATTTATTTCCTGCAGAACTTTACTCCACAGATGAAAACATGCATTGTAACTCTAAATGGCACAATATACAGATATGAAGAAATATTCAGGCAACAAATCTTTTTCATAAATATGTACTCCATGCTAGATATCCCGAATACACAGATTCTCACACTGAACTCAAAATGAGAATGTCTTTGTTGACCCTAATAGCCCTATGTTTTCACTTTTGATTTCTGAAGACAGCAGAAAGGAAGCCCCAAGAACAGCGTTTCACACTGTGGCCTGCAGCTTTGGAACTGTCATTGTGTATCTCGCAGCGGATATCATACTGGACCAATCAGCCAAGCTGATATCATATTGCACCAATTGCTAACCATTTCAACAGCTTTTTAAGAGCTCATTTTGCATACAGGTTTTCCATTGTTAGATTGGTTTTGGTAAGAGAAAGCTGCGCTGTGATCAACACAGCCATCCATAAGATGATTCCTTTAGCTGTAACGGTTATTGCAACAGAGATGAAAGACTGCATTTCCCTGAATTCTTGCACAGATGTGACAGCATGCAGTCAAAAATACTTATAATTCACTTTTTCTGTATGATCATAAGAAAAGCTTTTCTTATATTTTCCATCTAGTACTGCAAACAGAGGAAGGACATTAAAGAACTTGTCGTGAGGCAATTATATGTATTTAATGTTACAGCAAAGGAAATAGCATCAGAATAGCTGTTGATAGGTTGTCTCAACAAGGTAGCTGCTGCCAGTGGAAGCTATCATAATGTTATTTACAGTAGTTTATTTCTGATTACTGGGTATTATTCAGAGAAAATCCATGTAACTTACTCTACATTCTTTGTCCAGTCTGGAGGGTTACTCATGGTCATAAATACGCAGTTGGTCAAAATAGTGCACATGATAAGCATGCTGAATAATGTAGGCTAAGAGTTAAGGAATATAAGCCAGAAAATCTCATAAAAAGAGTATCAAATAACACAGTGCTTTTGGTAGATTTTCAGTATCAGGAGCTATCTATCCCTCCACTGCTCTTTTAAGAGCCAGGGAAAAGCCCTGAATATGTTAAAGCTTTCATTCACTGCTTTATAGCTAAAAGAAAACAATAATACACTAAAAATTAGAAAATCTGAAAGGTATTTTGAAAAGTGCCCCAACTCTAAATTATTTTTTCTTATTGAACAAAAAGTCAACATTTGAAATATTAGCTTCTAATTTCATGGAATAACACAAAAAGTATTTCTTTTAGATGATCTACACAAATCTGATCTGCTTCATGCATGCAAAGCAATGAAAAAAATCCATTTTCTTCACTTTAATGTTTCATCATAAAATTAGGCATGTATCAACACTTTTCCTTATCACTGTGATACACTGAAAGCCACCTGCCACATAGTAGGAGAGAACATAGGGAAATCTTAGTGAGAAAAGTATTTTATTGTTGTTTGTTTTATATATGACTTTTGTAATATAAATACTGTTGGGAGGGGAAGGCACATGTGATTCCCAAAAAAAGAAATCCAAACAGAATTCCAGAACAGGTCCAAGTCATAAATAACTTCATATATTTGAACAGAACCACTCTAAAGCTACAACCTTTTACTCTCAGAACTGCTGACATTGTTCTAAGACACAAAAAAAATGCAACCACCAAAATGAAAACCATGCAGATGAACCACGAAACGCCCACATGATGGCACCAACACCTAAAGCTACAGAGGACAAAGCTCGAGTTTGAGAACAGCTGCAGGTTCATGTGGTGCTCCTAAAGAGAAATCAGAATATAATGGCGTGAGAAGTACTTGAGGGTCCCCTCAAAAACTCTTCTTTGCATGTCTACATTAATTAAAAAACCTTCAAGTGATAATGATACGTCTACCTTCTGAGCTGTCAAAAAACTGTGGCAGTACATTCAACAATTCTTTGGGTTTTCTGCATAATGAATATATTTAAAATCCTTTACTGAGAACCTAGCTTCTCTTTATGTAATTCACATATGAACAGAGCAATAGAGAAATAAATATATTTTTTAAACATTAAAAAACCATGCTACAAGTGTTTCACCAGCCTGTACTTTACACAGGCTTTCAGAACCCTTTTTGATGAAATGTCCACTTGGACTTGCAGATCCTCACTACACTTTCGTTAGTGGAAAAACATCTATAATATACCTTACCATAAATTTAAACAACAGTGTGTTTAGCATTCTGTTCAGCATTGTTTTAGCTTTCTGACTTTGGTGACTATCTCTTCACCACCACCTCAGTCCCACAATCTTCTATTATTCGCCATAACTCAATAATGCTCCAAGTATGGTAAAGAGTGTCATATAATTGAAAAATGATTATTTGTAGTGGCACCTGTAGCGAGAAAATTGAAAACAGACTATGTAGTATCATGATAGTTTTGGAAGTAATTTGTAGGCTAGTAATTGATAACATCTAACACATACCAACCACTGTAATTATCAGTCTTCCAGCATACCAAGACTGAAAAAAGTCCTTTCAAGATTTAGTCTTCATAATCTGAGGATCCTTGTATGCAATACTAACACAAAACTACCTTCAGTGTGCTTATCTTAGACTTCTCTAAGTACAAGTGTGCAAACATTTGTATTTGTTTCTTATAATTAAGCTGAAGTCAATGTCCTCATTGCACATATTGGTATTTGGGATCAGACCAATGGGATGCCTACTATAGTCAGCTATTAAAACACTGAAAAAGACAAAATAATAGTTAAGTAATAATAATTTGGCTTTTCAAATCTCTACCTGCAATGTGGAAATCTCATGACCTTCTTGAAGACTGCAATTAAAACATCAATAGAAAGTTTACAAGTGTATAATGCAATAATGATCAAGAAATAAAATAGACAGGTGGGATACATACAGGACTGAGAATGTGTAACAAAACAAGAAACCTAAGCTGTTTTATCTATCTTTCTGTAAGCATTATCTGAATCAGAAAATGAAAAGGAATAATGAAACCATATTTTCACTAAATACTCATACAAGCACAGACCTGGGATCAAAGATTTGATTTTAATACATAGTGTCAGGGAAGAATTGAAAGTATTCTGAGCAATATATCTGCAGTTTATAAAAAATGTGGAGGAGGGGGAAAGAAGAAAAAAAGATGTGATGATTACAGAAAAATAAGAGGGAAGGAAAAATTGTGTGGGGGAAGAAAGAAGACACAGAAAGGACGATGACTGGTTGTCTGGCTTCTGGTATTACTATATTAGGATCCAGCAATGATCAGAAATGTAAAAGGAGAATGAGAAAAAGAACAGAGGACAGAAATAGTAGAGAGAAGAGGGACAAAGCACTACAGATCATATTGATCCTGGGACATGTGCCAGAGAATGATTTAAATACTAAGTAACATCTCATTCATTACAGTTTTAGACTAACCACTTGAAAAGGATATGAATGTACCAAAATCTTAATAGCTATTTTTCTAAGAGGATTGAAAGGAGTTAACATGTACAGGGCAGAGGTGGCACTGAATCGGAATATTGCCTTCCCTTTATTCAATACTATAAAGGTCTGGAAAAAGAAAAACAGAATGAAAAACAGCATTTAGATGATACCAAGTTACAAACTCTGAATCATTTTCATTTCATCATCAATCATATTTGGTCAATATACTCTTTTTTCATTGACAAAATCCCCTTGTCCAGTTCACACATTGTAGAGTCCAGCCAAATTACTATATATACAATTAAATGAACACTTAAATTATTTAGAAATCACAAGTAATCCTGATACTGCTAGCTAGTAAACAGAGAGAAGTATAAAAATAATGTAGGCAATATTTGAAGAATTAGTATACTTTTTGTATGGAATAATATATACACTGAGGTGTAGAACTGTAACCAAAATGAGAGCCATTAAAACTTCAATCCCTAAATCAAATAACCAGAATAAATTATCAAATCAAAGTACTAAGACAAAAGTAACTCAAAGTGATCTAAGTTTCAAGTGATCTTGAAAATATGGAAATCAGGAGTGTTCAATAACCATTTTTGAACGTAACATTAATGTACTCAATTTCTGCTGTACTCTAATGTATTACTCCCCTTCTCAACTATTGCTTGTGATAGTTCTGTACCTGCAAATCTATTTTCCTTGTCATACTTTACTTCCACCTAATACGGAATTAACTCTATTCACTATATCCATGTATTTTCACTGTCCACAGTCTCAGCAATGACTCATGTATATTACCAACATTTAAAAAAGCATTTTTAAATCTAACAGTGTTTTTAATAAAAAAATCAAGAAATAAAGAATAAAACCAGTAAGGTTTTTTTAAAATTTATGTTGATTCCCACACATCTGGGGAAAGTCCTGTCTATTTCCATCATCTCTTCTTTCTACACATGGATGAAAGTTCAGGCTTTTTGAAAGGAAGTGGATCTAGACAGCATTGTGGCAGTCCCAGGAAGCCCAAAGGGCACATAAGCCATGCAGCCCTGGAACACTGCCAACAGCCATGAGCTGCCTCAACTGAAATCAGAGGGCAGCATTTGTCAGGATTATGCTCTACTTTCTGAGCAGGTGTGGCAAATAGAGCAGCTGAAGCCACAAAGCCTCTCCCTTAAATAATAAATTATAAATTATAAATTATAAAAATCAGTGCTTCCAAACTTAACATGTTTGCATTCTCCCATACTTAGTGATTCTCAAACTGCACTTTGATCTTTTATTGTACAGGAGTCTGTAACATGCACTTTTCTATGAAGATTTTTCAACTCTCTTACTATTGGTCCTGGAATTAATGAAAACAGGACTTCTAATAATCAGAGTTCTTTTGTTTTCTGTCCCCTTTACTCTGATGAAGTAGCATTTGTGCTATGCTGACTCATCAAGTTATGTTAAAAAACAAAAATGGAGCCTAACAAAAAAAATGATGTTCAAAAATATGGAAAAAATGCTAAGAAAAATAATAGGAGAAGTCATGATTACAACATGCAGCTTGAAGTCTTGCTTCTCCTACTGGAAACCACAATGCTTTTGGAAAAGATCACAATTGCTATGCATTTCTCAATCAGGAACAAGCAATTCAGCAGGATTTTACTTCATGTCCACATTTAATTGCAGAATTACTCTTCTAGTTTCCAAAGCATGATGATACATGCTCTAACTTTAGGATTTCTGGCATTGAATTTAGATTTTTACTACTACAGAATGTGGAAAGGAGTCAGTACTTTGACCCAAATTCTATTTGCCTTCCAGACTTCAACAGGGTAAATCACTTGAGTAAAGGGAGCAAAACTTGGTAATTAATTGAAAACCTTGTTTTCAAATTTAACTCATGACTCTCCATACATGAATTCAGTTTTAGAAATTCTGCAACAAACACTTAAGGCACAACTGATCTTTTTTTGGGCTGTTCTACTTAGTTCTTCATGGTATGCCTATATTGCTATTGTTTCAACATATTACTGATGAGGCATACCCCTAATTCCTGCAGGAAATATCTTCATTTGCATTTTTTCTCTTAGTCTGAGTTTGAATCATAACAATTCTTGGAGTTTTTCTTCATTTTTCTTTGAAGCAGTTTCTTCACTTTCATGGGTTTTGGTTTTTAATTCACTTGTTTTTGTTAGCTAGCTAGTTTCCATAGGAAAGAAAAGAAAGCAGGAGAAAAAATTATGAAAACAGAAGAAAAAAAAATTTCTTCTTTACTAGTAGAATAATGAGACTGCAATACATATGATGCCAAAATCAAAGGGACTGAAAATCTGGAGGAAACCCAAGGCCATCTGGACACTAGTCTAAAGTTCAACACTTTTGTGCTGGCCACAGCAGTTGTTGTTACTTTAAATCAAAGCAAACATGATTTTTTTTTTAAAGTAACATCTCCATAGTTGGGTTTTTTTTTTTAATTATGTAACATTCTGTCAACACTCCAAGTGAAACTGCTACCTCCTCTTTATTTATGTCCCTTTTAAACACCTCCTCTTTGAAAACAATCATAGAACAAAATAGAACTGGAAAAAAATTTTTTTTCACCCAGACAAACTTGGATATATGATGCCTCTACAGAGTAAATATGGATCGGGAAGATCATTATCATATCCTGAGAAATTACCTTTACATACTTCCCTATCCTTCCCAGTGACAAGAGAATGCAACTTAAACTTTTCACAACAGTGAAGAAATCTAGTAAGAAGATGAGTAGCTACCTTTGAGGTGGATTTCATATTGAACACTTGCTCCTTTCACAACTATAATACAGCAATTAGTAATTATTTTAAAGATACCCCCTGTGCTACTACTTCAGTTCTCCTGTGTGTAAAACACTGAAAATTACAGGTTTGAATAAAATGCAGGTTTATTGTTTTTTAAAAAAGAAGTGCATCTCTACTGATCTAGAAGGTCCCACAAACTTGCACTACAAATTTCTGTTCTCAGAGTGGGGATTTCTGCCAATCATATCAGCTGTTGGGGGAATTATTATATGGAAGCTCTAGGTCAAAAATAATAGAAATACTATGCCTTTGAAGGGTTCTTTGTTATTTATTCTTCTTAAAGTCTGATAGAAACATACAAAACACTCACTTTTTTATTGATATAATATGGGTCCAGGTCTTCCAAGGGCTCGGACACCATTCCTGGAGGTATGTCGCCGTAAATAAATGGCAGTGTCTTTCCTGCCTCCAAGTCACTGTTTGGCTTCGGGCCATCTTCATCATCATCATCTTTGCGTTCTTGTTTGGATTTTTTAGCTTTCTCTTCGTTGATACGCTGTTCAATAGCTGCAAGTGATTCTCTTGTGAAATAGCGGAAGCTGTCGGGTCCTGGTGGTACCAGCACTGATTGTGCCATCTTTTCATCCTGCACCTCTTAATTACTGCTTAGCCTCTCTCATAAAAAAAGTGCTAAAATATTAAAAAAACACAGAAAAAATTCAGAGCAACACAGCTACAAACAATGTAAAGTAATATACCATCAGAATTTTGTGTGGGACATTTTGTTAAATACATTAATTATCATCCAAGAGGAGGCTGCCGTGAAATGAATTTTTAAATTTGTTTTTATTTCAAGACAAACCATTTTCCTTTGCAGATTGCCTCTTAGAGTTGTCTCAGAGGTATCAATTCTTAAAACATTTAGTTAAAATTCACTTAGTGCTTGTACCAATAGACTGTCAATTCTACTGATAAAAAAGTCACACACAATACAATAACCTCTTTTGCCTTTATCAAGGGTAATGTTATCCATTCCAATTAATAAAGTAGGAGATATTTTCATTCAGTGTGAGGAATCAACAGTTCTGGAGTATTTGGTTCAGTGTTGAGAAGTGAGACTCCAGACAATGTAGCTCCTTATTATCCTGAAAGCTGCACCTTGGACCAGTCCTCCCTCTAGCTATATGGACCAGAAATGATTCTTAGAATCCACTATTGCCTCGTAAGACCAAAAGGATCAGTTGAAAGCAATACAAGATGCTCCTTCTCTTTGAGCACAAATGTGCTGCCTTTGCTCAACTGCCAGCTCAGGAAACAAGGATCAGGCATAAGCACCTGTATTCAGATCCCCTGCCTGGCAACACACTGTGCACTGGAAGAATTGCTGAATTAAACAAAACCCATTTTTAAACATTACGTACTGCACTTAGATATTTTATGTCTGATATCGTAACAATTGTATATATATTTCACAAATTTCACTAGCAAGAGCAGGACCATCTCTTAATGTCTTCAGGCAGTTCAGTTAAAAAGAACAAATGGAAAATATTCCCAATGCAAATACTTTGATCTGAAATCGCAAAGAGGATATGTGCTGTAGCATTTTTCTCAATCATCCTTCTGAGTAAGCCCATTAAAAATATCGCAAATACAATAAAGTAACAAATTCTGAGTAAGACAACATACCCAGAAACAATTATCAGATTAAAATGTTACAACAGTTTGAACACAATCAGCCTGATCCTATTTTACTCACTTAGCACACATACTCCAGCACAGCCGCAACAAATTAATATTTTTGAAGGCTGTTAAATAAGCTGCAACATGATGCTTTCTCCTCCTTTTCAACCATATGCACACAGCCACTTACACCTACACAAACATCCACACACATCCCAACTCCTGCAGGTCTCCCTGTGAGCATGCTCTTCCACTGCAGGCAAATGCACCTGGTGCATTCTGTCATGGACGGTCTGTTCCAAACTGCTGCTGGAAGCTGCACTGACTACCAGCAGCAGCAGGTTTCATTAGGAAAATGAAAGTGGTCCTGCAGCAGAATCCTGTTAGATTTCATGTCTAATTAGAGAATGAAAAAAAAAGAAAAGAAAAAAAAAGAGCATAATTCTGTTTTAATACTGCAGGAAACAATTAAAAATTCATTACCAGTGAAGAATCTTCCAGTTATGTGGGTTTGCAATGGCACCAGGAAAGACTGCAGTTAAAATTCCATCATGCCTTTTTTTTTTTTTTTTTTTTTTTTTTTTAATTCTCCTTTTACAGACCACACCTAACTTCCTGCTGAAGGATCCTGGTTATTGAAGTACAGTCTGGCATTTCCTGGGTGTGCCTACTAAGTGCTGTAACTCTTATTGCCAGTAGATGGTACTGATATATACTCATAAATTCTTCTCAGAAATGGTAAAGAGTTTTTGCATGCTTGAACACTTGCTTAAACTGAGACTCTTGGACTAAAATACATGATTTTATATAACCAGTCAAGTCTCAAGATTCTCAAAAATTCTTCTGAATACATAGCAGCTACTGCTGATGTGACCATAGCTGTTAAAACTGTGAAGGTGAGATAGAAAGAAAGTAGGAGGGATAGCAAACCAAGAGAAATCAAAAAAATGGAGGTTACACAGGCAGACTACAAACTAAGCAATTGCTGAAACTGTATTATCAGCAGTCTGGATTATTTTAAATTATAGGTTGTGTAAATATTCTAAAATAAATGTATACGATATGTATACATTCACTGTGTATTCCTTCTAAATGCGGATGGGCCAGCAGTGGGAGGGAAGGAGGGCACTTCTGAGTGTTCACTGCAGCAGCAAGTTCCTGTACAGAAGTCATCTGTTCTTGCTCCCTGCTGCAGCAGGTGGTTGGGAGCACTGTAAGCCACTCTCGGTGGCAAATCAGTAAAACACCCACTTCGGGCACTAATCCACCAAAACACCATCCTACTTCTTTCCACTGTTCTGCTTGCTCTGTATTTTCCATGCTTACCGATTTTCGTACTTTTTCCTCCTGCTGCACCAATAAAACTTTATTTCTCTCCTACCTCACCATCAACCTTCTGCCCTTCCCTCCTTCTTTCACATATACACAAATCTCTTCCAAAGTTTTCAAGCAAGACACATTGTTGTATCTCTACATTCAGATCTTCTGGCAGTCATTTACTCTGCCGTCTTCTTTCCTTCAGCCACGAGGACGACAAAAAAAAAAAAAAAAGAAAAAGGGNAAAAAAAAAAGAAAAAGGTGTGCTGTTCTGAAGTCTCAAAATAAGAGGATTGTGAGACAGTACAGATCCACAGGAGGAGTAGAGAAGCTTCTAACTACAAAAGCATTTTGATTATTTATTTGTATGGATAGGCAACTGCTTATGTATGAAAATTACAGTAAATCAAGTACCTGCAAAGCTGGGCTAATCCACACAACATGGAAAAGGAGCTTCATTCTTCCATTAACAGTATATTAAGTTAAAGCATCTGATTACTTTTTTTCTTATTGTAAGGGTCTGAAATTACCAGAGATCGCATTTTGATTTCCACCTATTGTGCTATACAATCCACATGCACAGTGTTAGGAAGGACAGTGAAAAGAGAAGAGAAAAAGGAAATAGCCAGGGGGCATTGCTTCCCACTGCCTTAGAGGCTTGGGTCTACAGTCTTACTAGGCTGTAAGGAAAAATGAACAAGTATTTTAGAGAGACAGACTAGACAGGAAATGCAGTATCATCTTTGCAGTCTAAAAGAGAAATAAATATACTTCTAAAAGGGAGACAACAGTAATACATCTAGAGAAGCATGTAACAATCCTTAAAATATATTAGATACTACACATAGCTATAGTAAATGCAACAGATAAAATTATTAGAGAAAGAAAGGGAAAATTATTAAATCAAACAGCAAATACCAATGAAAATCCAATCCAACCATGTTTAAGAACTATTGTGTGAACATGGTAAAAACTTACCCAAAACATAAACATGAAATAAGAATGGCAGTTCTGGTAATAAGTCATTCCAACTGCTGTCTAGCTTCCCACCTACAGCCATGGGTGCATTTTACAAACAATTTTATCACTGATGGTATCCATCTTCCCTCCACTGTGGCATGTGTGAAAGCTTGAAGTGGACCTTGTCATTGAATCATCTGGACCCACAGAGAGGGTAGAGATGAAGAAGTGTTCTGTGTCATATGTAAAGAAACTCTACATGAGGGTGAATTATTTTTGACAGGACAGAGCCAAGAGAAACCTCAAAATGTTTTCCTGACATCCTAGGAGCCCTCATTTACAGACAATCCTGATTAATAAAATAAGAAGGAAAATAGATTAATAGTTTTTCCTCAGAAATGTGTAAAAACTGTCTTTGTTCAATGGCAAAACAAAGCATTAAAATGCACAACTGGCAACCTGCCATCATTGTCTGTGGTTCTGTGATCATTTTACTCTCCAGCTGTGTGTCCCTGTACTATATTAGATTGTCCCTAATTGCATGACTTTTCATTTATAGTCCTGAATTTCATCTCGTTCCAGTAACACCAGTCATCAAGCTCATCTGGTCCTTTCTGTATAATAGCTTGCTCAGTCTTTGACAATGCCTTATGACTTTGTGATAGGAGCAAATTACATTGGCATATTTCCATTTCTTTGCTGAAACAATAAATTAAATTTTAAATAAAATCTGTCCCCAAATTAAAACAGTGGCAAGCAACTTTGACCAAAGTGTAGGTTACTGTGATACTTGCTGTAGTTTGCAAAATATGTTAATACTACTCTAAGACCCTTAATCTTAAAAAAAACCCCTAACATTAAGTTTAGGCTCTAAAATGAAATACTATTTTAACTGAAAGAGCAAAAGAGACCTAAGTGGAGTTTTTCTTCTTGTAAATAGAATCCATTTAATCAAATACTTTGAATCTAAAGAATTCCTGTCATCTCTCCCCCCATGATACTTACAATACTTACTATACTACTAAATTAATCATGGTGATCTAGGTGACTGAAAACTATGTTTGCTAGCTTTGAGATAACATGAAGCTGGGAGGGCAACACGTAACCAGGAGGATAGTATTACAGTTTAAAATGTCCTGACAAACAACAAAATAGGCTCAAAAAGTGATGCAACTCAAGATATCTAAGTTCGACATTTTAAACTTAGACCATATGGAAATAATTCAGACCACAGAAATAAACAAACAAGGCAACATAGGATCTAAGAGATCCTACATTTGAAAGTTCCCAAGGAGATGTAGGATTTGAGCTCTTTCTGCCTTAGTTTTACATTGAAATGATCGATTGAAGACACAATGACTGTCTTTATACGTCCAAAAAAGTCTTCCAAGGAAGCAAAGGAAATTGTTTTCTTTTTATGTAGCATACAGATAAACAGGTTGTGGCATTAAACTGCAGCATGAGGGTTTGTTAGGAAAACTTTTTACCAGTGAGAAAAGGCAATTAACAGAGTAGACACAATAATCTTTCAAGGACTTCAAGAAAAGCTAGACCTTGGAAGAAAACAATCAGTGGTCTGAGTTTTGTAGCAAAACTGATCAGGATGAGAAACAAGACACTTGTAACAGGCCTTTAGTCTTTTAGGGTCGTAATAAGTGTAGATTTCTCACTGTTTTGTGCTGCTCTGTTATATTTCTCCCCAGTCCTCAAGGAAGCTGTTAGCACTCCATGGAACTGCAGGAAAGATTGTATAATGTGGGATTGCCCCTTGGGAAGGTGGAAGGTTTAGAGCTGGTGCAGTACCTCTGCTAAGATTTATGTTTTTGCTGCTCCACTGCTGAAGTTAGCCCGCAAATAAACATCAGTTTTCCTGTTCTTGAGGTTTGTGTGTTTCATACAATACTACACTGTCTGTTCAGTAGCCACAGCTGAGTCAGAGGTCCCTTCATACAATATCGATGCACTGAATTGTGCACTTTGAACAGTAGATGTTCCTGCAAAACAAATCTTTCCAAATGGCTCTTAGAAGAGTTATATAAAAATACAGCTTCCTACACATTTTCCAACATTTTAGATGGATATATAACTAGCAAGTCACCTTTGAAAATGCAGTTACTTGAAACCTTAAGCCAATGAAATCGCTCTGTCAGAAAGGACAGGCACATTTTCCACCCACTCTTACCCTGCTCATTTCACATTGTGTTGGCCTGAGCATTTCTGCGTTTTGGCCAGATCAGCCCACTAGTCTGGCTCAAAACTGTAAATAACTGGGCAGATTTCAGAAAGATCAAAACGCTGATCCATCACACTTAAGAAAAGAAAATAGAAGTCTTAACGTCTCAAGATGTTCTCTCACTTTAGAGTGAAAAGTACTAGCTGACTACTTTCAGTGTCTTCCAAATTCTAGTGCTTCACCTAAGTGCAAGCTCAAAAGGCTTAAGGCACCAGAGTATGAACGAATTGATCTCCAGAGCTTGAACAATGGAGCAGAACAGGGCTCTGACAACAAATGTTGGCACAGATCCTGTACCTGGTGTAGAACCCAGTGTAAGTAGAATAGAACTGCAGAAAGGGTTATTAAAATGCCTAAATGCTAGCAAATCTAAGGATCAAATTAGGCTACATTCAGTTACAGCAGCCTCAGGATTGCTGTTCCAAGATCAGAAGGTGACCAGGATCACCTGTTTCCTTTCATATGGACACCAGGACAGCATTTTGAGAAAAATGTGCAGCAAGGATCGTACAATGTGAAAACAGATATACAGAGACCCATATTGGGAAAGTTTGGGGGTTAGGGTTAGGGTCTGAGGGTCCTTCAAATTAATTTTGTTACTCTTTAAAACTTATTTCAGGAAACTACCCATAGGTGTCTGGCAAGATGTACTCCAAAGAAGTATGAAAAACACACTGGTAAAAATCAGTTAATTAACTTACTGCGTAACCAATAATTGGCAATGACTTGCATTTGTTAATCCATTTTCCTCTTTTATCAGAAAAGGCCTTTGAAAAATTGCTGATTTTCAATCAAATGTCAGTGCATGAACAAAAAAGCTACTTGTCTTTCCACATAAGAGGCCCTCAAATCCTTCCTTCTAGTATTAGACAATTTGGATTTGTCACTTGATGAAAATACCATTCTTAACTTTTTTATTTAATACAGTGAGATAAACTTTCTGCCAGATCGTAATGATCTCCTGCAGTGCTCGATCACCACATGAAAAAAACCAAGACTGATTTAAATCCAAGGAAGGTTCAAAACAGTTCAAGTTTCCTTGACAAAAAGAGAAACAGTCTCCAAATCAACCAGCAGTGTGGGAAGACAATGCATGAGTATTTACCAAATCCATAAAGAAGCTGATTCAGTGATTACAGCCGTTTCAGCTATCTAGCTGCAGTGGGCTCTTCTTCAAATCAATCTTTGCTCTGATACACATCGTGAGAAACTATCCCCACAAGCAGAGTCTTGTGTAAGTGTCAGGCTAGAGATATATCCATTTTTAGTGTGTTTGTGTGGGGAGAGTGAATATACAAGTCAAAGATGTAATGATAACAGAAGTGCCATATGTATGGGATGAGCTAGATATTTCCAGATGCCTGAATAGGAGAATGTGCTGACTACTTATGCTGTTAATAAAACATGCTGTGATTTCTTTCCTGACAAACCAGAACTCAGAATTTAGCATTCCCAGTATGGGCATCATGCAAAGATGTCTAGAATGAAATCTCCAATTAATCTTAACTACAGCATGGCTACAGAAAATTCATATATAATTTATATCCTTCTGGACACAAGGCACCAGGTAAATGGGAGATTCTAGCATCCACCGAACATCTGTCTGTAAGTTTTGGATGAACAGCATAAATCATGATACTGAACCTACTGACTGTGGGAAGTACTCTGTGATTCCACTAGCCTCTTACTGTCTTCTGTTGCAAACACAACCTATGAATAAGACTCTGCCTTTTCAGTTATCGCTTACGTAAGCCCAGGTCAGGCTCCGACAGGGAAGCCGGGAGAAGCTTCCCTCGAGCCAGGGACAAAGGGCCACGGACCGTGCCCTGCACCTCCATGACCTGCTGCGAGCAGCTTCCACTTCCACGCAAAACGTTTCTGCCGCTCCTTGTACCCTGGCTGCGCCAACAGCCCGACACGCCGGGCGCTGCGGCGAGCCGGGAGAAAGCGGAGGAGGAAGGAAGGCAGGGGAGGAAGGCAGTGGAACCAGGGCGGAGCCCACCGGGCGCCACCGCCCAGCCCGCCCCGCCGGCGGGCGCCGCAGGTGCGGCAGCCGAGCCGCCGCCCTGAGCCCCGACACCCCCCGTTGCCACAGCCGGGGAAGACGGGCAGCCCGGTGTCGCTGGAAGCGACAAGGCCGAGTGAAAAGGCGGCTGGGGAGGCGGTCGGGGAGCTGCCGGGCTCCGCAATGGCGCGGCGCCCAGGGGAGGTTGCCAAGCAACCGGTCCGGCGGCTGCGGCAGCGCGCTGCGCAGGGGCAGCACCGCCGCCCGCGCTTCGGAGACTCCCGCTCTGCCACACGGCCTGCTCCGCAGGGACAGTGCCCCCGGCAGCTCCGGCCGGGCCTTGCTCACACGGGAGAAACAGGAGGGAAGGAGCAGGTGCTCAGGGCAGATAAGCGCCGGAGNCAGGTGCTCAGGACAGATAAGCGCCGGAGACGCAGAAGTGGTGGGGGCTGCTGAGGGGAACCCGCCCCTCCGAGCCGGCGTCGAGGGACGGCGGAGCCGGGCCGGGCGGGGTTCCTCCCTGCTGTCCCAAGAGCTGAGCTGAGCAGCGATGGAACAAAATTCAGGCTTTACCGTCAGGGAGGGAAGAACCCGGGGGATCACCTCACCATCCCTCCTTCAGTTAAATTTCTGTGTCGTCTGTATTGGATTCAGAGTCAGCCATGCTGCCTACTGCCTGCAGCCAGCCAATTCCCCTGCTCCGGGTGGGCGGGTGTGTTGTGGGGCTTTTTTAAATAGGAAACGGTGACTGTAAAACCATAGAAACGGACCTGGGGAGTGGGGTGCTGCGACAGTTTTTTACATCATCTCCACTCATTTCAAGCTGGTGGTATATTTTTGATAAAATTTAGCCGCATCCACTACATGCCAAAACCCCTGAGTTTTGACTTGGTAAATGTGAGGGGGTACATGTCCAATTTGTAACTTTGCAAAATAAACAAAGAGAACCTGCATCTAAACGAAGACTTTTCTAAATAAGCTTGCATTTGCAAAGATAGCTGACTAGTGACAAACACAACTGCTGCTTGAGAAACTTCCAAACCCAAGACACAATAGGCACAGAAAGCATTAGGACCATCCCACATGGGGGAAACAAATATCTCCACGGATAACAGATGAGAATTTCCCCCCCGGGAACTGTACTGACGCTGGCAGGCTCCCTGCAGCTGCACAGCACCAGCTGCCGAGGGGATCCTGCAGGAGTTAATGCAGCTTGAAAGAAGCATTAACTCCCTGGATATCTATCAACCTTCAAGGGCAGGATGCCACAAAATTCTTCCTCATAAGCACTACTCATGCCCCTACTATGTAGCTGCACCTGGAAATATATAAATATATCAAGGTCTCTAAAGGAGATAGAATCACACACAAAAAGCACAACTACAAAAAAGCACAACTACACAGCATAACTTCCTTTCTCATGCATGGTCCCTACCAGATTCCCTTTGCCACTGGAATGGAAGAGTTGGCTTTGTTTCAGTAAAATGCCACTTCAAATAAACCAGAAGCAAAGTGGTTTCAGTGACTTTGGAAATTAAGTCACAGATGAGGTCCCATATTTACTTTTAAATATTCTTTTAGTCTTAGGATGGTTTGTGGTTAGCAGTTCTTACTATATCCTGAGGGACAGAGTGCAGATGGGTCCAAGCCAGCTACTAGTTACAGGTTGTGATGTCTCATGCTAATTGCAGATGGGGCTGACTGTACTGTTTATTAATGAGATACTTGACATCGACCTGTTTTCCTTTTATGTTTTGTTTTTTTTTTTTCTTCACCCCTTGTTCGGTTATGCCAAACTTGAAGTGCTGGGGTTAAAATTTTACATTTTTGCATCAGACCACTTTTTGGAGGGAAGCTTCAACTCAAATGAAACTATTTCTAAGAAAAAGGCTACATATACGCATTTACCCTTAAAATTTTATAGCTGCCAATTTTCAAAGCATGAATAAGTCACATTCTGAATTTGGGACTTTTTCTTTTGGAATGGTATCTATACTTGCCTAGAGTTGAAAAATTTTGAAAAATTAGTTTGCATGTATTTGAAAGAACACCCCAGAAATTTAAAGGTGTGAATTACAGAGATAATGCATTTTTCTGTTGTTTCATTGTCTATCAGAGGGATTGTCCTTCAGCTGAAGTCTGTCTTTGTGGACTCTACTGACCCAGGAGCAGGAGTGTTTTCATCTTTTTGTCCTAAACCATTATGTATGTTGGTTATTAAAGAAACCAAACCAAACAAACAAGGAAAAAAAACCCCCAAAAACCATAAAACCCCAGAAGGAAATATAGAAGGAAAAGGAGGCATTTAGGAAAAATGGGAGACATATCTCAGACTGAAGACCGGCAGCATAAAAAACCTCCAGGGAAATGATACGTGTAAGAACTGTCTGCCTGGATAAAGCAACTGTCTCAAAATTGGCTGCAGTAGTCCTGGAGGCTGGCTGGAGAGACATAAAAAACTCAAAGATTGTAGAATATTATGATCAAGAATTTCATCTAGGTTTATCAGTTTGAAATCAAAGGATTTGATTTCAACCAGGTTGGGGAACAGTCGAGGGAAAGGGAAGGCAGTATAGTGGAGCAAGCAAGGGAGGCACTATAATGGAGCAAACAGAGATAGGAGAAAGCAAAAAAAAAAAGCTTGGGGTGAATGGGCAAGAGAAGGAATAAAACCCTGACATAACTGGACTGGAACTAATTGGAAGGATGGACAAAAAGATGTGAAAATGAGTTTATAAATGTGACACGTTAAGAGCTCTGTGAAGTATGTGTAAATATGTATTCAACAACTCATTCATATGTGTATCAATATGGTCTCCCTAAAACTGTGTATGAACACTCCAATAAAAAGCACCTATTACTGTAGGAAGGGCTGAAATGACAGCATAGAATTGAGGTCTGCTTTAGTTTCGGTGCATTTGTCAGTTGATAGTGTAATGCAATATTCACTGTCTGATGTAGTATACAATATGGATGAGCTCTTAAAAGCAGTGAGATTTGTTTTGGAGGAGACTTCCTTGATTTGTTGGTGCTGCACAGGGATCAGAAGAAGTGACTAGTGGGAAGGGGAAAAGAAGGATGATAACTTCTCCTTCATGCAAGGTCTGTATGCTGTCTTGGAGAATGGGCTGATGCTGTTCAAGATCATGACAACACGGACTCCGACTCAGAAGGCTGACAATGACTCCTTTATTTTTAGTTATTTCTTCCCTTTTATGCTATTCTGCAAAGAACAACCCAATGGCTGGAAAAAAGATAAACTTCTTCACCTACATTGGTCAAGTCAGAGAGACATCAAGAAGAAGTCCCTCGTAGGGAAAGGAATGTAAACATAGGTTACAGTTAGGAAAACATGTCTCTTGTTGAAAGAGTTTTAGAGAAACCAAAACATCACAGGCACGAACCAGGGCTATAACGTGCCATGCCACAAGTAGGGTTTGCCCTCTCTGGCATCAAATGCCTGTATCTATTGCCATCTGCATCTATGCCTTTCATATTTCTGGAGAAAAATAGGTCCTGTAGAGGGCAATTCTTCTGATTATTTCAGATGAGGTAAGTTGTGCCCTAGAAGTGCCTGTCTCTCTGGACTGACTAGAAGGGGCAAGAGATGAGTACTCAGTACTGCCTGCGGGTAGGCAATTCACTCAAACTGATGTTTTCACAGGTGGCTATAAATCATATGCGTGATTTCTAGAATGTAAAGACAGCTTTAATTCAGTGTCCCACAACTGATTGCTTGATTCTGCCTCTTACTAGCATACTTTTAATGTGATTTTTTAAATGTGAAATATTTAGTGGATCCTCTTACTTCCACACCTCATTACTAAATATCAGCCACTTATTTTGCAGCTATTACCTTTGTTCCCATTTTGTCTTTTAAGAAGCAGAACCACGTGAGGTTTGGGAACCAGAATGACATATGAAAATATATGGGGTCTGTGTTCTGATACACATTGACAGAGAGAGGGGGAGAATTGAACATTCCTCTTTGCAGTACCCAACAATATGTATTAATTACTGTAATTTTAATAGTTATTGTGTAGTACAGTTCTGCGAACTGTCCAAAGCTTCACACTACAGGCATCTCTATAGTTGAGTAACAATGTATTTTAAATTAAGATAAGGTTGGATGTATATTCAAAATTTGGCAACCAAAAGGGAAAAATTAAACCAAACAGCATGAAATTAGATCCTATGATGAATAATGTGGTTGGTGATTTGTGCAGAACACAGCCAAATGGTTATATACGATTTCCCAGACCATCATACAGGAACTTTTAGAAAGCTTTAGAGCTGCACCTTCATCCCCTCCACATCCCATGCAAAGGCAGAGTGCAAATACCATCACTACTCCCTGGTGACCTGACCAGCATGTTTGTTTCCCTGGGTAATGAAAAGCTCAGTCAGATATATAACATTAGAAAGCATTAAACAAGTCTGTATTAAATTTAGAAGATTTTGTTTGATCTGAAAGGAAACAGAGTAGTTAATTGGCCCACAATTAAATAGAAATGCCATTAAAAAATCCTGAAACAGTTTGCCAGGCCCAATTTCTGTTTGCCTTTTATAGTGTCCTCAAAACCTGTCATATCAAGACATAAACTGAGAATATTCTGAACACTATGAAAACATCTTTATGGATCAATTTTTCCTAAGGGACAAAGTGCCTGTGGCTGACACATGCAGTTAAGTAAGGGCAGGAAGGTAGTATCACTATTCCATCAAGAAACTTGAAAGGCCTGAGGGAGCAATGCAGATTGCTAAGTGTAGGATCAGAGGAGATGGTTATGAGTGTTTATTCTGAGATTCTGCCCAGTGTGGATTATACCAGTCCCCTGACTTAAAAAAGAGTCTCAGCTGAAACACACCAAATTCATGAGAAACCCTTAGTAAGTTACCATGTGGCAAAGTATTATTGCAATAACATGGGTGCCTTGTTTCATACTTGGACATCACTTTCCTGGGTAGTGGTGTTAGGAAAAAAAGAAGTGGCACAGAAGTATGGAAATGTGCCAGAAGTGGAAAGCTGAATACTTACATCATATACCTGCCCCAAACTATTTTTTTATAGCTCCTGATTGTTTTCATA
Organism: Hylia prasina; assembly: GCA_013397195.1. NCBI lineage: Eukaryota > Metazoa > Chordata > Aves > Passeriformes > Sylviidae > Hylia > Hylia prasina. The sequence continues at coordinate 1,557,952 of VYXD01002160.1, read as the reverse complement.
AAAGGTAGAAAACAATTAACAGCTTTTAAGTTCAGTCACTTTGTTTAAAAATGCAGATTCAGTTTCAAGGTAACTTAAAAAAAAAAAAAGGAGTGGAGGCTTGTTCATTATATTTTATAACTATGGGGAAAAGGATTGCTGAAGACAAGCTACAAAATTCTAGGCTAAAATACAACTGCAGCCAATTGTAACCAGACTATTTGGAACTGAAACTTTTTCAGTGGTGTTTGATAATTTTTTTCCAGTTCAGAATAATTTCCTAAGTGTACAGGTGTTTTATATACTCCATTCTTGCATTTGTTGATATGTGTGAATAAAACAACAGAGCAGATGTTGAAAACCTCCTCAGGAGAGTTTTTCCATTCCCTCCATGTTTGAGCCAGCAAAACAAGTTCTGATTAGAGGGAATACAGGAGCTCCCCAAAGAGTTCTTAGAAGCATTCCTTGCTCACAGCATCACCTGCAACTTGGAGCTGTACCACGGCAAGGACGTGACAGCAGTGTGGCGTCCCCGGCTCCTGTTGGAGCCATGCACGCCACACTGCTGGTTTCCATACAGAAACATGGATACACATGTCAATATTTCCTTTTTCATTTAAACTCAATTTGTATACCCTTCTAAAATTTCTCTTTCCCCCACCCTACATTTGACTGCTTCTTGCCCATNTTTTTTTTTCATTTAAACTCAATTTGTATACCCTTCTAAAATTTCTCTTTCCCCCACCCTACATTTGACTGCTTCTTGCCCATCAGTCATTCCTCTGTAGATTCCCAGATGATATTTCCTCTTCTTACCACAATTCCAGAGCCGTTTGCCCATCCTCACAATATTTATACCACCTCACCAGCTCACTCCGTTCTGCATCATATCCTTAATCTTTCTCACTAAGGACAGATTATTTTGAGAATGTGTGAATTCGTGAACTAATTTGGAAGTGAGGTCAATACTGAGAAAAGCTATATAATCCCTTTCCCAGCAATGGAGAATACTTATCCAGAGTTCCCAGCCTCTGCCACTCTACAGAGCAAGGTATCAGCATGAGTAATAACACCCAAGTGTCCCATATAACATTAAAGGTCATCATCATCATCATTCCCTGAGGCTTATGTTCAGTTTTTTTCCCCTGAAGCATACTAGTGGAGTCAAGCACCAGATTTCTCTCTGTGAGAGGAGCCTGCCTTCAGCTTGGCTTGGAAGGCCAAAGCCTTGCTTCAGATCAAACATCATGATATTCGTAAAAAATTTCATCTGGCAAATGCACAAATATCTTTCTACAGTCACAAATGTAAAGGCTGTGAAGCACTTTAAATGTTAACTCTAACTAAAAATATAAAAAATATTTGAAACAATAAGTCTTGAAAATGTTATGACTATTACATATGCTTAGCCAGTGTAACTACAAAAGCAAACTGTTTGCAAGATGTAAAATGTTAGTCTGTTGAAAAGTGACTCTCTTAAGTGTGGCCCAGTAACATTTACAGTCTATTTCTTTCTAATCAAATTGACTTTCTTAATAACTTTAAAGATTTCCATCTTACCATTGCTTCTGAGAGTAAAATTCTATGCTTTCCATTTCATCTATTTTCCAGAAGCCAAATGAAAGTAGAGCTCAACCTACCCCACAGTATTTTCAAAGCATATTCTCATTGCTTCACTAGGAGAACTTTTCAGTAGTATCATTGTGGTACTTGGGAGGCTGTTTACTGTCAACACTTTTGTGGTGCTTCTCATTTTACAAAATGGAAACCAGCCTCTACACTGAAAAATCTAACCTGTGTGAATGCATTTGCACAGGGTGTTCATGCAGCCATCACCGAAGTCTCAATCTGCAAACAATCGTGCAGTGTTTGCCCCATGTCTGCTTTCAGGTTAACACAACTACAGATGGAAGATTTTTTCATCCTGCCTGGTGTCAGTACTTATCTTTTAGTTTCCATGGTTGCATTATTGACTTTCAGCAAAGCAAAAACACATGGAGCTCACACGCTCTACAAATACACCTGTTAAACTCTTCGGATACAACCTTGTGTGCTAGAGTGCCAGTTAAAATACCTTTGCCAGAGACTTCCAGGAGGGGAAGACTTATCTAACAAAGCCTGCCTTGTGGCCCAAGAAGTAGGATTGTCCACTGATTTACCTTTGTCACAAATGTTTACTTATAAACAGAATACAAATAACATACTTGGAGATAGGCTGTCAAATTTCAAGTATCCTGGGCAGAGTCCTTGTTTCATTAGAGAGTTTGTTTAGAAATTTGCCATATACTTGCCAATAAGCACATGGTTTGTTTGGATTTTTGGGTGCTGGCACCTGCTTATGAAACTCATTTTTAACCAGAAAATTCAGATCCCAGTGTCTAGGCAAAGGACATTTGTTTCTAACCTTGCTCCCCACAGTTTATGATTCATTAAACTCTGGCCACTGTTTCTCTTGAGATCACAGACTATCAAATATTTTTGCATGTATCTGTCTCTGTTTTGTATACCTGTATGGTACTTGGGAGTATGGAATCCAGCTTCTAATAGATCTGTTATCCTACTGAGATAAATGTGTGAGTCTAGAACACGGTGTATTGCTTTAGAAAACTTGAATCAGACTCCTAATTTCAGAGTGAGTCATTTACATTTATCATCAAACAAAACTACATTGGGGTCAATGTCTATGGAGGATTTTGCAGTTACACAGAGGATGTGTAACATGGTGAGACATGGTGAAGATGGTATAGAAAAAAATTATGTATAATTACCTCCCATTCAGATAGGAAGACTGTTTCTGCCCCACTCTGAAGGCCTGCTGGTGATAATTCAACTAAAGCAACCCTGACCCTGCTGTGAGAGGAATGACAGCAGTAGATGGGGAAACATTGCAGCTTTACCTAAGCTCAGTATCAGTGTCCAGAAAGCTATGGAGTCAGAACTTAGCAGGCCAAAACAATCAGGTAGGCTTGTACAGTTCCATACAGTACAAATGCTGCCTTTGAAACCAAATAAGCTAAGGGCTGGCTGGACCTGCTGCCATACTGCTTTTTACTGCAGTGTTGAACAGTATCCAATATTTTGGCTAGAGCAGGTTTGACATCTGAATTACTCAAAAGCTATATGTTACAACTCCATTTAAGACCAGACAGTGAGCACCACATGAAACCCCCTCTCATATGACAAGGCCACATCAGAAGACCACTTGCTGTACATTCAAAACCTGGACATCCATCATCTTAAAATGCATGCCTGCTCATGCTATTTGTTTTCAGTTTGTGCAGGTAAGGTAGCTGTACCCTGCGTGAAGCAATCCTTATCTTACTGAACATAAGCCTCTATCTTGGCAAAAGAAGTTTGCATTTTCAATGCATAATGGCAACCACCTGTGAGGATCTCCAGAAAGATGGTGAGAACCAACTAGCATCAGCTACAACAATTCATCTGGCCAAAATCAGCAGAAACCAAGCAAAGAGTGAAGCAGCAAGTAGGATCACAATTACACAAAGCCTAAGAAAACTTCACATAGAACAATCACTGAACTTCAGCTTGACAGACATAAAAATAAGTTACTGCTAATTTTTTATTTTATTTTTTTCCATACAGTATGAACAACCTGACAGAGTTTTGTTTGCTTAATGTTTCCATCATGTGAATCACTTCATAATACTTTCAGCTTTGCCAAACATTAATTGTTGAGACTTGATTTATTTCTTTAATGGCACTATAAATGGGGACATATTTCTTTCAATGAAATTAGAAAGAAAGTATCAATTTCACAATGCAGATTCATGTATCCTCTTTCAGTTTGAATGCTTATAACAACAAAAACCTCAGCATTTAATAGAATGGTGAGGTTTTAATCTGCTTATTGGACAAAGTTTGTCAGTATTATTTCCCTAATCTACAAGTTTAAAAAACAACAGGCAAGAATGATGAATCTATGCTGTTGGATTTTTTAATAGGAAGAGCAAAAATTGGTTTTGTGTTTATTAATAAGCATGGAGGTAATACTACAGCATTAAAATATATTTCCAGCCAGCTTTTTGAGAACTTTTGCTACAATCTCTTTATTCTGGATTGTGTCAAGTAGGCTGCTCAGGCAATATAAGAGTTTCAGTCTTGTTGCTCCTGTTTAAATTTATTGAAATCTGGCCATTCAACACTTCTCTAAAATAATTTCTAGATATGCTCAGAAAAAGCTTCTTAGCAGCTTGTAATAAATACTTAGCAAGCTACCATGTGTTGTCTGTGTTCTACATTAGCAGCCCCTTCAGTGCAGTTAATACTGAGAACTGCTGAGGCACCCAACACTGAAAGCAGGAGTGGAAGCAAAGCCCTTCAGCTGGTCCCAAACCACTCAGAGGCAGGAAGAGGAAGCAGCCAAACTTCAGTTGGAGGTAAGGGTGGGAACAATAATAGGTTCAGAGGCAAAAATAAGAGAGGTAAAGTTGCAAACTCAGAATTTGAACTGAAGAGTGTGAATATAGTTATTCAATGTTTCTTTAAATTGTCCTCTGTTGGTATTTTGGTCCCAAACCTTCTTTACAGTATATCTTCCCATGCATTAAGTACAGAATGATTTATTTCCTCAGCTTTCTTTTTTTTTTAATCCTTAAGGCATTTAGTAATTCCCAACACCATTTGCCTCTCCTCATTACCACCTCTGGGAAATGAGGTACATTATTTGTCTTTCAAAGACAGAGGAACAGAAGATACAGAGGAACAGGAGGACAAGTGACCATTGGTAGAAATGTCTTCTCACCCAGCATTTCTAAGACTGGTGGGTGTCTGCAAGATGAGAGAAGTACAAGAAATGGATTTATTCGGGTGACTTCAGGAAGCCTCTGGAAGGAGGCCCTGGGATTCCTGACACCTGCTTGGCAAGCTGGGACTGAGGGCAAAGAGAGAGGAACGGGAGGGCTCTGATGGGCAAGAGCCTCCTTCCACTCAGGAGTAGTGCAGGACCAGGGTCTGCAGCTGCAAAGGATCCATACTGTGGTTTGGAGAAGCCAATGGGAGCATGTCTTTGGCCTTTAAAACACTGGAAGCAACACAGTGGGAATCTCGCTTGAGATTTTTTGTGCTCCAGCCGAGAGCTGAGTGAATAACGGGATTACAGTTGCATTTCTTGCTACCAGGTATGAGTCAAGCAGATAGACTATATTAGACTTCAGTGTCCTCTTCACCCCTTTGGTGGGAGAGTTTTTAGGGCTACTTGGGGGTGGAGCAGGGCTGCAGGTAGTGACCACATAAATCTATTCGTCAAGGTCTGAGATGAAATCAAGGAAGCAGCACTGGCAGCATAACTGATGTTGAGCTCTTGCTGCAGGGTGGGTACACTGGCTTCTGCTGTTGAGATCTGATGCTTATATGAGTACAAATAGAGTAATTCAGTATTCAAAAATAACAAAAAGGCTTTAATAGCCCCTATACTTAAGTTTCACACAAAATAAGAAGAGTCAGCTTTCTCTTAGGGTCAAGTTTTGCTTGAACTCCTTCAGAAATACCCAACTTTATTCCTGGTGAAAGGTAACAGTATCATGCTTTGATATGATACAGCCATTCATGTGCCTCTATTTCCCAAGACCTAATGTTCATAATAAATACAATCTGTAAGAATTCTGCTTCAGTATTTTCCTTTAAGGGCTATAATAACTCTGTTGATTTTCTTTATTTTTTTAAACAGAAGAGTTAATCTAAAGATTGCCTTTGAAGCTACATGCCCATTTGACTTACTAACTGCATTTTATGAACACTGCAAAATTTCTGTGATTACAAATATTATTTTTCTCTGAAAACTGGTGCAGTCTAAAAATCAAGAGGACAGAGCCAGGTATTTATCCACTTGCCTAATATTGAGAATGTGAGTCATCCCATTGACATGTCTGTTAGTTGCTGAAGTGGGGCCTATAGAGATATGAGAGCATCATTTATTTAATGCATTTCTCACCAGAGGAAATTGCAGATCATTTGGACATGATCATTCATCATTTCTCCAGATCTGTTCAATAATGAAGGAACCTTTACCATCTAGCGAAGGGACCTTCAGACACTGCAATGGTTCAGCCATACCCAGATATGCACATTGAAAACATTGATCAGAAAAATGCAGCTAAGCAGGCAACCTGCAGAGATGGTGAGAATGTGTGTGAACCTTCGTAATGTTTCATCTGTATCTATGGAATCATCTAAAGCCAACACAGCATCGAGCATTCAGATCCCAACAGGCAATTTGCTGTTGCTTCACTAATCACCACAAAAAGAAGAAGTTTGACTTTACACAGGTGTGTGAAAATTTTGATGAAGTGCTACTTACCACCTTATAATGGAAAGCAACAGGGAAAAAACTGATTGCACGTTCTCTGTTTTTTCACAAACTGGTTACTGAGCCCCTTCTCTGATCTATGACTTTGTAAGTCAATGCATTTCTGTGCTGCTTTTCCCAACTAAAACCATTATTGATGTAATTAAGAGAAGGTAAGAAAAAAAGACCAGAAGGTTTGAAAGAAGAGTCAGGGGGTGCTGCATGAGCTTCCCACCTCCTGAGTCATTCTGCTGTCTCTCCCAGTGGTATCATGCTTCTAAAAAAATAATGAAAGGAATATTTTTTCTCTCTCATGCAATATGGAATGAAGTTTCAAAATAAAAATTTCATTCTTATGTATCTAAAACAATTCACAAAACATATGTGTTTCATATGGTATATGCAGCAGTGCAAAACCATGTTTAGTCACAGACAATTCCTCCATTCTGTCTTCCATTAGGGAGAGGCTGTTTTGGGAGATGAGGGAGGGGAGAATCCTATAAATCTCCTATGCCTCACAGAAAAAAACAATGACGAATTTAGGAAGTAAAGAGAGCCTCACACTGAAAATGCTACAAAGAAGCAACAGTACATCTCTGCATCAAAATTGTGCAATCCCAGGGATGCAGTTGTGTGCTTTAAAACACATTCCAATTTGTATTCAGAATACAGCACCAATATAGCCTCCAGTAGAAAACGAAAACACTTGTGGATGACCACCTTAAAATAACAGCAACAAATTACCACAATTAGGATGAAATACACAAACTCAAAAGTAATTCTTATTACAAACATGCAAGCTTTAAAAACATAGGACCAGAAAGCTGCAGAGAGCAACATCATTTTTCATTATTGTGCTAAGACCCAATTAAATGCCATGCAAAATCCATGCAGTGGCAAAGATGGCTATTATTTCCTCTCCTCTTGCTCTATTAATATTAATTGAAAACTAGGTGTGGCACCACAAGAGAAGAATCTTGGTAAAAGCCAGCTAAAATTTGTTGGTTTGTAGCATTTTAGTTAAATATAATGTTGCCTTACCTGATTAAGAGAGAATTAAAAATCATAGCATAAGAAATATCCATACACTTGTAGATAGATGATGAGAGGCTTCTTCTACTGCAGGTACAGGTTCCTGGGTAAAGAAGCTTGTAAACTCTTGATTTTACTGAAATGAAAAAGCAAAGAAATAAAGAACCTCCCCATTAAAGCAACAAAGGAACCTCTGCAGTATTCTGTGGTGTCTTCGCCTGCTTTCTGTTCTGAGATTCACTCCTTGAATCCCAGCATCGATCAGAAAATTGGTTGTGAGGGAAAAAAGGGAGGGGGGAGAGCGGAGAGGGAGGAAACGAAGCGGCGGCGGATTCCGTGCTGGCTCCACCTCCTGGCAGGACCGAGCGCGCTGGAGCCCGCACGCCCTGCCCGCGCCGCTTGTGCACCGCCTTACTCTCCAGTACACAGCTTTAAATACAGGAACGCTGAGCGGTGCTTAACAAGTCTTGAAAACTGGCTTCACTTTTAAAGTACACAACCTTTTTTTAAATTTTTTTTTTTTTTTACAATGAAGTATTTGAATACATTAGTATACACGTTGTTGCAGAAAACTCAAGGTTCTGCCTGATATCTTTATCTTACTGTGTACTAATGCATGTTTAGAAATAAAGAAATCATGCTTTATGCAGAACTCTCCAGCGCAAAATAGTAGAAAATTAGAGCGCTTGTTTTTTTCCTTTGATTATTGATCCTGCAAAATACAAATGACATTTACATATTTATTGAAAGCCAGATGGGAAAGAAAGTTTTTAAGTAAGGCAGAATGAATGGATGCTTGGATGTAGCCAGGACTATTACATTATCGTTCAATAAAGAGTTTTAAGGGTGATCTGTTTTACTTACTTTAATCCAAGGTTATGTTGCATTTTATAGCATCTTAGAACTGATCTTTGGTATTCTGTATACTATTAGCTGTAAAAGACTAATGTACAAATCGACTGCCTCACCCCAGTTGTCTCTAGCCACAATTCCTATAATAGCAGTGTTGGATTTAGTGTTACTAAAGGATACCTTATACTGGAATGCTGTGTAGCTGACTGTTTCTACTTTTGTCTTCTATTTCTATCGCGTACACCTGCTCTGTCACATCACACAGCTAGTAGCCACCTGCATGTGCGGTTGGCTCAGCAATTCTCAGCTGTGTAGGAAAATTTAATCATACCGAAACATGGGGCCTGGGGAAGGAAAAAGTCCAAACTAGGAATGGATCTAGAGGAAAACCGTGGACTTTATAATTAGGATCCATGATCTAACTCATCACAAAAATCAGTGTTGTTGACACAAGGGAGTAGCTGAAGAGACAGTCCTTTTGAGTAATGACAGATATTTGTGTCAGCTTAAACCATTCATCACGGTTATCCCAAAGCCTTGGAGTGTCCCAGGAAAATGATCCATTTTCATGCTTGTTCAAGCCCTACAACGGGATCTTGGACCCTAAAAGGACTCCAAAATACTAAAAGAGTGCAAGCAGTGCTAATAATAGGTCAAAACACCCATACTGTGAACATAGACTGACCATCTCAGAAATCCTGCTGTCACCAAAATATGCGCTCTAGTCTGACTTTAGGGAAATCTTTCCTTAAAATACTACTTCACACAGAACTACTGGAACTCGTCCGGGGTTTCCCTGCGCGGTGCCGCCCGTGTCCCCCCAGCCGGCGCTGTCCGCGGTGCTGGAGCGCGGCCGCTGCTCCCCGGGGCCCGCGCTCCCCGCAGGGCACGCAGCACGAGGCACCGCGGAATGTACTTTGACAACTTTGTATAAACACGGAAATACATCACGAGTGCATGTAGGCCTACCTGAGACCAAAAATGCTGAAGCTGATGTTCGAAAGCCTAATTCTAAAGTAATTTTTTTTTTTTTTTGGGCAAAATTATCCTTTCATTGGAATATGTAACATTAAAGTTTTGAATATTAATTCAACTTCAAAAACTAATCAAGAACTTCTATGCTATCTAAGAAAAAATTAAATATAATTTGAATTAGTAAAATCTGTAATATTAAAAGTGAGATAAAACTGTTACAAGAAATTTGGAAATTATATGAATATTTATTACTTATAATAGTACCAATATACAATTCTTTGCAGTAGAGTAGCAATTTAGTTAAAGGTGTACTGGTAATAAACATGAATTTCAGCTGCATTATTAAAAATATACACAAACCCAAGGAAGATTTATTCTGAAATTTTAATCCTTCTACGTACTTCTCAACTCTATAATCTGTAGGCATCTGGCAATTACATCTTAGTAGTGAAGCTCATTGGCAAAGTGAGGTTTGATTTTCTGTATCTTCCATGAATAATGCAATTAAAATTACATATGATAAGATCTCACATATACCACAATAAAGTGCCACAGTAGATAAAAGACTTAACTGCTGAGATCCTCAGGAGTTTTCTAAGTTTTTATTTTCCCATGAAAACTGTTCTTTCCACAAAGTGGCAGAAGCTTTCAAATAGTTACATCTGTGAGAAAGTAAAGAGTTTCTCTGTGAAAATTTCAGAGGATATCCAGAGAGATCCCAGCAAATCTCTCAGAGGTGATTCTAAATCTCCTAAAGCTATCCAACAACACCTACAAACATGATTTATTCATGGTTTTATTAATAATTTTAATAGTAATTAGAGAAACTCCATAGAAATGAAAAGAAATATGCATTGAATCAATCTAATTTTCTGATTTTTTTCAAGTGTCCTAAAACTAGGATAGCTGGAAGAATCTTTCTGCTTATTCAACCATGCTGATAGAGCTCATTTCTACCAGAAACTTCTCTTTGCCTCTTAGAGCATGGCTAACAGTCATCTGCATAAAAAATAGCCATTCTATTAAATCATGCAAAAACATTTGCCCAGAAGAGATGGAGCAAAAGGTCAAACTCTGGTTTCCACAGCGCATGGGATGTTAAGCTTAAGGAGCAATGCTTGGAGCTATTCTGGCCAACAGATACTTATGCACGCCTGTCGTTTACATGCCTCAAAAAAATTGCTGTTTCACATATGTAGAACCCTCTCTTTTCCTTTTTTATTTTTTTTTAAATTTTTTTTTTAATCCACAAATCTCAAACTCTCAAACTCTAGTAAATTGCTAAGGCGAAAGAGAGGTCTGCAGACTGAACGGTGGTTTATTGATGTGTCATCTTTTTAAAAGACATAAATTAATCTCAAAAAGTTATTAGCCTTTGTTTAGTTCTTATGAAATCATAAAGCCTATTATTCTTGCCTTTAACATCTGAGAGTCACCTTTGCAAATTACTCATTGAAGTGAAACTGAACTCTAATGTTATTCTAAATATGACGTATATTCTCTTTCCCATTTCCAGTTACTTCAAGAGAAACTGCTCTGGTGATTACTAATCATTCGCTTTGAACCTTGTTACATTGCTTTCAGATCTAAAATCTTTGCATTTGAGGTGTATTAGTGCAGGCTGACATATTATACTTCTGCTTGAAAAAAAAAAGCTTTGGAATTTAAAAGATTTCTGAACATTTTTTTACATAATGAAAACTCTTTGGTCTTTACCGGTAGCTACTTTTGAAGAAGGGACTATTCTATACCACATTGATAATATTTTCAGGCTTTAAAACCAGTAATTTCTTTGCTGCCTGAGGTCACTGTAGTCCCTTTTAATGACCAATGGTGGATACAGATTTGATAAAGAATAAGTACAATGGTTTTTGAAAGCACATATCACTTTCAACTTTGCTCTCTGTCACACTGTATGCCTGTACTTTACAATGCAGTGCAGCAAACAGTTTGCATGTTCTGTGTCCTTATCATTCTTGGACTGAAGCAAGGTACAATTACTTTTCTTTAACATGCTTATAAATTGTTTGAAATGTTTTGTCATCTCTCTCAGTGTAATATATTTTCATAGTCTAGTTATAAAGGTACTGTTTTTAGTGCAGATAACTGCTACATGTACTATGAGATGCAGAGAAACTTTCTAAAGCAAAATCAACTTGGCAAGCATATGTTATTAAACAGAGCAATTATTCTAGGCATTCCAGCTTTTAAAGACTAGCAAATAAATAAATCATAACTTGAGGTTTGCTTAACAAAACCTCCGCTCTCTCCAAGTGATGATTACCCTTCATCTGACCAATTAAACCACATGACTCAGTAGCAATAAATGGAATGAAAACATATGAATGCAATCTCTCTGTTTATAGGTGTCCTGGGAGAACATTATTAGATTTTGTTACTAGCTCTGAGAGCACACTAGTGCACTTGTTGCTGAGGTATCATTTAATTCATTTCTCCACCTCTTAAAATCTGCCTACCTTAAATTGTATTTGTTCACTCTGAAATCGATTGCTTTCATTTCATCTTTGTTTATTGGACTTGTTGTATATATGTTAGATGCTTCTGAACATGAACCATGTCCTGTGAACATATGGTGCTTGAAATAATAGCCTCCTAGGCCTGGCTGGCCTGTTTGGACATTACAAGGAATAGCATAATATTTCTTCACTCTTGATCTCTACAATTAATGTTGTTGTCTAACAAAATTAGTTTATCCTATAGCCCCTTCTGACATCAGGAATTATCTCCATTTTGGAGGAGAGGAACTGAGACACATACATACAGTAAGTTCTGGAAGTTACACAAGAAGATTGCAAGCCTTAGATATTAAGCCCTTATTATCTGAGCCCATCCCCTCTTCTAACTTTTATTACTCACATAAATATCTGGTATTTTTCAGAATCCTCCTAACCTGTTTACCTGCACCTCTGTTAGTTATTGAGGCATATGTCAGGCAAAAAACATATTTCCTAATAAATTAGTTGCCTTTTATAATTCTTCTGTGTTGTGATGAAATAGACATTTAAAAAAAACAACTTATCAAGCAAGATGAGCAAGATTAGAAGAAATATTGCTTCTAGCACTCGGAAATTTGTAAACTACTTCTGCAGTGGCAGCAGATGCACTGCCTACTGCATACTAGAAGATAGAAACATCTAGAACATGTATGGTGGGAAAGGTACTTCTTTCCACCAAGCTCTACACCAAATCTCTCACTAAGCAGTGACCAATGCCAAGTCAAGCTTGGCTGTGAAGCTCCTGAAGACCAGTAGTGATGCAGTTAGGCCCCCTCTACCTCCAGGATCACTGGCATAAGGAAAATTTTTATATTGATCAGTTATGCTATTATTGACTGCTGGTAATTATCTTGAACTTAGACATCAATTTCACACAATGATTTTATTTCTTCAAAATGTAGATACACAAGAGTCCTACTCTTTCTAAATATATGAACAGAATATGCTCATTTATAGTGATCATTTTAAGATATCTCTACGATGTGATTGTTGTATACGTTTTGTTCAGCTCATGATAAGCTCATGATTGTGGTTGTAGTTCATCTGAATGACAGGAAACTTGTAACCTGAGATCAATATTTTGGAAGCACTTAGGTACATATGGAAGGTGGTTGGGGTGTTTTATGATTTGTGACATTTTTAGTTCAGTTTTACTGAATTAATGGAATTATCAAAACTGAGTCCATTTGCATATAGCCTTCTTATTGGTTCTTCTACAAGAGTTGGAGGGGTTTAACTATTATTTAATAACATAATGTTAAAGTAATTTTGTTATTATTAAAATCTATAAGCATTAAAGTACAGATTGCTGATCATATATCTTTATTACGATATTAGGAATAATTTAAAGCAGCTAATTTTTCAGAGAGTATGCTCTATGTCCTGTTAAAATAGATTCTCAAGTAAAAGTGCAGATTATTAGTTGAAAAGCTACTATGTCAGGTCCATAGCTTGTAAATATGCATTAGTAGCTGGTGCAAAAATTGTTAAAAGCAGGGATATTTTTTTTTATTTGGCACACTAGGGATAAACTGGGGGGAGAAGAGAGAAACTAAAGAGATTTATACACTATATCAGCCAGTGTTGAACTTGAATTAAAGTCACATTCATTACACTTGGCTAAATACTGCAATTTTGATTTCTTTCTAAAGGTAATGTTGGTAAGTAGTTGAAGGAATACTTGTAATATCATTTTCTATATTTTGGTGCCTGTAAGTATGTTAGTTCACAAAAGTGCCTACGAATTACTAAAGGAGAATTGTTGTCCAAAAATAATTGTATTAATCAAATAAAATATTTGCTGTTAAAACAAGTTGATGACAATTGCTGAAGACTTACATGTGAGACATGTACAGGGCTTGCCCTTTTGAGACCCCATAGAGGGGCTATATTCATTCATATTTAACACTTCAAAATTATTGTTCTCTTTGGAACTGAGATATTTCAACATTTGTATTTCAGCCATTTAGTTAAAAGTGACTGGATAGCTTTGCATTTATTCAGTCTTTACAGAGAGCAAAACTGCACCTGGGGCAGGATTCCCAGACAGATTATTTAGAAATGTCAGGGCTTTTCAAGTTACATTTTTAAACGTAATTTCTGAGTTGAATGTTCAGTGATGATTCATTAAAAGTTGTAATCATAATTTAAATCGAAACAAGCATCAGGCTGGAATTGTTATAAATTACTTTTGTCAAAGCAGCCTATTTGTTATTGTCTTTTGAATGGCCACTTCTGATTTTCAGATCTGGTAGTGGGATCTAGTGAGGCAGAGGAAAGGGAGGAGATAGATTTTGTATATATACTATGTATCACATGTATACATTTTATATACAGAGTTTTTTAAAATTAAATTTTCATATTTAAGGATTCAGGCGTTTGGGGTGAGTTATTCCATATAGATGGTTTGATGCATTTATATTGTTAATGAATATAGCTATTTGTTTGTGCCTTGTTGTTCCACTGATAGGTTTTAAAGTTCTTAAGAATATTACTCAAAGTCTGTACATGATTAAAGAAGAATATAATCCATACATGATGTATGGTATGGGCCTGGTTAGCCTGGAGAAGAGATGACCGAGAGGGGAGAGGGGATCTTACCAATGCATACAATGTCTTATGGTCAGATGTCAAGAAGATGAGACCAGATTCCTTCCGATGGTGCCCAGTGACAGAACAAGGGACAGTGGACACCAACTGAAACACAGGAAGTTCCATCTGAACATGAAGAGGAACTTCTTGAGTGTGACAAAGCATTGGAACAGACTGCCGAGAGAGGCTATGGAGTCTCCTTGCCTGGACACATTCAAAACCCAGCTGTATGTGGTCCTACAACTTGCTCTAGGTGAGCCTGCTTTAGCAGAGAGGTTGGGTTACATGATTTCCAGAGGTCCCTTCCAAAACAACCATTCTGTGATTCTGTAAATGAACATTTACCATGACTTTGTGTGGCATGAGCAGTTCTACAAACAAAACTTGGATTTTCGGGATTCTTCTTTTAGTGTGAAGATTGATAATTGAACTGTTTATATCAGTGACATAAGAGTTCTCTAATAGCACACCCACACCTATGAGAAGACTGTCTTGGTATAGACAAATACATTAAGTATAGTCATTGTGCAAACTGGCATATCACAGAAGATTGCAATAAATATAAGGACACTACCACAAAAAAGCAGGACTGGGGATTCTCTAGTATCTGGATGTTAATCTAACCATCTTGTGGAACATTTGTTCACAAAAATTAGCTATTCTAAAACTACACTTATAAAACTTAACAAAGAATCAAATCTCTGAACCAACTCAGGTTCAGAACTTTTTTCATATACCCGTTTCTGTTGGAATTACACAGCTAGTATTAAGGACTATGTTTCTTATTTTTTAACAAAGTTGAAGTAGTTTGTTAATTAGATTCAAAATTCTTTATTTTTCCAGGAGAAACAGATTCAACAGGTATTACTCCTCTTTAACTCTGATGTTACTAGATGATGATTACCTTTGGACAACGACATAAAGACTTTCTAAAGAAAACTTCCAAAGACCCTGAAGAATTTTTTTTGAGATTAAAAATCATAAGTAAAAGAAATGTAAGCAAATGAAAGTCTTATTCAAGGACTGGTTTGATTTCCAAAACATGATGTGTTTGCAAAAAAATGTTCCTAAGCAATTTAAAATGCTGACACCAGCTTCTCATCATTCGTGGGTTTGCTAAGTCAACATAATTTCATGAAAGCAAAATCTATGCTGTAGAGACAACGAACACTTTTTAATTTAAAATATATTTCTTCTTAACTTCTGGAAGTTCATAATATTAAAATAAAAAGATTTTTTTTTAAAACTTTTTTTTCAATAGGACTGTGGTATATGTTCACACTCACAAAGTCTCTTTGAAGTAAACTGGGGGACTTGCATGAATAGTATGATCAGGAGTGTCCCTGTCTGCCCCAGGTTTACAAAAGCCAAACATTTTGAAGGTGAGGATACATCTCTTTTGCTTAGTATACATAGATTATTCTGTACATGCAGAATGCACGCATTCCCTGAAAATGTATTTCAGTTTCCTGCCACCAGATTCAGGAATTTGGTCAAGTACACAACTACTGTAACTAAAATCAAAAGGACTACTCACAAACTGACACAAATGTTTTAGGATAAATGCTAACTGATAAGGGGCTATCTGTTGATATGAGGGATATGGGACATGAGCTGTAGGCAGTTATCACCACTCCTACTGCTTTGTGCAGTTGTGACTTGGTGGGGCCATCAGGGTGGATATGTGCTGGCTGCCCTGGGGTCCTTGTTTCCAAAACAGTGAGTGACCAGGGGACAGAGCATGGGGCTGTTTGTAAGCTCTGCAGAAGAGACACTTAAAGGAGCTACAAGAAAGCAAGATATGAATTGCTTCTTGCACTCATTTATTCTTGTTCTGTGGAATCATGTTTGTTTATTAAATCCCACATGACTGAACAAAGCTGGTAGCTTGATTTTCAATTAGGTGGGACCCGTAGTGGCCTCTACCCCAAGGCTGTGAGTCATTATATTGCACACACTTGCTGACACTGCTCAGCATTTCTACACTTCACTTTCCACACACACAACACTCCTCAAACTGCCAGGCAGGGCAAAACAATATGCTGCCCGAAGGACATTATTCACTCAATACTGCTGCCCATGGTGCTGGAGCCACTGCTCTAATAATTCTTCCCAGTGTGGCCAGAGGAATCCTAGGTAAGCAGATACAAATCTGTACGTGCTCAGGAAGCCTGTCTAAGGGGAAGTCTTTGAGGTTTGCTTTTTACATAAGCATACTACATTTTACACACTTGAAAGACATGAACATGGTGCCAAAAATGCCCGGTAGTATTTAATGAATAAGAAAGTATCAAGATAATTAGCTAGTTCTGCATACACCAGTTAGGGAGGCAGTCAGCGTCTGTGCTCTGTTATTTACACATCCCTCCGTTCCCATGCATTTTAAAGGAGAAGGCGCATTCCAACCCAAATGCTCCGTTCAGTGTATACGGACAGCCGTTCTTAGATGTGATTATTTTAANTCCCCCTCCCCGGCCCCCCTCCGCAGAATAAGCTGTTTTCTCATATATGTTGGGTACCATAGAGTGACTGAGAGCAGGAAGCGGAGGCAGAAGCAGAGAGGATTCTGGAAAGGTCTCTGTGTTTTCCACCGAGAATACAGAAATTACGATCAATTAGTAAGGCTTTGTGGATGAAAATCTGGACTGTTTCAGGAGGAGACAAATATTACATTATTTTTGGATGCTGGGCTTTGCAGTGATTTTTCATTCTCTTTCAATCAGGTAAGCTGGCAAAACGTTTCATTTTACCCATAATCAATCATGGCAACATAACCTTTCCCACATTTTGGAACTGGATTTTTCCCTCTGGTTTGCTGTTAAGGTAGAGTCAAAGATGGAACGGGGAATTCAAAGCCATTTTGTACTGACTGATTGTGATGTTTATGTGATTTTTTTTTTTTTTCTTTTTAACCCTGTTAAATCTGGTAGCTGGTCTCTTACTCTTAATGTGATGTTGTAATGCAGTAGTCTTCCTCACAAAATCAGATCATTTTATAATCAAGGTATACAACATTAATTCCAAGCATTTTATAGAAGTGACCTTGTTTCCTGGGAAGAAAAATCTGGTGATATTCAGACTCAGGAAAAGAAGGTCTCATAAGATTCTGAGCATCTCAGATTCTGATGATTCAGGGGTAAAATCTACATGGTTGTTTACTGCTGGTTTATATGTATATGTGGTATTTGAAGAAGTTCCCTTATTAGATAAATTTTGTAAAAAAAAATAAGGAAATGCTTTCTTTCTGTGCCATTTTTGCATGGTTGTGTGTAGGAGAGAATGGATTCACCAACTATTAACTAACCAGAGGTCCACACCAAATGTATAGTTCACATTTTGTCTGTAACATTACTGTCAAGCTTAATATATGCTTCTTAATAGGACTGTTTGAAGATATCAATGCAAGAATTATTATATTTCTTCATTTCATTGTCCATTCATCTATTGTCTCATTCATTGTTATCATAATAATTAAAGCTGTCAGTTATTAAAGGTAAAATGAAAATATCTACTTAAGATCACTTTGATACGTGAATTCTTTTTTCCCTAGTGCTTCTACAGACACATAGACATTGGAGATACATGTGTTATGTTAGTATTGATTTGGAAATTATTCCAAAAGAAAACAGTAGAGGGGAAAAAAGCCAATAAAAGCTCATACAGCAGAATAAGAAGCCCATGGTTTACAAATCACCACCTCAATCCATATATATAGGATAAAGCAGGATTGGCTCTCAGGTGATATTCAGAGTACAAGCAAGGCCTGTACCTGAGGTAGTAATGTGAAAGGAAGAAGTTTTTAATTTGTATTCTTTATGGTGCCTGGGGTATCCTTGTTTAACTCCAAGATAAAGAATCAGTAGTAATGATGCCTGTTTTAGAAAGATATCATGTTTATGCTTTTATAATTGACTTGTCAAGAAAACAGATTCAGTTTTAACTCTAACAGTTTAATATTTAATGTTTGCTCTCTTGCCCATCTCCATTTTGGGATGGAAGGTTGTTAAAGACAGGAATGTGAGCTGCATTAATTTGAAGCTTCATAGCACCTGTTAAACAGATATGTTGTTTATTAGGCCGTGATATTTACAGAAATTGTGCTTGTGTCGTCAGTTTACAATTCTTCCCTCAATGAGCAGACGTTAGGTCCCTATACTGATTTTCTGAGCTGTGCCAATTAAGCTCAGTATTGCAAAATCCTGTACAGGTAATGCCAGATGTTAGCAAATAAAGACAATTTCAGATTTTCAATGAAGAACATGAAACAACTCTCCTGTGCCCTCTAAGATTGCCGGAGTGGTAGTTTGGTCATTTCTCTTTATTATCAGGTAACCTGGAGTGGGAAGTATCAGGGGAAAGAAGAAAGCATAAAAAGTAGGGTGTGTTTAACCAATATGCTGGTGACACCTTTTGTGCTTTCACCTCTTTTTCTTCACAGATGGCATTAGATGAGTTTACTTTTACCTTATGAAGATTAGGCATGGAGAGAAATTTGCCCTCAAAAGAGCAATGATTTTTGAAGAAAAAAAGGATAGTGGGATGTAAGATAGAACTTTCTGACTGATAATATCCATTTCCTCCTGCTGCTCCCATCTCAGCCCAGTATAAATTGCTGTGTGTATGCTATGTACTAATGACATTACTGGAGTCCCACAACTTTTGATGAATCAGTGAACAGCAGGTACCAAAAGAGATCTATGTACAAGGCAAGCAAGTTGTGACCTTGTTCTCTAAAGTACAAATCTCGTCCCCTTTTATCTATATGCTCTTCTTGCCATAAGGTGACAAAGGAAAAGAATTGCTTGAACTATGCTTCAGTTAAACCTCAGAAGAATAAAGGCATGGTTCCGATATTTGGTACTTTATTTGTACATTTTCTTAATTCTGACAATGATAATTGAAAATAAGTTTCAGAAAGTTACATTTACTCTGTTCTTTATCACAAAATTCTATTTAGAAGTTAGAAATTTTACAAAATTCTAGTTAGCTCATTTTCCAGTCAGTATAACTCTTCTATTTTGTTTTTTTAACTTTACAACTGTTAATCAGTAATATATACTCTTGCCATTTGCAAGGTTTTTTCCTCACTTGAATAAATAAATGGTTCAAAGCATTATAGTAAAATTGATGCCCACCAGTTTAGGCTGCTTACAGAACACAAGTACATGCTCTGAGCTGTGGTGTCAATCAGTCCATCAAATCAACTGCCAACCACCATAAAAATCACCTGTAGGAAAAAGGCGTCCTCTTAACTGGAAACCTGATATTATTCATTACATCTACAACTCATTAAAAGCTGTGAAGCACCTTGCCATGGCACGTCTAAGTTTGATATTGACCAACAGGACTCCTATAGGACCTTGATATTGGAGCTGGCATCATACATACAACCTGTTCCTCTGCTTTCATCAAAATTTTCTTTTTGAACAGCTGGAATCTCCAGTATATTACTGTGATAGTGTTGTTGCTTGACTTTCCTTACCTTATCTTGCCTTATCATGAGGTAAAGCAGAGGGAATAGGGATAAGAGCAGCTCAGGCAGGGACTGTGATACTTGAAAATATAAATATAGAGTAGCTACAGCATATGCTCTTGAGTAACCATAATGTGTGTGTACTACTACTGTAATCCTAAAGAGGAGTAAGCAAGTTAAATTCGAGGTCACAAAAGTATCCAGTAGTTAAATTCGAGGTGACAAAAATATCCAGTTTCTCATTATTTTTTTATTATGCAACCTGAATTTATTTCTTCACAGTACAAACAAACAAACAAACAAATACAACAAACCAACTAACAACAGCAAAAAAATCCTAAGATCCAAATCTCAAACAAAATGTACTAGATAATCCACCCCAAAACAGTGATTTCAAATTGTTGCTAAACTGTAATTTGGTCCCCAGTCTTGGTAACATCTTACATATGAAAAATTGCTGTTCACTTACTCTATCAATTAAGCCAGATCACAGAATATGTATTACAGTGAAAAATGCAACTAAAATGGTTAATATTTCATTAAAGAGCTTATGAGGCTTTTTCACATGGAAAAGCTTAAAGAAAAGGTTATTTATGATCAGATTAATTATTTGTCTAGTTAATAATTCTTTATTGCTATTTATCTTTTTTTGACTGACTAGTTTTACATAGGTAAGTGTAGTCATGGAGTTACCATGTGCACAGGTCTCTCTTTTCCAAACTGGAATCCTGCTACTTCTTTGGGTCAGCCTTCTGGATGTCAAATACCTTTATCAAATAGTCACATTTTGAATATGCATATATTGAGTGTTATAGGCCATATGCATGGGTCTGGCACATGCCAGCTGTATCAGTGCTGTTTCACAGGTGCTGAAGTTACCGTGTGTGTGTAGATCAGCTGAAGAGCACATACAGCTGACTCCCTGAGATGTCCATGAGATGCATCAGGAACTCCCTCATAGTTCTTTACAAGATTTCCTGAATGAAAGTCATGAGGCACACTGGTAAATCTGAGAGGATATCACAGATTCCAGTAAGGAAAATGGCTGGATGAACATCAGCATTACTGGTTCTGTGATCCCCCTTTTTTAAGAACCATGTAAAGCAAGAAACTTCCTTTATCTGCTTAACCATAAAATATTATTATGTATGATTATATAGGGTTCTAGGAAGTTACAAGTTTGTATTCAAAATCACTACAGAAATGCAGATGAAGAAGTAAATGAGAAAATGAAATGTTCACAGGAAAAATTGTTCCTTTTATGTAGGGCAACACAGCACTATGTGGCCTAGCTACTGTATTAATTGAGGAAAAGTCTCATAAATTATGTCCTTTCACTGCCTGGTAGTCCTGGAATAGAAGCAGAAATTTTCTGAGTCCATGTAGCCTGAATTCAGGCCCACATGTCCCAATTTCTTGCCTGCCTAGGTTTGCATATCCTGAAAACTCTGTCCTTTCTTAGGCATTATTGTACTATCTTTTAATGTTTGGACACACTGAGGAATTCCAAATTTGCGTTGGTTAAAAATATACTCATAGGAACCTAAATTTCTTGGTTCAGTTTTAAATATGTCCAAACAAAATTTTCAGATGTTAAATGAATGTGCTTTCTTAACAAACAACCTTCATTGCCTTCTCAAAATCCACAGAGGAAAATCATGTAACTGTATCAAGACTCTGATATAAGAATATTTTTATCCCTGTTTATTAATATTTGAAATATATGTGGAAACCTGAATGTGAATTCGTCTGTGTCCCACCTAAAAACAGGATTTTTTTTTCTCAGATGCAATAAACATGACACCAACTTGATTTCCTTGAGCACAGAAATTTCTCCACAGTTATTACTATCAAGAACATTTACTTTGAATGTATATGTTCTTGTGCAGTGGTTAAATAGTAAGGATGAAACTAGTAGACTACAAAATTAGGATAAGTCATAGGAATGAAGAATCCCTATACATTTTAGCAAAGTTAACCTCACTCGACAGTGACACTCAGGGAAAGACAGATAGAAAATTATTCTTATTTTCAGCAGATATTTGAGTGTGTTTTCCACTGAAAAGCACTCTTTATAGAAAAAGAATGCTCTAAATCTAATTTGTGTGATAACTTTTACGTGACATAGAGGGCACTTTTAAACGATGAGTGAAGGTATACACCTAACTTACATTCTTGTATCTTATCAAGGAACAAAATAAATTCTCCTCATCACAAACAGGTTTAAATATTTTTTAAAAGTTTTCTTTAGGTTTATTCTTACTTAATAGCCCAGTAATCTTCAAAACTTCTTAATGACAGATGAAAGCAAAAATACTAGGCCTTACAGTTAGAAAGGCAATTATTAATGTTATTTTTATGTCTCAGTGGTGTAGACTTGATGACAGAAATAAGTAGGCAATTTCAAAAGGGCCCAAGAGTCCAAGGTCAGATTGAACTGAAGGAGGGCAATCCTAATGTTTACTGTCATTTAAATGAAATGTCTAAAGAAAAGCCTGTCACTAATATTTAAAGCCAAAATGCTCGCATGAGGAAATCTGACCTGAGACAGAAGTTCTGACCAAAGTCAATATCAATAAAATTCAACCTGTATTATGGAGGAATTTCTTACCTACTGAGTGAAGCTGTAACTGAGCATTAAAGGAGTCTTCCTGAAAGGATTTTGCTAACATCAGTTTAAGTTACTTGCCATGTATTTCCTACATATCAATTTGCTTTAGTTACTATTAAAATAGGTAGAATACTAGAATTCTAGTAGCTGCTACAGCACTAGCTATCATTCCATAGCATATATCACTTAAAGCTATAGGCCTCTAACTAGTACAATATTTTGTTAATATACTGAAATTTCAATATTATGAGATAACTTTTAGAGAGGTGGTAGAAGTTGTAATTTACAGCCTTTGCACATTTAGATTTATTACATGGAGGTAGAGACTAGATCTAAGTTATACTTCCATACTCCATTTGGAAAACATTCTAGAATTAAGGCTTGATTATGTTCCATGACACCTATGAATAAATGCTTTGGAGAAATCCATGCACATTTTTCATATGCTGTGTTAAACCTTGGGTATAAAGCACTCTATTTTCATGTTGACTTTATGTGCATTTTCTTCCTTGTGTAGTAACGATCATACTCAGCCAAGGACTCTGTGTAAGCCTCTCAAACAGAAGTTCCAATTTTTCTCCCTTGGTTTCCTAGACAACTGTCAAATTCCAAATGCAGTCCATTAATCTTGTGTTATACGAAGTTTATTCTTTCATATTTTGTATTGACTAGTTTCTGTAGCATAGTGAGACTAGGAAAGTAAGTGTTTCAGTTGCATGGTTCTTAATTATTTAATTAATTTTCCAAGTTTAGTTTGTTTCTTTTTTTTTAAATCACAAGCAATGTTTTCTGTTGCAAGTGCATTTTCATAAGTTTCCCTATAAAAATTTAGAAAAGAGTACTACTTTACAAACACAGCTTTCTATTTCTTTTATACAGAAAAATCAATATTGTGATGTATTTAGATATTGCTCACTGATGTTTTATTCTAACTTCTTTAACACCTTTCCTGTGGATACTGTTGTATGTACCAATGTTTCACTTGTCAGCACATTTAAATTTTGAATACACAAAGTATTAGGAATTAGTTGAATTTGGACAAATAATTTTGTGGATAACTCTGTTTCATCTAGAACTGGGTTAACACTTTTATAATTGCTTAACACCAAATATCCATACAGCTGCCCAGAATTTCTGTTCATTGCATTTGCCTCTCACATGAGATTTCACTTAGGTGGCACCATCACTGGCATATTGTCCAATAATGGTCTGTATAAGAAAATCTCATTTTGAATAACCCCATTTCTTTCTTTTCCAGTTTATTGAAAGGGAGCTAAAGAGAATGAGGATGTAGTTAAAATGTTCTATGAAGCAATATCATGTCTCAGAATTTGAAACATATTTTAACCCGTTTTAAATTAAATGCTCATGCCACGTATGCAGAAGACTTCAGGAAAGGGCTCCCTGCATGAAAGAAGCTATGTAATCTGTCCATCAGGAATCACCTCTGACTAGGCCTGACATTTTAGCTATGATTCATTCTAGGGAGATGAATTAAGATCAGCTACTCTCAATAAAAATATTTGGAACAACAAATTATCAGCCAAAATAATTTTCTATCATCACCCTCAGCTACAGTAGAACTGTGTAATCTGGACCCATCTATGAAAATTTCTGGTATTGAGGTGAGACCCAAAGATATTAGATCAAGGAAAAAACCTAGAGGTTTGGGTCTTGTTTTTTTTCTTTTTCTTTTTTTTTTTTTTTTTTTTTTTTTTTTTTCTTTTTCTTTTTTTTTTTTTTTCTTTTTTGTGTTTTGTTTTGTTTTCGGGGGTTTTTTATTTGTTTTGGGGGGCGGGATTTGTTTGTTTGGTTTTGGGTAGATTTTCTTTGTTTATTTGTTTGGTTGGTTTCTTCTTCTTGTTGTTTTTTAGTGTATTGCAAATTATACAGAAAAAATATGTTAAAAACTATATGAGATGAGATATTGGTTGAAATCTGGTAATGAAATTACACTGACATGGCCAAGGTTTACTATAAATTCAGGACAAAGAACACACAATTTAGCCAACCTGCTTCCTTCAAGTTTAGCTGTAACTACCACTTATACTGATGCACAGAGGTAGAGACAAGGTTTGGGTTACATGTGAAAAAGGGTTCTCTGCCTTGTGCTTTATTTCAAAATACAGATTTGTTGAAATTATCTGCTCTTCTAGTGTTATTAGTAATTCTCACATTAAACATGAATTCCTCAACATTTTGCAAACTAGCAGATATTTTACAACTGGAGAGAGGTAACACTTGATTTTTTGAAAATAAATGTCATATTAATGTTTAGTGTTAGTGATTGTTCTTTTATTAGGAACCTCTAGAATCCCTTTCATATTATTTTGCAACTTGCGAGCAAAAGCACTTAAACATTTTTCTGTGTCTGACCATGAGATCAAATTTCAGCCACAGTGCTGCTTGAGAGGCAGAATCCAGATGCACCCAATAGTCAAAGGGATGGGGTAGTCTCGTCTGTCCCCCCAGGGAAAGCTGCATTCAGTGTAAAATATGCATTGGTGGATAAGTATCAATGGTGGCAGAGTCATGATTCCCTGAGGTCAGTACTGGAGACACTGCTTTCAGATGTCTTCAGTGGAGCCTCTCCAGTAGTGACTCACCACAGCAAAATGTGCTGAATCAGTGCTTCACTCAAAATGACCAAGGCATTGAAAGAATTTGCTCTTAGCCATCATTGGGATGAGTTGATGTTACATTCTTAAACAATGAAAGCTCTAATTATGTTGCCACTTATTTTATATTTAGGAAAATGCAGTTCTAGATTGATAAGAAATAGTACTAGGCAAATTCTAGGTTAGTTTTTGAAACATTTTCTCTGTACTTTAAGTACTTGGAGATCCTCTGTCTTTAAGAGTAAGAGAAGCAATGGTCTAAAAGACAGCTTTCACTTTTTGTTTTCCCACCTTTTGTGTTCTCTCTGACCTGATCTGTGTCTACTCAGGAAAAGTTTATTTTATCTACA
The DNA here is from genome assembly GCA_013397195.1 of Hylia prasina. Lineage (NCBI taxonomy): Eukaryota > Metazoa > Chordata > Aves > Passeriformes > Sylviidae > Hylia > Hylia prasina. The sequence continues at coordinate 1,532,650 of VYXD01002160.1, read as the reverse complement.
GAGTTTCTACAGTGGCTGTTCATTCTCACTGTGTTTGGAGGAAAGTATTATTAAGAGCTGCTTTGGCAAGAGCAGAGACCTAAAAGAGAGGGACGTCTTCTTCTTTTCTTCTCTAGGAGTAAAAGCAAAATAACAACATAAAATAGAAAAAAAAAAAAGAAAAAAAAAGCCAGAATATATCTAGATGAGATATCCAAAAGAGAATAAATGTCTCAAAGACAGATCATCTGAATCTCAGTGGTTGAAGAGTATGTGTAAGATGTAAGTAGACTATTTGAATTTAATGAACTGGATACCCAGATTATTAAAGACTGAGGAAGACATAGCCAACCTTTAGCCAGCTCTTGTAATGATGCAAGCAATTTATACTGAAGAACCTGAAGATACTGCATTCTTCTGATATTATATTACTTGGCAGGGAAGAAAAATTTTGTTGCACAAAGCAAAGCATTCATACCAACAATCTCTATGATAAATAACTTGAAAAAGTATCTATATGCTCATGCAGATGTAGAGTTAATTAACTTCCATGCCTACTTCAGGACAGTAAATCCATTGGGAGCAATGATACACTGTTCAGTTCCCTAAATGACAGGTGAGAGCGCTCCTGTTAATCTGGGAACTACTGTCTACTATGTCTTACCCCATGTCTATCAAAGACTGTACTAGTGATGCAGTAATTCCAACAAGATCTATTTTTTCTTTTAGTGAAAGCATGCAGGTAAAAGATGAGGTGGAGTCTTTGAAATGCACACTTTAAAAATATTCTTAAGTGTACTTTTGTTCTGTATTAGGTTTTGTGAAATAACTATTTTTCAATCCTGTTTTTCTTACTTCTCGGTGCTCTTAGGTTGGAAAAATATGTCTGTGTGAGTATGTAGACTTACCCTTGTCTACTGCAATTAATTTTCGAGAAGCTTTGGACACAGGAACAAAGAATGAGTGAGTCCTGAAGAAACTGCAGTCTTGAAGAAGCTTCAGGTCCCAAGGAGAAGCCTCCCTTATCAATTCATTTTCTGCTAGAAATGCAGCCTTTTTTTTTTTTCACATTAGCAAAAGATGCAGAGGTTAAATTCTGAGATCTGACATTTCTTAGAAAAATAAAGGTAAGATTGTCTTTTCTTCTCAGCCAGAAATCACGTTTCACTGCAAGAGATGGCTAGTTGATATTCTGCTACATATCTTCACTAAAATACCAGTGGAAAAATGAAATTAACACCTTTGTGAGGTCTAGCTGTAGAAATTTGTGTTACGTATATTGTAGCTATTTTTCTTTAGAATGTAAGGATCTCTAATGTTGGAAGGTATTTGCAAAATGTTGATTAGCGTACAGTATTCCAATTAGGCTGAGTGACTTAAGAAAGAGACCCTTTCTCTTCCTCTTAAATTGCATAAGGTTTTCATTTGTCCTTCTTCAGGTTTCTCCAATACTTCAAGTATTGACACTTGATCTCTTTCCACACATTCTCAGAGGCAACTCTTGGTGTTAAAGAAAATACAAGGCAGGCTTACATTTAAAGAATTCCTAGAGGTTTTGGTCAATTTTATCCATAAGATAAACGGGTCAGATAATTCATTTTGGGAGTTCTACAGCTTGCAGGTAGGTGTCTGAGGAATTCAGGTTTATCCCTTTACATACCAATTTTTGATTACTAAGAACTAAGATAAGAAATAGGAACAAATTAATTTGAAAGCAAATGTTGGAGAGAGGTTGAAGGAAGGAAAGGGGTGACTGGAATGGCAATGGGCACAAACAGACAAATAAGTGGGGGAAAGGCTATCCATAGCAATGTCTAGTGAGAGGGAGTAGTGTCCAGCAATATTTTCCCAAGAAGCAGCTTCTGGATCTTTCAGACAGGTCTGAAATTGCTTCCAGTCTGTAATCTAATCTGTTTTGAGTGTTTTCCCATCTGCCTAGTCTTTCACCAATCAGACTGAATCTAATGAAATATATTTTACGCAGATATCCAAAGTCTTACAGTGTTTTCTTTTGCTGAGGTTGGGGTTCTTAAGGTTTAGTTAATGTACTTTCACACCTAATTTCAAGTCATTACTGAGAACATGAACTAAAATTGCATGTAATACCCCTGAAGCACCTGAAGATTTTACTACATTTACTATTCTTTGGCCAGGTTTCAGCCAATGTGAACTACCAGTTCACATTCAGCCACTTATTTTAAATCACCCCATTCTAAATAATTTTAAAGCAAATTTTTATTAAGGAAAATTATTTCTGTGACATACCCTTATTAGTTGATTTCATGTTCTCATAGCAAGTATTTTTGTCTTTTGGAGTTTATTAATTCTATTAATAAACACCTGGTGGTGATTTCATTATTTTTATTTTGAATTGTTATATAACAATGATGCCTATAGGCTACTGAGGGTGACTGTACAAATACAGACAAAAATACAAAATACAAATACAATAATTGCTACAGATAAATTATAATCTAAAAATTGGCACAATGGATTAATAGTAGATATTGAATTTAGTGAAAAAAAGGAAAATAAATCCTATTTATTAGTCAGGGAAGACCTATGAAAACAAATTGCCAAAGTTTAAATTACTAGATTACAGATCAAAGAGGCAGGTTCTGACCAGGTGCTAAGTTCTGGAGGCTGTTTTCACCTTTGAGGAAACTCCTTTCCTTGAAATACCTATTTTTATGAAACCAACTTTCATGTATTCCTTGCCTTAGGACCCATGGATAATTTTAACTGAATGTCTCTTTAGATATCTCAAAGAAATCTGCATTGCATTGCATTTACCAGTGTGAACTACAGCAATGACATTTTGAGTCTCTTTTGATCTTTTTGTAATTCCATTTTTTACTAGAATATTTTAAAGCAATAAAAAATAGAGTAAATATGCCAGGATAAATGGTAAACAATGGTAAATGTCAATTATGAAAAGATAATGATCTGTAACTTAAAAAAAATATTTCAGACCACATTTTTTCTCCATGAAATTATTCTCTGCACAAAACCCATGAGAAATGTCAATAAAAAAAATTTAGTTTTTCTTCACAAGAAACTAGTATTTACCTATCCTTTTTTTTCTTCCTAGAACAAATTGAAGGCAGCATTTCCTGATTTGGAATGTGATCAGGGCACAGTTACTTAAATGTAATTTATCTTCACTTCCAGCAAACCAGTACCTGAATTTTGCAAAGCAACTTCCCAAACACAAAGAGATGGAGCTAAGACAACTCATTTTTCCCATGTCCCAGCATACACCCTCTTGCATCTCTTTCCTCCTTGGGACAGTAACAGCCTGAGTTGAGGTATTTTTCTGATATCAGCACACAAGAGCTACACGTTTTATTTCTGAACTGCAGAAAGTAATCTCTAGCTGATGCTGAGGTGGTGCCACTAGTTTCTGTCTGTCCTACTGTGGGAGACCCACCCTTTTGATTTGGACAAACAGCTTTACTTCCATTGAGACAGCTGGTTTCATTAACACTAGTGATTTAGAGGAAAGTTTTTAATCCAGGCTTTAGCATCTGAGAGGTTGTTGCAGGGCTTGGCACAGGGGAAGATACTAGTTCCAAATTACAGCTTCTCAAACAAAAGATTAGCATAGGAAAATTAGGATAGCCGGTCATTTTACAGATTCCATTTGCTATTCTTGCACTTACTCCAACCCTAATCAACTATTTCAGTTTTAATGGAATGAAAATCTCAGTAGTCAGCTTTTTCAAGATTTTAGCAGGCAGTACTTTAAAGGGAAAAAACCCCAGTAAGGTTTGCTATTTCTCCACCTTGAAAATTTTGAAGAGGGTGTGTGCAATTTCATGCAAAATGCAGATAACCTGTTAGATAACCTGAAGATTTTAATAAACAATCATGGTATCTACCTGGTACTTACACTGGTGCTTTCACTTTTACCATTTGCCCTATTTAAGATATCATAAAAATAGATACCTTCAGGCTACTTCTTCTGGCTGTTTCAGAGACACAGAAAAATTAATTTGACATTGTTAGCAAAGATATTTTGCTTACTTTCTGACTCATCTTCTGTAAATGATGAGAAGAATATTATATTAAAAATAAAATTTAACAAGTTATCTGTGGACATAATATAACAAGCTGAAATATGTATAAAATTAAAAACATATAGATACTGTTTATTGCTCAACCTTATTATTTAAAGATAGGGACTGAAGGAAAACTGGAGAAGGACTTATAGAATGCAATGCTCAATTACAAGTAAATGGCAAAAGCATGTCTTTAATAAATTGGAACTTCATTTTCTAATGAAATAAATTATTGAGCATAACATATATGATATATAGACCAGAATTGTATTTCAAATATTTGAAACACTCTTTGCTGAGCAGCAGAAGGTATTGAGGGGCCTGGAGCACATGTAGTTTTGAGACTCTTTCTTTAAAGATTGTTTTTTAATGACAGTTATTCTGAACTATTAGATATACAGAATAGTTGAATTCTGCCTAATATCATTCAGATCCTGGCAGTTTAGTTACCAGATAAGAAGTGATTTTAAAACCAGTGAAAGGAGGAGAGGGAAGCTATCCCTAACAATTGAGCAGCTCATGATTCAAGGATTGCTAAGAGCTTTTTCAGGGTTCAGTAAAGGCAACAGCACAACTTTTGTTTCATTGTTCTATTAATTAATGTATGTATAGCACCAGTAATCAGATAGATATTTCTGTGTTGTTCTGTTAAGCTTTGTAATCTAAATGAAAATGCTTGGGGCATATTTAGTATAGGAAAAACCTTCTTGTGTAATAGCAGCAGCAAAGAGAAGATATAACTGCACCAGACAGTAGTGGAGGCAGGTCTCAAGTAATGTTTCCAACACATCAGGGTAGCTTTTTTAGGGCATATTTTTTCCCCCGAGAAACACAGTGAATCCTTAAGTCTACCAGTGCTTTCCCCAGTCAGTCATTGGCTCCTTTGTGAATTTCTAGCAATACAAACACCAATCTTTTAAGTGAGGACAATGCATTTTGTTACAGCTTTCATAGTTGTAACAGTTAATGGAAGAAAAGCAGCTTAAACAAATGCACTGAACTATAAAGACGAGACAGACACACTGATGACTTGATTTGGATGCATCTTTTGAGTCTAGTTTCACAGAAATGGCACCTAGGGTGACAAGTTGAATCACAGACCTGTAAAATGAGGAATAAAGAAATGAATTATTCAGAAAGACCAAAGAGAAACCTCAGACATCTTCTTAGTTCATTAATCCTGCATGAGCAAAAGTAGTAATCAAAGGACTCTATCCAGAAAATGTGTGTGCTTTTAATTCTAAAAAGAAAGGACAAGTTTTAGTTTAGGATCCTTATAATTGGGAGTTACATTAATTAAAAAAAGGGATTAGCAAAGGCAATCATCTTGTACAAAGAAAAAATTAGTAGCAGAAATTTCAACATTTCACAGAAGCCTGTGATAAGGTTGCCTGCTGGAGACTCTGGCTGGTTTTATAATTTATTTTTCTTTTTATACTGCATCTGTATCTCCAGCCACTCCAAGGCCTCTGTCATTCTGCACATTACATTAACTCATAGTTCTCCAGGACCTTCCTTGAGAGAAATTTTCTTCTTCATGTTGACAGTACAGTGTATTTTAATTCTGAATTTATGGTCAGGTATCTTGGTTCTGATCTTGTATTACTTATCCTCTTGGTGCTATAATCTATTGACTAAATTATTTCTGTGACCTCAGTGCTGATCATACACACTGATGCTGTACTGTGAGCCCACTCCAGAGAAAAAGACTTGAGGTGGCACAGGAACATGAGTCCTTACCATGTCATTGGATTGGTAATTTGGATTTAGGAGTATGCTGTTTCATTTCTTCCTTCCAGTTTCTTATTCTTGTTTTTTCAAGCACTTTTTAACATCCCCTTCTGCCTTCACATATCTTATTTCATAAGATCATTACTACACACAAAGTGCTACCACTTTGTGTGTCTCTGTGTGTCTATTTTTAAAAACTTTTGGACAGGCAAGAAGCTTTAGGAGAAGGACTATTGAATGAGTGCAAATGAGCAGAATATTAAGTCTCAAATTTAGAGACAAACCATTGCACTTGAACATATCTAAGGTCACACATCTCCGGGATACAGATGTTGCACATTCATGAAGTAATATAGCAAAGGTTACATGGCTTCATGTAAAGGAAAACATAATTAAGGCTCATTAGTTAAGCATTGAAACCCACTCTTAAAATTGGTTCTCATAATTAAAATTTTTACAACATAATGCCACAAACTCTTGCAGAGTAGACACCAAGTAAGGCTTTAATTTCTTCCCTGGTGGCAGCACACTTTAACCATATCTGCCTTCATTTTGCCATTCTCTCCCTCCAGCTATTCAAAGCTCTCAACTGTGCTGTACAGTACATCACTTTAAATAACTGATCCTGCTGCAGAAGGACTTGGAAGAGAGAAAAATAACACTGCTTTCAGCTGATGCACTGCAGGACTTCATAAAGGGACCTGCTGTACAGTAGAAAGTTCAATGCAGAGAGCAGGAAAAAGCAGCATCACCCACCACTGGTACTAAAGACATTCACAGGGAAGCAGAGTTTTAGGTTTTGGACTAGTTTCAGTCTGAAATAATACTATGACACTTGCCTTGCAAAGAATCAGAAGCAGTGTCTTTTCCCACATAGCCTTGTTGTACATGCTGTTTCCTTTTACTTAAAAGGCCTGTGGTTTTGATTCACGACTAATGGTCAGTAAACACAACCTAAGCTGCTCTGGTATCTCTAGCCTTCACCACAGTTAAGTGTCAGTAAGAAAGAAATATGCTTGTTCCTCCCATAATTCATTTAAACAGCACCAGTCATGCAAAATCTTTTAGTTTAATGAAAGAATTGACATTTGGAAATTTGTATTATGGATGCTCCAAAAAATATGGAAAGATAAAATCCATTAAGTAGTACAATGTAGGTGTACAATTTTCAACAGTACCTCACAGAATATGCATTTAAACTTGCTGTTTAAAAGAAAAAGCTGTACTGTTAAAACACTTGTATCAGCAATTTGCTCTAACTGGGAGTGTCCAAGGACACAGGCAAAGCAGTATCTGTGGGCAGAAATAGTGTCTTTGTCTGGATCAGCAGGAAAGAGCTGAAAAATAATTTATAAAAATCTAAATAAATTCTCAACAGTTGCTTTTAACTGCCATTCAGCCTTGAAATATGTTGCTTCTATTTCTATTTAAGCCTGGAAAGAGTTTCTGACCAAATGTTTGGGTTTTTCCTATAGGTACAATCTAGCTTGCCTAAATTATTTAATTTTCTTTTATAGGTCATTCTTATGCAAGAAGCTAAAAGTAATTAAATTTGCAGGATGAAAACATGGCACAGGCACTGCTGGTACCACCTGGACCTGAAAGCTTCCGCTATTTTACTAGAGATTCTCTCGCAGCTATTGAAAAGCGTTCTGCAGAAGAAAAAGCTAAAAAGCCCAAGCAAGAACATACAGATGATGATGATGAAAATGGTCCAAAACCAAACAGTGACTTGGAGGCAGGAAAGACACTTCCATTTATTTATGGCGACATACCTCCAGGAATGGTATCTGAACCTTTGGAAGACCTGGACCCATATTATATCAATAAAAAAGTGAGTGAATTATGTTTTGCACAAAATAGAATATAACTTTTTACACTAGATAAGTGTATAAAGTGATCATAAATGTGATCATTAGAACTATCAATCTGCTAAATATCCAGAATCATCCTTTTATTTAACAGAACTGATTTATGGTCTTCCATATTTTGACTGCTTCAATTCTGTTGAGTTACTTGTTATTTACTTCATTGTAAGGAAGAAGTTTCTTCCTTGATCTTGCCTCAGAGATGAGCACAGAATGAATTTTCTTGATTTCAATATAATAGTAAGACTGGATGTGACAAAGGAGATGTTCCAAGCATGGTTTTGCAATGGAAATAGTTGTAGATAACAAGGTAGCATCCACTCAAGTTAGTAAAATAGAGGACTGTAACCTTATTCTTTGTTTCTGTATAGCTATATAACATATGCAAACATACATATGAAATACAGGTATCCCTATATATGTAGCATATAGAGACTCTGTAAATGTTGGCTCATATGAAACTCCCACAAAGCAAACTATTGCATGAGGTGCTTGGGTTTGTTATGATAGATCTCTATCACAGCTGTCAATTAGAAGTCTCTGGCAGACCATGGAAAAGCTTATTTTTGAGGAAGGAATCAAAAAAAGACATTTTTGGTATTCTGAAGAGTTTTCATAAAAAGACCTGAGCAAAGAGTTATGAAATAAAAGCAATGTACCTAAGTTACATGTGTGTAGTACTAAGCCCTTTTCTGGACTAGCTTCAAAACTTGAGGAATAAAGTCTCATAAATAAGTTCAGGGATAAAACTGTCTGAACAAATGAGGTTTCAGAAAACCTGAGAAGTTCTGAAGTATCATTTCTAACCTCCATTGATCAGAAAAAGTAGTCACATTTTTTAGAACAAAAGTGTAAAAGCTCACACTAACGATGCATTTCTTAGTATATGAGAGTAATTAGTAAACTGTTGGATCTTTAGTCACAGGTGACATCTGTGTTTATATTACCTAGCAATATAATTATGCTCAACAGAAAACAAATGGACATCTTAAATCCTGGACTAGTGTTAATCATCCCTCCTCTGGTGTATACTAGCAACTACCCTTAATCATTGACTTGTCAGTGCAGAGGAAATCATATGTGAATTTAGTCTGTCTTCAGGCTCAGCTGCAGCAGTGACCTTGGGACAGGCAACATCTTTTTAGCATTTCCAGCTGGGTGAAGGACTGTAGGGCAGGGAGAAATGCCAAGGAATGTGTGTCCATTCTCTGCCACCCTCAGTGTTTGCTTGATGTTATTCTTTGAACAAGCACCAGCAACACTCCTTCACCTATTTTCTTTCCCACCATGGAGAGGTTTGCTTTCCTTGCCCAGATGACTGTCCAAATAGGCAGTAAAGGCCACAGAGAGGGATGAATTTTTCTGATGACAGCCAAGTTTTTACAGAGAATGGAAATCAACATGGAGAACAGTGATACTATATAGCTCTGCTGAGAGTGTAACAAAGACTCTATTATCTTAACACAAAGCAGAGCCATTACCATCGACAAAGAGCAAAAGGAATGAAGAATAGTTATGTCCTGAAGAAATTTCAAGCAGCACTAAAAATGCAAGTAAACCTCATTCACAGACAAATGCACTTAGGCAATGACTGCCCACAGAAACAAAATAAACTGAACACAAACCATAGGTTTATCAGACCAAATTTTAAAAGATAATCACTAGCTAATTTTTTTTTGCTTACATATAGGGAAATTAAGAGCATATGGTTTACAAGAAAACCAGCAATTGTTTTTAAAAAATATTTGTTGTGATAGGATGCCAAACTCTGATGTTTGTTTCGCATTGATCAGAACTATGTTAGCTGGCAATATATTAATAATTTGATTTTATTCACAGATATATGTTTTAGAAGATGCATATAATTAATATTGGTAGTATTTAAAATAGAAAATGAAAGCAAAATTGCTTTTAAATTGTAGTTGGTTTTGTAATGACAATTTCTCCTTGTCACTATATATATGTTTGTATATAATTCTGTCAAGTATTTGTTCCAAATACAAACTGTCATTTAGAATTGTCCTTCTGCTATTTTGGTTTTGTTTGTGTTTGCTCACAAGGTGGAATTTATTTGATAAATTTGAAGCTCTCACTTTAATCAAAGAATTCATAAGAAATAAAATTGAAACATTTTAGTGGCAAAATACTCCATCTTGCTTTTATTGATAAACTGCCAATGTTTTTTGTAATCCCCACCAATTTTAATTACATCATAATTCATTCCACATGCTGGCAAATTTTGCAAATTGGAGAATAGGCTGTGGAAGACTTACACCATTGTATTAATAGAAATCAGTTATTTTCCTACCACAGGTAGACAGTAGAATGGAACTTGTACCTCTCAGGTGGAGAATGGAAACTTTTAGTAGAAGGTGAAGATATATATATAGTCAACACTGTATTTTAATTTTGTATTTCTTTTTTTGCAGACTTTCATAGTATTGAACAAGGGAAAAGCAATTTTCCGATTCAGTGCCACATCTGCCTTGTATATTTTAACTCCTTTTAATCCCATCAGAAAAATTGCTATCAAGATTTTGGTACATTCATATCCTTTTTTCTTAATGTTGATTTAAATTTTGCTATTTAAAAATATTTAATGACTGAACTAATACTTTTCATGTGGATATACAGATTGTGTCCATGGGAGTGAACTATGCTAAATAAATATATGTTGTTCACACTTAAAAAAAGGAGCAATATCACATGTGAATTGCAGTATGATCTTCATCCCTGCTGAGAGAATTCTCTACTGAACCACCTAAATCTGTCAGAGTTTAAATATCAAGCTTTATATCTAAAAGGAGACCTGATCCCATACTAAGCCCTGCAGCTAAGGCCACATTAATAACAAACCATTGCACTTGAACATATCTAAGGTCACACTTTTACCAAGACCAGTAGTACTATTCATGAACTAGACTCATTTAGCAAGGACAAAAGACCATGGGTAAAGACCAGCTTTTTCGGCATTGTGTTTTCAGCATTGGGATAGGTGTCCTATAAAAGATTTGGGATAAAGGAGAGAATTTTCAAATATATTTCAATCATGTTCAAAGAAAAACTTGAGCCTAAACAACCAATCTCTGAATAAAGATCTTTTAGAATGATCCACTGTATTAAATGAGTAATTACATTTGGTTAGTCATTTCATGATTTACAGAGTTAAAGATATGATAAACTTAATTTAAAACCTACACCTGCTATAGTTACAAAAGTATTGCATTTTTTTACAGAAGTACACCATAATATGCCAGATGGCACACCATTTAAAATACATGTAATTATGTGCAAACTTTTATTTTTAGGCTTTAATAAATGTCATGTTATTTGTACACATTTGTAAACACTTAATATTTTTAAGTTATTTCAATGTTATAAAGCTGTCCTACTTTTTTGACTTATGTGCCTTAACTGTACCTACATTATTCAGCATGCTTATCATGTGCACTATTTTGACCAACTGTGTATTTATGACCATGAGTAACCCTCCAGACTGGACAAAGAATGTAGAGTAAGTTAAACATTTTTACTTCTTTATTTTTATGTCTGGGGTTTTTTTTGTGTGAGTCCAAACAAGAAGTATTTATAAAAATGTGAATGCCAGAATGGGTTTGTCCAGAGCCAGGAAGAATCAGATTCCAATGGATCATTAATATTGTTCCCATTTTCTCCTGAAAAACTTAAAAGAGTTAAGAGTAACACCATGTTTGTTAAAAATATGCCTGACGAATATCTGAACTTCTGCTGTGTAGTACAAACAGGAGCTCTTGTCCTTAGATATTCTAAGCTGTAAATCAGACAAAGAGCTACAGATGTGCATGTAAAATTTGGCATGTCAAATTGTTGCCATATACCTTGCTTGAGTATCCATGATCTCATCACAGTGGCACCTTTATTTTGCCTTACTGATTTGACCTCATAACTGCCTGCCACAAGGACATGCAACTCACAAACCACAAGAAATTCAAACTGCTGAGGAAAGGGCCCTACCTATGAAAGAGCTGACAAAGAGCTGACCTGAATAAGGAAGATTTTTCTTTCTGTTCACGGTTATAAATGCATGTTTATTCTTTAACACGTGTTTTCCTCTGAAATACTCTAGAATCATAGAATGGTTTGAGTTGGAAGGGAACTTAGAGATCATCCAGTTCCAACTCCCTAGCATGCAGGGACACCTTCCACTAGGTCATGTTCCTCAAAGCCCTTTGTTTTTATTTGAAGTAATACTACTCATGAAAACCTGCTTCTACTCACTTTTTGCTTCTTTCATTCCCTCCTTTTCTCAGAGAGCCATTACTGGTTTTTATTTATTTGTTTCTCTGCATTAATGAACCTTACACTGAACCCTGTTTAGAAACAACTACCATTAACCCATTCCCAGTTAACAGTGACAATGGCTTGTTGGAGGTGCTGAGAGTCTGAAAGGAGAGCAGTGGGGTCTGTAGGTAGAGTTCCTTTATTCTGAAGGTCCACAGAGATCCATGTGGGTCTCAGGAAGTGCCTGCATTATGCTGGTTATAACTGACTATTCTATGTTGTTAAGTGAATAGCTGTTCCCACACCAAGTAAGCTGGTAATCATGCTCCCCATCTTTCAGAATAACAGTCTGTGCATGCTTGCTTATATCTGATGATTTTTTATGAAATAGACATGTAATACAGGCATTACTATAGTTATTATCCAGAACTGATTTTTACAAAACTCTCTGATTTAGACATAAAAAAAAATCAGTTTTTGTTACACTTAGACATCGACCTGATTTACAAATGCAAGCAAAGAGGCAACCCTGTGAGTACCAAAGAATGTACATACATATGTACGAATGTACATACATATGTACATATGTATAATTTCTGACTCTAGTATGTATGGATATATTTCAAGTCTGAAATATATCCATAAATACTAGAGTCAGAAATTATTTGTAAGCATAAGAACTGAGGTTAAATCAACCTTTTACAAAATGAGTAGCGAATATATCAGGTTCAAATTTCCACAATGACGGAAGAGCAGCTACAATATTTAGGGCAAGTGAAGTTAATAATTCACTCCTTTCACTTTTAAATACTTTTTCTTCTCTTTTAAGTTGTCTTTGCTAAAGAGTGGCACTGTCTGTAAGTATGCAAAAATCCATTATTCCTGCTCTGATGATTTTCAGGTACACTTTCACTGGAATTTATACCTTTGAATCACTTATCAAAATTCTTGCAAGGGGCTTCTGCTTAGAAGGTTTTACTTTTCTGCGAGACCCATGGAACTGGCTTGACTTCAGTGTCATTTTAATGGCGTAAGTAGTTCAAAAACTTCTTAAGCTTTTAGGGCATGAAATTAGTCGTAAATATTATTATAATAAATGTATTTATTTAAACATATTTAGTTTTTACAACCTTTGACATTTAGATGCTGTATTTTAGTATTCAAAGTAAAACACTGCAGAAGCCAAAATGGAGGGTCAGCCACTGGTGTAATTACTGCTGAGGGACACTAATTTCATGTCCTACATTTTTCTGCTCACCAAAAATGAAGCCATCCCTTTAACTTCATGTTACTGTCCCATTACAAGCTAATTAGTTTAACTCGATGTTCAAATACAAATCAGTGAGTTTCACTTCAATGACATTTAAGCAAAATTGAAGAAAACAATTATTAAAGTGAAATGTATTGGAGAGACAGGCAAATTTGGAAGTATGATTGCTAGTATTGCCACAGAGGTTTTGAAGACCCACATAATTAGTATAAGCTCTGCCTCAATTCTGAATAACTGTGATTTAATCCTACAGGTATGTAACAGAATTTGTAAACCTAGGCAATGTTTCAGCTCTTCGAACTTTCAGAGTATTGAGAGCTTTGAAAACTATTTCTGTAATTCCAGGTAAGAAGTAGTCGGTGTAAGGTGTTAGGCCCCTCGTATCTCCAACTGTTATTTGTGTGCTGTCATTGTGTTTGTGTGTGAACTCCCCTATTACAGATATGTGACAGAGTTTGTGGACCTGGGCAATGTCTCAGCGTTGAGAACATTCAGAGTTCTCCGAGCTTTGAAAACAATATCAGTCATTCCAGGTGAGAGCAAGGTTAAACACCGAGGCTGACTTTCGTTCCATTGAATTCACTTCCTTTAAGCATAAGTCTTGCTGTTTGTTGCTCATGTTGCCAAAAATAAATAAATAAATAAATAAATACATAAATAAAAAGGCATGGATCATTAACCTAGTTTATGATTTTTTGCCTTTTTAGCATTAGCTTCTTTTATTTTGCAAAATCAGCCTTTGAGTTTAACAGAGTCTTGCATGAAACATAAAATATGAGGCCTATGGGTTATTTTGCTTGGTTTTTCTGCATTTTATTGTGACAAGTTGCCTCTACATTACAAAAGCTTAGTGCTATGGCTTTCTTGGTTTTGAAATTTTTCCTTTTTTTTTTAATCACTTAAAATAGACAGTAGTCTTAAAAATAAGCAAGCAACAACAAAAGAAGATACAAAGAAGAAATAAATGATGCACAGGAAAATTTATCAAATGCAAAATTTTTTTTCATTCAAAATTACTAGCAATTCTCATGCTGCTTTGCTCTGTTGTGGAGTGATGTTTAGAATTAACTGGAAACTGAATTATTGGCAGAATATTTAATGCAGAGAAAAATTAGGAAATGCAATCTGTACTAAGAAAGCATGATTGATAAAGTTTTCTGCTTGAGAATATTATATGTTTGATTTATTGGAATATATGTACATTGCATATTCATAAAAAGGAATCTTTCTTTCATTCATCTTCACAAGCTCTGAGGCTGCTCATGAAGCTTTACCTTTTGAGAAATAAAAAAATATTTTCTTTTTAAGTGTCTGCATGGCCTCTTAATAATATGGGAAGGGCAAAGATCTCTTTGATAATTCTATGGATCTTTTCTCTTTGCAGGCCTGAAGACTATTGTAGGAGCCCTTATTCAGTCTGTGAAGAAGCTCTCAGATGTGATGATCCTGACTGTGTTTTGTCTGAGTGTATTTGCACTGATAGGGCTGCAGCTGTTCATGGGCAACCTGAGGAATAAATGCCTGCAGTGGCCTCCAGACAATTCTACTTTTGAGATAAACATTGTTTCCTACTTTAACAGCACAATGAATGAAAATGGTACATTTGTTAACATGACAGTGAGCACATTTAACTGGAAGGATTACATTGAGGATGAAAGTAAGAATGTCTGATATAACTATTTTAATATATTTGTGGCTAAAATATGTAATTATTTGTGACCAAACAAAGAACATTGAGAGATTTATATTTCTGCCTTATGTAAAGCTGCTTACAGTCACTGATTTACAGAGATCAAATACATACAATAAAAAATACAAGAACCAAAAAGGTTAGTAAACAAGCTACAAAGTGATCAGTAGCTAGACACTATGATTTAACATAATTTATTTTTATTTTACTCTGTAGCACTTTCAGGTTTATTTGATCTATTCATATATATTTCTAATGCTTTCTACACAGCTCATTTTTACATTTTGGAAGGACAAAGAGATGCCCTACTTTGTGGTAACAGCTCTGATGCAGGGTAAGCCCCTTTCAGAAATTCTCTGTTATGCTCTGCAGAAAAAGAAGTAACATGAGATCTAGTTGCAACTCCATATTTAGCGGAACTTTATGGAGTTTTGCAACTAAGTGAAAATTTCTTACTGGAGTCAAAATATTTTACACTCTGGCTAAACAAAATACTAATTAACAGCCTTTTTCCTGCTTGACTGGAAAAAGAAGTTGGTTTTATTGAAAAAATCTGAATTTTTTTTAAGTCTCTTTTGGTGATTTATTGATTGAAGAAGGGAGAAAAAAAAAGTTAAAAGTGAGAAAGAGAACATGGAAACTATTAAGAAAGCACAGCAGTGATTTCATAGTCCCAGACTGAATCTGTTTTTTCAAGCCTAACTCTTTCACTTCTGGCAAATTCTATCATTTACATGTGCCAAATTATGAGCCTAGAATTGTTAGCTGAACTTGGATTCCTGACTGGCAGCACTGAAAAGGTTTACTAAAAATATATGTATCAGCATTATGTAGAAAATCCCTAACATAACAATTGGATTTAGCTAATAATATTGTTAAATCTGTCTGTAAACGTAACAACATTTTAGCAATTACTTCTGCCAGGAAATAATTCATTTGGAATAAAGATTCTATTTGCAAAATGTAATTGAGGAGAATTTTAATATTTAGGTCATTTCAACCAGTGAGTGGATGAAAAGGGTATCTTTCATTTACTATGTAATTAGTTCAATTCTTGGGAATTTTGTTTCTAAATTAATTTAATTGTAATTTATGAATTTTCTGTTGAAAAATAGTGCATATTCTTCCAAAAGATAATACATATTTTATAGAAGGGAATAAAAGTTATGACTAAGTGATTCCTGTTTGATTCACATAGGCAATGCCCAGAAGGATATATATGTGTGAAAGCTGGCAGAAACCCCAACTATGGCTACACAAGTTTTGACACCTTCAGCTGGGCTTTTTTGTCACTGTTTCGGCTAATGACTCAGGACTTCTGGGAAAACCTCTATCAGCTGGTAAGAAATTATTATGACATAAATAGTAAACTGTTGGTGATGTCCAAAATTATATAAAAGGGTTTGCTTTTGCATGAACTGAACAAGAGAAATTGTGCAATAATACATAGACATGCTTTCTACTCTCTAGACGTTGCGTGCTGCTGGGAAGACATACATGATATTTTTTGTTCTGGTGATTTTTCTGGGCTCTTTCTATCTGATAAATCTGATCCTGGCTGTGGTCGCCATGGCCTATGAAGAACAAAATCAAGCAACAATGGAAGAAGCAGAGCAGAAAGAGGCAGAATTTCAGCAGATGCTGGAGCAACTGAAGAAGCAGCAAGAAGAAGCTCAGGTAATGATGGAAATTGTACTTTCTGAACAGCCTTGTTATTAAAGCAAGGAAAAAATCTTCTATGATTATGAACACGAACAAATTGTGTAATGAACTACAGAAAATAAAAGGTCTTGTTTACCGTGCAAGTTATAAAAGTGGAAATAGCCAGTGAAAACCAGGAACTAGCCAAACAGTAAAAAAAGAAAGCTAATGGTACAGAAAAGAAGGATACTTCATTCACCAAAAGACTGTGAAAGTAAAATGTTTGTCATAAGAGTGCTCTAGAAACCTGACTTAAAATAGTCATAAATAATGATGCTTATATCTTACACATCTTATGAATAGCATGAACAAAGTCTAGTGATGTTACTTCTGGTTTACACCTGAGTTAGAATTGCCAAGCTTGATGTACTTAATGATTTTCCACAAATATTCATCAAATAGAGAGAAGGATTGTAATCAGTGTTCTTCTAGGTTTCTATCCAGCAAGATAATTAAAAATACCCCTAATTGACAGTGTAGTAAATCAGAAGTTTATGCGTTCTGAGAACAGACAAGCAATATTCAAAACCAGATGAGCAATATTCATAACAAAGATATTACTTCAGAATTCTTTTTAAGTAATCTTTGTTTCCTTTGAAAAGAGAAGAAAATTATTTAAAGTTTTATGAGAAAAAGACATTTGAATAGATACTTCTGTGAAAGGCTTTTTTATCTGTAAGTAAAATATATGCCAGAGTTCAGATCTGTGAGTCAGCCATCTGTCTAATTTCTGGACTGATTTTCCACTTCTTTTCTAATGGCATTTAGTCATTTTCAACAGGACAGTGTTTATAAAATGCTAGCAAATTTGAAACTCCTATGAAACTATTTTTGGTAGTACTTTACAGGTACTTTCACTAAGTTAGAATGACTCCACAAAGTGCTAACAAAAAGACAAACTCTCTGTCTTTTGTTTGAAAAGAAACCTCTATGTATGACTTGTGAAATATAATTAGCATATCTTTATTTTAGTCATTAAACTTCATCCCTTCCAAATTACTGAAGAAAGAGTAGAATCCTGCAAAATTCAAATGTAGAAAGACTGAATGTCAGCAAAGTGCTGGGTTTTTCTTAAATCTGGTGTTTTAATGCCTTAAAGGCACTAGATCACGTTATACTAAAAGATATCAGCAGGTTCATCTAGATGTTTGTGTATCTGAGAGTGGGGAAAAATTAAGCTGATCCAGACTAAGAATAGAATAAGAAACCGAGTATAAGTAAGGTTGAATAAAGACCCTGGAAAGTAATATTTTTTGTTAAATGAGCCACCACTGCATTCATTATAAGTGAAGCATTATTGCAGTCAAGATCTCTTTTTTGTTGTGAAAACATTATCAGAAAGTAGGCAGTACATGGTGGATCACTGAAGTGTTGAATTAGTTGTTAAGGTGGAAATTAGTTTATCTCTTCACCCCCTTGACACTGAACCTGTTCATCCCCAAACTTAAGGCATCACAGTGGTATTTGGATTGCTGTACTTGTTTGACCTTTACTGTTAGTATTATGAAGTAGATGGGTGATGACTCAGCATCTGCTGCCTTTGTTTCTGGTAGAGTCTTTGAAGGATCATATTCTGAACTAGTATGACAAAATTTTGAATATTGTTTTTGATTTTATAAACACTTCAGAATCCTTTTAATACTCCATTTAGCAGAAGAAGTCTGTATCAAGTCAACTTCTATAGCCTGGGTTGTATATTGTAGCAAAGAAATACATTAATTCATACTGTGAGCTTTCAAACTATCCTTTCCTGCTGTAAAGAAATATGCCATCATTCCTGAAATACTTGGCATTGAATATAATGTGTTTTGCTGGGTATTACTAGTCATCTTTGTTATATAACCCTAGTCTCTTCCCATTTGTCACACCACCCTTTTTTGTAAGCTAAGAGCAGCCTATCATCTCCCCAGAGGTATTTCCACTACAGAATTTCATCGCCATCTCCCACAGTTCTTTCGAGGAACAGCACTGGACATGCTCTGAATTCTTCTTTTTTTGATGAGTAAAAGAACCTTTCTCTAATGAACCAAAATACATAGGCTGACCACTGTAGTTAAAGATACTGGTCCTGAGTTTTGGGATGACTGCTCCAGTAAGTCATCTCACTTTTCATCAGAGAAGAAATCAAACCTTTTCTTCTTCTCTCAGGCTAGAGCACCAACAGGCAATAAATGTACCTTTGCCTGTCTATAACAAAGACCTAGAGAGCAGGTACAGTGAGACATGTGGAAGGGGAAATGTAAAGAGGGAGGAAGGGCTTGAAGATGTGTCTAGAGGTTGTGCCTTGTAGCAGCAAAGGCAGAAGGAAAGTAAAGGGAGTGTTCTTGCTGTGAAGACAGTGAGGAAAGGCTGGATTCAACTGCTTTTGGGATGCTAGCTAAATTTTGATACATTAACTCAGATAATGAATGTTAGACTTTACTTTTCTCTGTAAGACTTCAGAAGGGATCAGCTGATTTAGACCGTCATGTGGGGCTTTTCTCAAGAGAAAATAGAATAACAGGTTTGAAATTCATGAAAAAGCACTATGTTAACAGTTTTCTGACTACTTTTATTTCGGACAAGTGTCTTGTGCAGCAATTCTTTAACAAATAGTGTAGCTACTGTTCTGCTGAAGTTGGTGCTTCAAATAGCTCATGCTGCTAAACAGTGAGGAGCTAGCTGTACAACTCAATAGTTTATCTTCAATACAATTTTTTTGGGTATACTTACACACTCATGAGTGTATGAAGAGCATTATTATCACAGTGATAATAAAAACCAGCTGATAAAAGACTATAAATTATTCTCTTTTTTGGCCTACTAAGAATGCCTTGTTTTGTAACCTGACAGACAACAGCAGCAGTAGCAGCGGCATCAGTTGCATCAAGAGATTTCAGTGGTGTAGGGGGATTAGGAGAACTCTTGGAAAGCTCTTCAGAAGCATCAAAGTTGAGCTCAAAGAGTGCTAAAGAAAGAAGAAACAGAAGGAAGAAAAGAAGGCAGAAAGAAATGTCTGAAGCAGAGGACAAACGAGATATCGATAAGTTCCCCAAGTCTGAGTCAGAAGACAGTATCAGAAGGAAAAGTTTCCGCTTCTCCACAGAAGGAAGTCAACTGACATATGAAAAAAGGCTCACTTCTCCTCACCAGGTACAGCGCTCAATTTTACTAAGTCATGTGTGTCCACTCTTCTTTTATTTTCTCTGATATTACAGCAGGTTTGCATATTGGAAGTTATATAAATGGTAAGTGAAGGAAAAATCAGTGGTAGTACCATTCACAGTAGAAGTTTGAGATGGTTTGACCAATTCTATTAATGTGTTTTCTAGCAAGCTGCAACATCAAAATACTCTGCACAGGAAATCCCACGTTGCCATTAATTTCTATTATTTTCCTTAATTAGTTTCTTTAATGTGAAGATAATGAGAAAAGTAGCAATAGTACTGCACAATAAGGAGTGATCCTACACAGGGATCTTCTGGGCCTGTATGTGTAAAAATTTAGTCATACTGTTTTTCATTAGAAATTCATTACACATGATGGAAAATCATTGCAATCATAGGAAAAGAAGTATTTTATGAAGGACCTCTGGAAATCATTTAATCCAAAGTTCTAAGCTCTATTCCCATAAATCAAAGGGTCTCTTCTGTCACTTAAGCCCTCTGCGCTTGGCACTGATGAGGCTGAACCTTGAATCCTGCATCCAGTCCTGGGTCTCTCAGTACAAGACAGATATGGAGGTGCTAGAGCAGGTCCAGAGAAGGGCTGATGAAGGTCTAGAGAGTGAGTTATGTGAGGAGAAGCTGAGGAAGCTGAGGATGTTTAACCTGGAAAAGAAGAGGTTCAGGGGGCAGCTTTTCACTCTACAACTCCTTAAAGAAGACTGTGGCTGGGTGGAGGTCAGCTTCTTCTCCCAGTGACAGGATAAGAGGAAATAGACTCAAGATGTGCCAGGGGAATTTCAGGTTGGACATCAGGAGATATTCGTTCATGGAAAGGTTTGTAAAATAATGGAATGGACTACCTAGGGAGGTGGTGGAGTCAGCATCCTTTGAAGTGTTCAAGAAATGACTGGATGTAGCATTTAGTGGCATGGTTTAGTTGACAAGGTGGTGATCAGTCAATGGTTGGGCTTGATGATCTTGGAGGTCTTTTCCAGCCTAAAAGATTCTGTGCTACTTTTGCTTATTTCAAGGCTACACACAGTTATGGCGTTTTTAGAAAAAATCACTCAAAATGCACCTCTTCAAAATGATAATGTGTGGTCTGATGACTTTTACCTATGAATACCACCGAGGTTAGGAATAACATTAATTAAAGATGCTCTTGACTTTTTTTTTTTCAGTTGTAACATAGCTTTGTGTCAAAAGTTGACAACATACAACTAAAACTTAGGTGCCACAAGAGCGAAAGAATTGCAAACAGTAGAATTGGTAAAGGAAGAGCTCATTTGTTTTGTTAGCCATGGAGAATCTCCCTGGTGAGACAGGGTCCAGAGCATGCAACAGTGAGGCAGAAGGGTAAGGGGAGATAATCTGTATTATTAATAATAATACAGTTGGGCCCTGTAAGAGGTTTTGTCCTTTGACACCATGTTCCATATGCAGATGAATGATGCAGTTTGCCAGAAAAATCAAACCTTCCTTTCAGTCCTTACTTTCTGGTAGCATGCAGGCACATCTATTTCTGCCTCTACATGTGTTAAAATTGCAGCCATTCTGGCTTATATCTTTTGTCTCAATGCAGCAGGGACTTGCAGAACATTACTTCTCCCAAATCCCTGAGGGGGCTGATCCAATTAGCTGTGCTCAAACCGTGGTAACACATATTGGAAAGATTGGCCTGCAAATAAAACATAGCAGCCATGGGAACATTCTCTAAAAGAACAAGGGTATCTCTGGTAGTCAGATGAAACCCTGGTGAGCATGTCATTTTTTTGAAGGACTGTAGGTTGGCCAGCTATATTTACAAGAAAATGTAAAAAGGGTGTAGTAATTAGTATTGCTTTGTCCGTATTCACTGTCATATTCCACAGAAGCTAGGGGCTCTTTTTGGATAAAATTATCTTTCAGTATAAGCAAAATAGCACTTTTTCTCCAGCCAAGTTTACATAAATGGGTTAGCAAAATCATTTGGCTGATATTTTTCAAGTAACTCAGCCTGAGGCTGACAGCCAGCATAGAAAATTTCAGCCCAAGCTATTAAAATTTGGTATAGCTGTAAGAGCAGAAAAAAATACATCTCATAATGGTAAACACCTGCCAGGCCTTATAATAGGCCGTTCTACAAGTTCAGCACACACATAATGTGTTTGAATTTATATATCTGACTATGCATATACAGAGATACATATGGGTTCATATATGCATATATACAGTGCTTGATTTTCAAAGTATTAACATAGGTTTATATAATATAGGACAGTTTTCACTTTCACTTTACTTATCCTGGGATCAAACCCATTCCTATTACACATGAGAACTTTCCACCTGCAGAAATAGTGAAAAAGTGACAACAGGCTCAAACCAGGTTTTTGATGAACCAAGATGTGAAGACTTGTACAAATGCAGAACTGAAGAAGGCTGAATGCCAGGTGACTTTTCTCCACAATTAGCACTCATTTTATTTATTCATGAATGCCGTTAATAAAATATGTAGCAAGGGAGAAGAACACTTCATTAACCGGCTTCTACTGTAATTAAAAGATGAATTACCAACAACCACTGATTTATTTTTCTCACTTGTAAGAGAATATCTTTAAGTAACAATGTCTCTAGTGAATACTTGCTTTGAGCTGCGTGATAACCAAGTGATACCTTCTGGCAGGTGTGTGCAACCTGCTCTGGCCCCCAAAGAGCTATGCCTAAGAGTGCTCCTGCTGTATCTCCAAAGCTTCCCCAAGCTGCCCTCTCTGTCTTCTAGTTATTGTTCCCACTCTATTGAGCCTATTGGGAAGAGGTCAGTCAAGTTCCTTACATCAGTTTAGAAGGATTTCAATGGCAAACTTAAGATCACTTCTGCATCTACCAAGTAATAGAAAAGAGTGAGGATAAGCATTATTAGTTGCTATCCTCAAGAATCCAGGGGATGAAGAAGAGAAGTAAAAGACTCTTAACTCTATACTGTAATTGAAGGAATAAAAGACAAGCACTTTCAAAATCTTGATAGTGATGTTGAAAACTGTAACCAGCACAGTACATGCCAGATCAATACACCTTCTTCACTCTGAACTGTTCAATCTTGCTTATGTCTTCTGCACAACTTTTCCTCAGTCCGGCTACATTACCTTAAAAGAATTTTCCCCCTCTGCTTCAGGTCCCCTGGTGAACACATTCCCCTAGTGGACACACTTATACTATGGAAGAAAAAAAAATTAGTATCCTTCCTCCAGCACTGTAACTATTCTATGAAAAGCCAAGAACTTACAACTTCAGTTCTAATGCTGTTTTGTTTGGTTTGTTTAAAATCTTTTACAGTCTTTGTTAAGCATTCGTGGTTCTCTGTTCTCACCAAGGCGCAACAGCAAAACCAGCATTTTCAGTTTCAGAGGTCATGCAAAGGATATGGGATCTGAAAATGACTTTGCTGATGATGAGCACAGCACTTTTGAAGACAATGAGAGCAGAAGAGATTCTCTCTTTGTTCCAAACCGACATGGAGAAAGGCGCAACAGTAACATTAGTCAGGCCAGTGTATCATCTAGAATGATACCAGCCCTTCCAGTGAATGGGAAAATGCACAGCACTGTGGATTGCAATGGAGTGGTTTCCTTGGTTGGAGGACCTTCAACTCTAACTTCACCTACTGGTCAGCTTATACCAGAGGTAATTCTAAGTAAGCCAGTATTTATTACAGATTGGTTCAGGCACAGAATTTTCTCTTATTCCTCATCTCTACATTCCTTATAATTTCTTAATGAAATAATTTGTAATAGTTTCTAAATACGAGAACATAAAGGAAAAAAGGTCCTCAACCTCTTATGTCTAAGCCTTAGTAAAGTATTATATTCTTCTTGCTTTCAGCAAGAGATCTACACATAGAAAAAAAGATTAATTGAATTTGACAATTTTTATATGGTTTCACTTCAGCAAAGTAGATATTCAATATATAAATAAGGCTATAGCTTGGAAATATGTATAGGAAAACTATATAATTAAACAGAAGGTGGCTACTATTCTCATGATAGTTATTAAAAATACCCCTTTCTGAATTTTTCTCAAAGACTTTTTTCTCATACCTTTCAGGAGAAAAGTATGTACAATTCCTATGTACCTTTGAAATTACATAATATTTTAGTCTCAGTTTAATACATCTGTAAGCTAAGATGTTCTTTCAAACATTCAAATAAGCAAGTCTTTTCCATATAAAATACATAGTAATTTATTATTATTATTATTACTACTACTACTACTATCACTATCAAGGAGGTACTGAGCAAAAATTTTGTTCAGCTAGTCATTTAAATGTGAACCACCTTTGGTCCCACACTGTGTTGGTATTGGTCCTCCAGCTGATTATTTGTAGTACTGTACAAAATTCCCACTGAATTCCTCAATGAAGAAAAAATCCTGACAAGAACGGAAACATTCAGTGAAAAGCATTGTAAATTGCACAGAGTTGATTTGATTATCATTACAATATTTGTGCAGTAAATTGGCTGTTGAAAAAGATGGTTTAATTCCTCAGTATTTCATTTACAGGGCACCACTACAGAAACAGAAATAAGGAAAAGAAGACTGAGTTCATACCAAATTTCCATGGAAATGCTGGAAGAGTCTGCTGCAAGACAAAGAGCAATGAGCATAGCCAGCATACTTACAAATACAATGGAAGGTATTTGTGCATTTTATCTGACAGGCAGTTCACTGAAGTCCTCCTAACTCCATGTACAGAGAAATTATTTACATAATTTCCTTTGTGAATGTAAAGCTGGACATGTGGAGTCTCTAAACAACAGATACAAAAGGCTTTTGAGCATTTCTAAGGTCATTTACACAATCTGAATGCTTAACCATGTTTCATGACACTTTCCAAAATAGTACTCTACTGACTGAACTAACAGAGAAAATAATGGTTGCTAGGGGATTGCTAGAGCCTCAAACAGAAAATATAGGGATTTTTTTTCTGTTAGACATCAGCAGGAAAAATCAATTAAGATAACCCAAGAATTGCCACAATAAAGGTGGTGATGTGCTAGAACAGTCATTTCTCTTAGGCTTTAAATCCAAGGATAGACAATGGGAAATTGGAGTGAGAAATATAAAGGAAAATGCCCCAAATGTAATCAAGCCATGCCAATGCCCACGAAGTGTTTTAAGCATTTCTTAAATTTTCGTAGTTATCAAAGATAAAAACATATTGTATTTTCTGTGTGAAAAAGCATACTTTTGGGATTTTTTTTTCTTATTTAATGGAAAATGTGTATCCTCACTCTCCATGCATGTGCCATTAAAGTATTTTTATAAGCTTGAAGGATCTATCTACTGGATAGTGACAAAGTGTGACAGGTGTTATAGTCAGACCAACCTTGCAGATTCAACGTATATTCTAAAAAGACAAGAGATTACCAAGGAACTTTACCATGTCACTAAGCCAGCTTTGAAATATCATTTTAAAGTTAATTCTGAAGCTCTTTGCTCTCAGATAAACAAACAGATCACAAACTAATTGTAGTCAGAAAAAAAAGCTTATATCACCCATTTTCTTCTAAAGAAAACTATCTATCTAAAAACATCTATCTTTATGTCTTACAACTTTAGTGCAAGTGTGCTCTGTTGGTACCTCTTAAATCTTGGTTCTCTCTGTAAACAGGATATCTCCTTAGAAAGTGCTGCGTTCTTCCTCCAGTTAAATAGTTAGTCTTTTCAGTCCCCTGACCAGAAAAAAATGTCAATATAAACAAAAGTTTCCTGATAGTTCACCTCCTTACCCATATGTGGTTTCAGGAATTGGTATGTGCAGCAACAGAGTCTGTGTCAATGAAGCATCCAGGATGAGTGGTCACTTTTGTCCAAGGCTGGTCCTATTCTGCCTTTCAGCATTCTGAGTTGCATGTTCAGAAATGTGATTATAGCACCCAATCCATGTATTCCTTCAGCAGTACTGTCTTTGTTATGGTTCATAGATACTATAGAAAACTTCAGCTACTTATGATGTCCTTTTCTGCCTGGAGAACTTGTTTGTTTCAGTAGTTTGAAAGGTTTTTAACTTCCAGTAATTCCACCCATATAGGACAATATTAGAGGCAGAAATCAATATCCTCAAAGTGTATATTTTTGCAGTAAATCTTTATTAGAAAATCTCTGAAACAGCTATTGCAGCAAAATCATCTGTAACTGTCATGATTATGGAGATCTCTCTGTGCTCTAATGGATGCCTGAAAAATGGGAAATTTCAGACTTGGGTTGGTGCCACTACACAGAATTTTAATCAAAACTGCTGTGGACATTTCTTACATATTTTGTAGTCTAAGCATTTCTCATAAGCAATCAACAATCTTCCTTCTACATTATCCTCAAACATCCCATTGCATTAGATATTCATCCTTGTTATTATTAACTTAGAAGAAGTTACTATTCTTCTGTAACTTTGATAATATTGACAGTGAAATGGAAGAAAAAATAGTTTCCAAAGATTCTAATTGAGAGCAGTTGCTAAACAGTTTTTTTGCTAATACAGATACGTTGTTCTGTTTCTCGGTCATTAGACACTGCAACTGTACAAGACATTTTCAAAGCAAATTAAATTGTAATTTAAAAATAAGAAAACAGGCATGAAGTATATTAAATACACCAATTCAAAATAGAAATTATAGGTATGCACTCCAAATAATTTATCGGGTATTGTAGTGGTTCCGTGTAGTAGCAAATATAACCCTTTTAATATCTCAAATCAAAATATGTACTCATGTTACATACCACAAAAATGTGAATCCTTTATGAAGCTTGTCCCAATTATATATAGTCACTGCCCTAAGTGACAAGCGAGTAATGTTGATTTTTAATATCTGAAATTAAGATATCTGCTGTAAGCAAGTCAAGTAACCTAAACTAAATGTCTAGATTCTCCCTACTGTCCTGGGAAAGACGAACACATTTCTCCCTTTAGACAGTTGTCTCAGGTGATTTACTCTTTAGTGAATGGACTTCACTGTCCACTGGTGGTTCAGGATCTTAAATAAATTAGATGCCTTATTTTAAGGCGGATAAACATGGGTTGACAGAAATCTCATGTTAGTGAGAGCAGTTTATTTGATTGATATAATCTTCTTCCATTTTTAAACAAAAACTTCCAGAGGATACATTTGTAATATTAATTACTTCTATTTTATTTCAGAGCTTGAAGAATCCAGACAGAAATGCCCACCATGCTGGTACAGATTTGCAAATACTTTCTTGATCTGGGATTGCTGGAGTCCTTGGCTAAAAGTAAAGCATGTCGTCAATTTGGTTGTGATGGATCCATTTGTTGATCTTGCTATAACTATTTGCATTGTTTTAAACACCTTGTTTATGGCCATGGAACATTACCCAATGACAGAACAGTTTAGCAGTGTCCTTTCTGTGGGGAACCTGGTAAGGAGTTTGTCATGCACTACTTGATGTAAAAATACCCTTTTCTAAAACAAGAAACTTATAAATGTATTGTATTTGTTTAAATCTATTCCAGAATGTCTTTTTATAATAAATTTAGAAATGGTATATATGATTTTCACAGGTAAAGTGATTTTTTTACTGGAGCCTTTATCTTTCATGAATATCTATTTTTAACTACTGTAATAAAATAACTGAATATGTGTAGAAGTGCAGTCTTCACTGGAGTGCCAGATTTCTTGACATCTACTTGGGTTTTTTTCTTTCCAATGTTAAGGTAAATTATGCTGTTTTTACCATGATACTGATATAACATCACAGAAAATATTTATCTTCTGTACAAAATTGATAAAATATTCAAAGTCAGAATTTCTCTTGGAATTTTTTCAATTACACTACAGTGAAAAAACTTTTACAAAAAAGGCGTGATCCCAAACTTTTAGTTGTGCTGCACAAACCACTGATCATTATACAGTGCAAGAAGGTGTTGAGTTAAGTTCTGGACTTAAAAATGTTAAGATGCATTGATAATTTCACATTTGGCACTTGGAGATATTTTAAATAACATTATCATACTGAAGTTCATTTTCCTAAAAGGAAATAGCTGTCCCACAGCATGGTAACTATGTGTGAAACCTCTGTATTCTTACGAAAAGCACAGTACAAGAAACTCCTGTCTACAAGACGGACTTTAGAGAGTCTGTGGTTAGACAGTCTGACATTAGAAACTATCATCTTTTTAGACAAGCTAGGAAAATACTTGCTGTCAAGTCTTCTTACTGGAACCATCCTCATCAAAGAGGACTTAAAGCACCAGGTCACATCATCATCTGGTGGATGAATAGTCCAGCACATAACAGGGAGCTGAACTGCTGGCTGGTCAATAGCTTTTTATATGTTTATCAAACCTCTGTCCTACTATATATCCTGATTTGGTTACTTGTTTCCAGTGTTTAGAAATAC
Source organism: Hylia prasina (assembly GCA_013397195.1). Classification (NCBI taxonomy): domain Eukaryota; kingdom Metazoa; phylum Chordata; class Aves; order Passeriformes; family Sylviidae; genus Hylia; species Hylia prasina. The sequence continues at coordinate 1,504,553 of VYXD01002160.1, read as the reverse complement.
TTAGATGCCATTTGGAGATAGCAATCAGTTGTTTTTATAGTAACAAGTAAGAGAGTACTGGATTAAAAAAATATCCTCAGATATATAAATTTCTCATAACAATTCATTACATTTTGTTTTAGGTATTCACTGGGATATTTACAGCAGAAATGGTACTAAAGATTATTGCCATGGACCCTTACTATTATTTCCAAGAAGGCTGGAATATTTTTGATGGTATTATCGTTAGCCTTAGTTTAATGGAGCTTGGTCTTGCAAATGTTGAAGGATTATCTGTTCTTCGGTCATTCAGATTGGTAAATACCTTGATAATTAAATCTTTGCATGCAATTAGCTCACTCAAAAAATAAAAGTGCTGGTGCCTGTAATAATTATCATATTTTGTAAATATATACACATACTTCAATGACATAATTTTGCACATGTGCCTAATTTTCAAGCCATGTATAGTAAGTACAAATTTAAGGTGTTTGATACCTATTAGTATCAAATTATCCCACTGATCTTCTATGCAGCTCATATCCTTTGCCAACATAACACTAACTACTGCCTTTTAGGAATTTTGTGAATCTTTACACTGATTCATTAAGAAGAATAAAAGCTAAATATCTGTGAAAACATACATATTGTCACCAGCACAAATAATCATAGCATTTTTAGTCTTTATACTGTGAACATTACTTCATGTTACTAGTAAAGAACTTAAGCAGATCCTGTCTTCACAATTACTTTAATGGGCACCAAAAATAAACTTTTAGTCACTCCATTACATATAACAGTTGTAACAAGCTGACTTTCAGATAACATTTAAATCAAAATATTCCACTACAAATGTATTTTTAAGCAATTAAGATTGTGCACAAACTAGTTTATAAATATGCTTACTAGAGGCACAAGATTAATGATTTAAAAGTCTTTATTACCAGTAGTTACCACATTATTTGAAAACCTTATCTCCTAATACACAGAGCAGGAGGAAGTTTAGCACTACTTGCAATGGTACCCAGCTTCACATAACATAATAGTTTGGGTGATGAATATTATTTTTAAGTTAGTGTTTACAATTTGAATGGACATTGCAATGTCTGCATCAAGTTTTTGCTTAAAAAAATGGCCTCTATCTAAGCATGGAAGGCTTAATGTGGTGCTGAGGGAAATGTGGAACCAAGCCAGCAAAGAGGATGTAGTGACAGTGATGAAAAGAGTAGAAACTTCTAAGAATTTTAAGAATTATTTTAAGAATTGCTCAGGAATCATCTGTAAGTGGATGTTTAAAAAATAGTAAAATAAAATGTCATACAAACACAGATTATGACTTTTTTTATACATGCATCACTGAAATGAAATTATAAACAATGCATTTTTGACAAATAGTCCACGTTCCATGATTTACATTAAAATAATAATGTGGTACTAGTGAAGAAAAAACTAATGTACAGAAATTAGTGTGCTCTGCTGAACAACTTGGACCTAGCTTCTACTTTCTAACACTAACAGTTCATCTGCATTTTTTTTTTTTTCCAGTTGCGAGTTTTCAAATTGGCAAAATCTTGGCCAACCCTAAATATGCTGATTAAGATTATTGGCAACTCCGTGGGGGCTCTGGGGAATCTGACCCTGGTGCTGGCCATCATTGTGTTCATTTTTGCTGTGGTTGGGATGCAGCTGTTTGGGAAAAGCTACAAGGAATGTGTCTGCAAGATCTCCAGTGACTGTGAACTTCCTCGCTGGCACATGCATGACTTTTTCCACTCTTTCCTGATTGTATTCCGAGTGCTGTGTGGAGAATGGATAGAAACAATGTGGGACTGCATGGAGGTTGCAGGCCAAACCATGTGCCTTATTGTTTTCATGCTGGTCATGGTGATTGGAAACCTAGTGGTATGTGATGAACGTTTTTTTAACATTAATTCTGATGCAAATATGCAGGACTTACAGCTAGACAATGAAAATGTTTGGCATCCTTCTGTTTAGAATTAAAAAATTAATCTAAATGTGCTAATTTTGGGGTACAATATGAAGATTCCCTTTTCCTCTTTTTCATACATTTCTATACACTGAAGTACTCTTACGATGGGTATAGGCATTTAGAAGGAAACTAAAATGTCAAATTCAACATCCTATCATGGGAGTGCTGCAGCTAATTTAGAGGTGCTGTTTAATTTTTAGTACTGAACTTTTTGGATTGTTCACGTGTAAAAAACAAAAATGAAACCCAGAGTGATTTGCCATCTGGCTTAAAAAGGTGTTAAAAAGCTTCTAACTCAAGATTGTACAAGAAACCTTTATAGAGAAGTTTAAACTCAAGCTGACAAGTTAAAACGCAAAATTTCAATTGGAAAATATTGAATTGATGAGAGCTTCCTAGAAATTAGTGTTATAAAAGGGATGCACCATTTACACTTTTACTTTATTTTTAAGTTTCTTTTACTACTAAAATTTGCAGTCAAAATTTCCTGTCAAAGTTCTCTTCCTTTAGTGATAATTTTAACATTATTTAAATTTTTATAAAATAGAACTCAAAATGTTTGTATCTTAGTCATTTACCTGACCTTGCAGTCTTGACATTTTACCAGCAAAAATGTGCAGAGCTTCAAAAAGTTATTTATGATCCACAACCTGCTCTACTGATTTTTTTAGAATCATAGAATCATTTACATTGGAAAAGGCCTTTGAGATCATCAAGTACAACTGTTAACTTTGCACTGCCAAATTTAACACTTCTGATATGATTGTATTTACTATATAGCTGTATTCTCTCATCTTTTAGGTACTGAACCTATTTCTGGCCTTGCTGCTGAGCTCATTTAGTTCAGACAACCTTGCTGCTACAGATGATGATAATGAAATGAACAATCTCCAGATTGCTGTGGCAAGGATTCAGAAAGGCATAGATTATGTTAAAAAAAAGATACGGGAGTTCATCCGAAAAGCCTTCGTTAGAAAGCAGAAATCTTTAGAGGAAATCAAAGCCCTCGAAGAGCTAAACAACAAGAAAGACAGCTGCATTTCCAATCATACTGCTGTTGAAATAAGCAAAGATCTGAATTATCTTAAAGACGGGAATGGAACCACCAGTGGTGTAGGCACAGGCAGCAGTGTGGAAAAATATGTAATTGATGAAAATGATTACATGTCATTCATAAACAACCCAGGCCTCACTGTCACAGTGCCCATTGCACTTGGAGAATCAGATTTTGAAAATTTAAATACAGAAGAATTTAGCAGTGAATCTGATATGGAAGAAAGCAAACAGGTAGGATTTTTCATATCCTATTAAATTGTAGTCATACATTTATATGTTTTAATGACATCTTTAGAATTTTTAAAAATATGATATCCCATGTGAATATATTTTAAGTTTTAGAATTATATGTATTACCATTCAAAGAAAAAAAAATGGTATAATAGATGATCCCTAGAGTTTACATTTTTAGTATTTTGTTTATTAATATTTGGAATATATTTGATTTTAAATATGATTATTTCTTTCACAGTTTTATGAGGTTTTAGGACTAGTAAACACTTAATAAAGCATTCTTTCTCTAGTGCCTACATGTGATAAGATATTATGGAATAAGGGTAGAAGGCTAAGGAAAAATTAAGGAGCTTTGCATACCAAAGCAAACTTAAGCAGAGAAAAAAATACTTCTTTCAATATTTAGGGTAGTTCTAAAAATTAACCCTGAGACACCACAAATCAGTAATGTAATCTAGATTATCTACAAAGTTTTGTGAATAATATTTGTACAGACTTTGGGTTCAGAGAATATGGTTGGCTGAAATAAAATAATCTAGGTACTGATGAATGTCATAGTAAAGCAGCAGCTCAAGTTATCCTGGAGAACAGAATGACCTTGTGATATAGATGCATGTGGAAACAGCTTACTTGAAGGCTTTATGCTGTTATTGTGCAAAGTGACAGATGTTTGTCTAAAAAAACAATGCCATGTGCTTCAAAATCTACATGGCTCAAATACCAGAAATGATCATGAACAGGTGCTAATGGTACTTAAAGAAAACTTTGTATATTGGGGTAGTGATCAATGACAAGCTAATAAATGCATTATCAAAATCTAATTATATTCAGTACCATTAGAAATTTAGGAACTGAGAGGTTTAAGGGATCAGGAACCATGGATAAATTTGTTTTCAATTAGATTAGAAGCTGTGATGTTATGTTGTAATGCATTAATCCAAAAGGGTTTGTTTACTATGAAGAAAGCTCTCCTACAAAGAAGCCCTGCATTCATGACCGTATCATAGCTGCATATCTGGAATATTCGCAATACTGATGTATTTCTCAGCAATATCAAACTACACCACATTACATTAATGCATAGCCATGATCCAGGTAATCACGGTATGGGGTTTTTGCTAGAGAACATCGAGAATGTGTGTTTATTTGCAGCTGCAAAAAATGCTGCTTTATGTAACAATTTTAAGATGAAGAGTGAGATATTCTATTGTCTGAGTTGCTCAGTTTTGAGACAAAGTTTCAATGTAGATGTATAAGATAGTATAGCAGTAGTGCTCATCAATGGTAAATTTAGAATATAAGAGATACAGGAGGTGTAAAGCAGTGTAAATTAGGAGATCAGCTAGTATTAAAGAAACCCCAAAACATTCAAAGTGATTCTGGGTCTAAAAGTTAAGTGTTTTTCATATATGCTGATCTAATAAAAGTTGGTTTTCATTTCCAATGAACCTTTAGCAAAGTCTTCTATGTCCTTTCATATATTCTGAATGTTTTTTAAAATGACAGTACATTATATATTTTCTGCTGTCCTTGTGGCTGACTTTGATAAATACAATTATGAGTGCCTTCCTATTAACTCTGTCAAGTTACAAGCCTAAAAAATTCCCGAATATATTACTTTTTAAAAGGTTTGTAATATGCATTAGGAAGCTGGGGGGGGGCTGTGCAGATACTGAATTTGTGGTTACATGACATATTAGCCTTCACACCAAAAGAACTTGGGAAGTTCCCATCCACACCTGGCTAGTGATCACCTGGCAGTCTTTGCCACTTTCTCTGCCTTAGAGAAGGCAGGTCACTGGTTGTGCCATAGGTATTATTGGTTTATTTCTCCTGTAAGGTAGATTGAATGGCTCAGTTTACGACGTACTGCCGTATATTCTATCAGAACAGCTGAGGAAAAAACTAAGTGCAATGCAAAGGCAGAAACTCCTCTGCTTTCCAGGTGAATATGTGATGTATGTATACCCCATGAAAATGAAATAAAAGCCCTTCTTGATGTGCTGACAAGTTCTGAATACCAACTTCAAGGTGACTTTCACAAGTCAATTGTTCTGTTCAACCCCAGCTTTGCCTGGTTCAGGCATCATGCCTTTATCTTCTATGGCCATCCTGAAGTTTCTGGACAGTAATAAATCAAAAGGGATTTTGTCCTTTTTTTAATGGACTGGTATCTATATGTCTTCAGGAAGAGAAACCAATTAATAAGCAATATGACAGTGAACATTTCAGGTGGCTGTGGGAAATCCAGCAGTAAATGATGCATGGTACTTATATTAAGAAATTGTGGAGAAATTTTCACTGGGGTTAAGATAGGTTTAGGACTTCCATGCTGCTTCAGTATTTTCATAGACTGTAGTAGTCAATACTATTGGGAAACTGGAACAATAATATTTCCATCAAGTTCTGCTCACACAGAACTGTTTTTTGTTTAACTGTCTGATGTAGTCATACAGTGCAAGTGTGCGTATTGTGAACAGTATCTAATCAGACAGTATCCTGAAAATTGTGAATTCTATATTAACTTCACTTCCTGCTCTGGATTCCTTATTCCATTCCTTCTGGATGATTTCTATGAAAGAATAAAGTGGGACTATTTTATTGTGTGTATAAAAATCCACTGACTTTTGGAATATAGGAACAGAAGTTCTGGCGTGTGACAGGAATTTGTGAAGTTTCCCAATCTTTCTCCTATCAAGTCAAGAGTACTGTTGAATTTTTTGCTGCCTTCTGATTGTCTAAGGAAGATAAAGAGTACATTGGTGCAGTGTTTAAGTTACCTCTCTAGAACAGTACACCATCACTTGCTTTGTTTTGCCTCTCAAGGGGTCCCACTGAGAAAACATTCCTGCTAGAAGGCCTGGTCTGCAAAAGGAGGGGTAAGAGATGGGTCAGAACTTTCCCTGCCCTAACTGTGGCAGTACTTAGCACTTAAAATACCCTGAGGAGGTATCCCCTATAATAACATTTTATTTAAGCACAGAGCTGTGGGAAGCTAGATCTGCACAGGAACTGTAAAACAAATACTATTTTTTTTTCTGGTGTCGCTGACTGTCACTGATATTAAGAGCAGAATGATTATTTGAAGTCTGTCATGCTAGAATTGGGGCATAGCCTGTGTTTCCCTAAGGAATATACCAGGTATATTACTACAGATATTGTAATTGTGGGTGAGTGAGGAACAAATTGTAATATTTCCTATTTTTTTATAAGCCATACTATAGTAGAAAATAACTCTAGCCTTCTTTTGGAAGGCTAGCTCTTTTTTTTCTTTTTTTTTTTTGTCTTTTTT
>VYXD01002160.1:1440834-1497992 GCA_013397195.1 Hylia prasina | reverse complement strand
TTTTTGTCTTTTTTTTTTCCCCTTCCATGCTTTCATGGAAACGCTTTCTAATTAATTTGCTAGTTAATGACTTCCAAAATCTGCCAGAACATATTCTGGAACCTGGTTGCAAATTCCAAAATTAAACAAGATCTTTCTAATACATATCACTAGAAATTTGAGGAAATCTCTTTTTGGATGAAACAGAATCATAACACTTATTAAAGAGTATAAAGTTACTCACTGCTTTAGAGTAATAATTGACTGAAAGTATATGCAAGAAGTGAGCATTTCATTGATATTTTGAGGGAGGATTTTTTTTAATAATCAGAAAAGAGAGGTGCAATACCCAATGACATAATCATCAGAAAAGAAACAGATTTCTGCTCTGAAAAAAAAAAAAGATACTCAAGATCATTATCTTTGAAGATAAAAAAATTAGAAATAGCTGAAGGGGATAGTTTGGTGAGTTTTAACATTAGCATGAGGATGCTGTTTCTGTTGGGAAATGAGTAACTATGTTAATCTTACCAAACATAAGACTCCTAACTATTGTATATTGTATACCACTTATCAACTATTTGTTATAGCTGATTGACAACTTAAAAATATAGCTTTGCATTTCAACATGGGAAAATAATTTCAAATATAATTCTCAGTTATGGAAAACTTATTTTACAACTAAAGAAACACATATACCAACAGGCCTCAATCACTCACAATTCCAAATGGTTTTCTATATACAGTGTATGTACAGTACATACAAATTCAGATTGGCGAAATAAGGCTACTCAATTGACTTTTGATAATCACAACAGATGATTTTGATAAAACTAAAAATATCCTTCATCATCAAATCAACTGGATTTTTAAAACAATAAATAAATCAGTTTTCTGATTGGCTTCATCGAAGCCTTTGTGTCTAGATGAAGTGAAAAAGACAAGAACAGAATTACTGTATTCCCAAAAGATAAGCATTTTCATTGGGCTCCAATAAATTTCTTAGCCAAAACAGACTCAGAAGGATTTCATCAATTTGTTGGATGATTTTTTATCATGTTTAAAATGTCCAACAATCTAATTTTTTTTTCCTACAACTGACCAGTTCTGGGACAGGATCTTCAGAAGTGACAAATTATTTAAGTTATGGACTAGCTGTGGTTAATGATTTAAATCATATCTCTGGATACACTGATGCTCCACTGTCCAGACACTGATACAACCCTCTTTTGAAACAGTGAGATAAAGATTATAGATTCAGAAGTGTACAGAATACAAAATCTAAACTAGAAACTTACAAAATGTGATAATTCATCACACTTAAGTTGAAGAGAAGTTAAAGATGTTTATTTTCATCAAGATCTAGGAGTTCTACCATTATTAGAGGATGAAGGAGGAATGGGAAGGCATATAACTTCAAAGTATTTTGCTTCCTGTATGTACATATTTTTCAAATAAAAAGATAATCACATAGTTAAACAAAGACTAGGACATTAAACAAACAAACCCCTTAAAATTTTAATTAATAAGCATTAAGGACTATATAAATACAGGAATAGTTTCCAGATCTGCTAACCATGTCTTTGTTAATTTTATTAATTCCATTTTTATTTATGAATCACTATTTTTGTGTGCAGATTACTCGTTCTAGATTCTATATTTCTAATTTCTCTAAAATAAACTAACAAGTTCTGTAGAAAAGTTTGTTGAACATTTCAGGTGGTATGTATTTCCCTTTTTCCAGCTAATAATAAAATATTTAATAATTATGTTTTAATTGTGTTAAAGCCATGTTTGAATTAGAGATTCCAAAAAGAGAAAAACTAGTGATCCTGTGTCTTGAACTTCACTACCTACCATTCTTACTTCTCACAGGGGTAAAACCAAGCTGGAGCAATCAAGAATGCAGCTCTGGTGCTTTTTAACCAGGTAGAGCAACGTGTCACCACTTTCACACAGGTTACCTAAGCAAGTTATACATATATATGTATATATATATATAATCACTTTTTAATGAATTTTGACTGGCCTGCATGCTATTCAGCTATGTACCTTCCCTATCCATTGCAAGAGTAGAAACATGCACAGCTGCTCTCTGCTGAGTCATGGGACTCACATCACAGCATGGTCAGGTGGGATTGGCAAACCCAACATACTTTTTTTAACTCTGCTAATGGTTTTTCTGAATATTTAAATACAGTATTTAGCAATAACTGCATGCTCTTCAGGTTTTGAAGTATGGATCATAAAAGTACTGGAATGTTTTATGCTAAAGAAGCCAAAGAAAAAGGGAGCATGCATAGTTTTTAAAAAATAAAAACAACCCTTTTTGATTCAGCCCTTATAAATGTAAATATTTAATGAAATGTCTTAAGTGATTTTGAAATAATTACTGCCATGAGTTCAACTCCTTAATGAATAACATTCGTATTATCACAGTAGCTACTGGTGTAAAAATTACAGTTATACTTTTGAATCTACAATGCACTGTAATGCAGATCTTCAAGATACTACAAACTATACTTTATATTCATTTGGACAGTGCATATCTTGAGTTTTATAAACAGGAAGCAAGACAAACAGTTTCATAATTGCTAAATTATACTTAGCAAATAACTCTCCTTAAAGAACCCTCAAAAGTTAAACATTTTACAACTCCTCTTTCCTTAAACTCCTTTATAAATAGTGGTGTTTGGAATGTGTTTCACAATGGCATTCCATAAATGAGTTGGGGAACTTATTTGTGTAAATTAGAAAGACTAAGGAGTAGTCAGCATCCTTTTTATGAAATCACACATATATGTATTTATCCTGGGGATTTTTTTCATTATAGGCAAGCATGCCCTCCACTGATGAGTAACTGGTAGAGCCTTCAGGAATAGCAAGAGCAATTATTGCAGGAACCAAACTTACATGAATCTAGGGAGGTTAAATTATTCTAGTAAAACTAGGCATCAAAATTTGGAGGGCATTGAGATTTCAGTCCTGTCGCAGGATTGAAAGCTGTTTCCTTCAGGCAGAGGCTTCAAAAGGATCACCAAGTGGTTCATTTTATACTCTTGATTATAGTGGGGCGTGATCTACCTATATTATATTGTGGTCTAAATTGCCCAGAGATACCACAAAAATAATATTGGTGGGTATTCTGAAAATTCTCGGATTTTAATGAATAAATTTTAAACCAAGATATGCTTGAAACACCAAATAAAACTCTAAGGAGATTTTAAAATTACATTCTTAACATTATATAAAAAGTCAAATATCATAAGATCTGAGATTTAAAGTCAGTTTAGAATCACTTTGAAATCATCAATCTCCATTATTTTATATTTTTTCACTCGATTACAGTGCATCTTTCAAGACTGAAAGGATAAAACCACATGGCTGAATTACTAAAGACAATTTGTAATGGCTGAATCCTTTTATTTTACTGTCACTTGAATCATGAAGCCGTTTGTAAAGCTTAAAACTTCAGTAGCCTGCTCTTGCTCTTATTGAAATCTATAATAGAATCAAATGAGAGCAAGACTAGGTCTTAAGTGAATGCATTTTCTTGTAAATGGGCACATTAACACGCTGTTGGTCAAAGCTTGTTTCAATGATCGAAGCTGTTGATAAGAGATGCGCTGCTCTGAAAGAACATTATGGAGGCTGATTATACATACATTAACCGAGTATTTGGGTGGGTGATGAAGCATTTTTTCTTTTGTCCTACACAATAATATTTATAATACTGTTTTCAGAAAAATATAATCCCACTGAGATAGTCTGATTGTTTCTTCTATTTTTGTGTGTGATTTCCACAGTATTGCTCAGGCTTCTGCTCCAGTCAAGCATGTTGTTTTGCTGATTCAGGCCTTGAGAATGCTGCATCATAAGCAATTGCTTTCAAGTGTTTCCTTATAGAGGAAAATGTGATATCATTGAAGATGAAAATAAATATTTATAGGGCATGGTGTCTTCTAGATGTTGATAATCACATTTATGAGCTGATACAAAGATTGTGCTAATCCATCATGTATCTTGAGCTTCCTATTAGTTTTATTAGCTTTATTGCTAGAAAGAATATCATTAACGTCACCTTATTTAAAATGTATTGGTTCTTTCCTAATATAGGGTCTTGAAGCAAAGAAGAGGAGTTTTATTAAGTAATGAGGTTTTTCTCTCAATAATGCCATTGTTTGAGATTACATGAAAAATAATGAAGAGAATGCTTTATGTGAAAATTACTGAAAAGAATTATAGTAGTTTTTGTTTGTACTGGTTATAAATTGCACTTCTCTCACTTGGCTTTTAGCAACGATGCTGACAGAACTATCTGCAGCAGAGTTTACATGGGAAGATGCAGTTAAAAATTTGACTGCCTTTTAATTTGCACTCACAGATTTATAATGGATGCTTACTATGCACCTTTATCTTGCTACTATTAAGTCAGTAATTTATTTAATGATCATGGATTAGGCCATGAATTAGTTTTACTTTTCCTAGGTTGAATGTGACAGAAAATAATTTTTACAATATTTGGGTTTTATTTAATGAAGAAACTGCCTACCATTTCAATGGAAGGTTTCTTATTTCATGGTATTTCAATGATATGTAATAAGAGAGTTAATTCAGAAGTATTATTTTTAAAAGAGAGACAGTCTTATGTGTGGCTAATAAGGTGGTGTGCTAATAATGTTTAATATAGTGTACATTACTGGGCATTTTGGTGGTAATATGTAATAGAGAAAGTGAATGTAAAATATTCTCACAGTGAGATACACAGTATTTTATCTCAGACTGAAAGAGTTACATGACCAGTAATAAAAGTATTCCATTTAGAGGCAATATAGCTGTAACTATTTTACATATATAAATTTTGGAAATCATAGGCAAAGTATGAGAAGTGAAACATTATATTTTTGGTCACAATGCAGTAACAACCATGAGACCCGAGGTCTGAGAGAGCCTATATTGACTACATATTGCGTGTACAATAGGCAGCTTCTTGAAAATTATCCCTGAAATTATCCATCATTCAACATATTTTTTGTTTAAAACTTCATTCATATAATGTAAAAGTTAAATATGAGGAAATGATTCCTTACAAAGCTGTATTAAGATATATGTGCCACTTACTTCTTTACTGGCAGAAAAAACCCTTAGCCGCCAATACATTTTCCTGAAGAGACTGGGTTTCAACTGAAGAGTTAAATAACTAGTTTTAATTTTCAGCAGTGTCTCTGAAGAAGAAGAGACTACATGGAAGTGCCTCTTTCAAGAAACAAGTTACCGTTTATTATTTGTCTCAAAATCTGAACAGTAGGGGATTTTTATATTAAAAAGTCACTATCTTGAAAACTAAATGTGAAAAGTAGTTGATATTAAGTGCTCTCTCAACAAAATTGTATAGAAAGGTCTTCATACTTTCTAACCATGACCTTCCTCCAAAGGTCAAAGGACATAATCAGTTCTGCTTAACTAAAAGCACAAATCTACTCAGTGCTGTAATGCCCTTTTGTTACAACAGAACCTATACAATTTAAAGTATTTAAGTGAGAGGTGCATTCTTCATCCCTTGTGAAATTTCTGTACAACTGCCACGTGTGATAAATCAGAAGAATTTCACTGCCATGATTTCTTTAATGTTGCTTTCTGATTACAAGCTTTATTTCACAGTAAAAGAGAAAGTATTTTGGATGAAAAAAATTACAACAGTACAACAGTACTGTCGACTGAAAACAAGTTTACAAATGCTAAGTCTGATTATTGCATTTGTTGTTTGCACCTTCAGCAGGATATTCCTTGCAAAGTGTGTTTTCTTAAAAGGGCAAAATTATGGGCAGTCTTGTGTGACTGATAAACTGTTATGACCTGATCAGATTTTTAATGTACAAATTTTCTTAAATTGAGTTATTTTCTATCACTCTCCAGTTTTTGTAGTTTTCAGATCTAGGAGTGCTTTTACTGTAGTAAAGACTATAGTATTCCACTGTACAAAAAAGCAGTGGAATGATAGAAAAATTTGGGATGGAAAGTACATCAGGAGGTCTCACTAAGCACAGGAGACCAGAATGCAAAGATGATTGCAGCTATGGTAATTTGTGCTTTCTGCAAAAGTTAAAATGTGCAGAAATGTGGTGTTAAATGCTGTTAAATTTACAACGTCTTAATCCAGATAACATGTATTCTTTTGAAAGTACCATTCATAGTAGACAAGAAGATACATGTGCAGATTTGTGTTAGTTCATTTTGCTAGGAAAACTAAGACAGACTTTCAATGTAATCTAGCATAATAGTAAAGCAAATGAAATAACTTGAGTGTGGTGCATGCAAGCTCTCCGCTATTAATACTACTCAGAATACTTCACCAGTCATATACAAGGATCAGGTTAGTAGCCAAATGATATTCAGTTGTTCCCTATGAGAAGATGAACTGGCAAACAGAGCTATAAAATTTACATGTCATTACTGTGGTTTTAATGATGCATATTTATAAATTTGTCATTCTTTAAAAGTTAGGCTGGCATGATTTGATTCAGTACCATTTTTTACAGAATATATATCTAATGAGAAAAAAATGTTCTGTGGAACTTTACTTACAGAAACTAAATGCATCAAGCTCATCAGAAGGCAGCACTGTTGATATTGCTCCTCCTGGAGAGGGCGAGCAAGCAGAAATTGAAAGTGAAGAAGCTCTTGAACCAGAAGCCTGTTTTACTGAAGGTTGTAGAATAACTGTTGACTTAAGAGATGTATTACTAAAATAACATTGTTATTAGGCATATTTATGTTCTTGAGGGTTTCAAATATGGTGTACCTTCATGTCCTCAAAAACCAAAAAAAATATTTTCAGCCCAGATTGCTGGAAATCAGATGAAAAAACAAGGTTTCCCTAGGCTTTAAGTAACTTCATATCATACTCATATGATATGAATATAATATGATATGATATGATGATATGATATGCATACAACTTGTAACTAAGAAACTTCCTTAACTTTTCTATTGGTAAAATGCTTTTCAGCTACTTGAAAGGGCCCTTGAAATTTGGAAGAAATAAATTTTTGTGTGACTCCATCAACAAATAGAACAGTTACATGCCAACAGTCAAATATATCAATGTTTTCTGGGTTGACTTTTTTCATAATTAAGTATACTATTGTCTAGTTCTCTCCAGATTAGTTTTCTTAATTCAGATATTCATCATCCTGTGTGATATGATAGCCTATTCAGCATTCCAGTGATTACTTTAAAAAAATCTTATAAAATTAGTAAAAGCCGCTAATAATATATACCACAGTAAATATTGACTTTGTTGGCTTTTGGATACTAACATCTTTTAATCTAATGCAGGCTGTGTGCAGAAATTTCCATGTTGTCAAGTAAGTATAGAAGATGGCAAAGGAAAAACTTGGTGGAATCTTAGAAAAACCTGCTACAGCATAGTTGAACACAACTGGTTTGAGACTTTCATTGTATTCATGATTCTCCTCAGCAGTGGAGCACTGGTAAGTAGAACAAAATTGCAGATGCCGAAATATTTTGATGTCTCTTAGGAGCAACAGCAAAATTCAAATTTTCTTCAGAAAGACTTGCTTTGCTTGGAGCTGTATAAAACTCTCTGCATTTCATTATTCCAGGATGGAATGAAACTTGACCCAAAATTGAAAAAGTGTGATACATTTCATATGCACTTTTTAAGTCATGCTTTTGTCTTGCCTCTACAAAATGGTGCCAATTTCTTTAAGACAAGGTAGCTACTCAAAGCTTAAATTGCTTGCCAATTTTCAGCATGTTTGTCAAGAGATTTCAGTATAAAGGACTATTGTTAACTGTGAATATATAGCTAAATATATGGGTTTAAGTCTTTAATTCCCTCTAGGCTGATCCACTTTTTGAATTTTACTCTTGAAAGACCATACTAAAAAATGAAATAATTACTTCATTCTATTCCTATTTTGAAGACAGGAGATATGGAAGAGTGTAGCAGCAAATTGAACATAAACAACCACTATCCAAAAAGATTTGCATTACCCACCTTTCCAGCTTTACTCAAGATGAACATTTCCTGCAATATCAATGTGCATAGTTGTACATTCTAGCAAATACATTGCTTTTTAATTTGATTTTTTAGATATAAGTTTGATCTAACTGCTTTCTAGAAAGAAATATAAATATCTGGAACAGATATATAAGAAAAGGGGGGGTTTGAGTCCACGTGAAAGTTTCCTAATACCACAGAAGATAAACAAATCATGTTGTGAGTTTCTTTCTTCATTCACTAGTAAAACAGAAATTATTTTTTGTTTTGTTTTTTTTTTTTTTTTTTCAACTCCAGGCAGGTCTCCTGTTGTTCCAATTAGTAATATGGTTAAAGATGGAAAACATATAAAATAAGAGAATGAAGAAAAACAAGGGGAGATATTAGCTCTGCTCTAATTATTTTTTATTCTTTATTCCTTAATTTAATCACATGTATTCTGTGAAACAGTAATAATACCTGAATATATTTTTATAGGCTTTTGAAGATATATATATTGAACAACGTAAAACTATCAAGACCATGTTGGAATATGCTGACAAAGTTTTCACATATATTTTCATTTTGGAAATGCTGTTAAAATGGGTAGCATATGGTTTTCAAATATATTTTACTAATGCCTGGTGCTGGCTGGACTTCCTGATTGTTGATGTAAGTACAAATTAATATTGTAATATTCCCTAAAGTTTCTGTGTTGTAAAATTCATTAGTACTAGATTAATATTATAAATGTGCAAAAATAATTCCCATTTTATAGTTACACTGCATCAGTAATGGCCTGCAGTGACTTAGAGGTGTTATTTAAAGTCCATTCATATGCCAAAAGGAAAAATTTGGCTGCCTATCAGTTTGTCCATTCTTCCTGGTTAATATTTTCATGCAACAAAAGTATCAAACTTGAGACTTTATGAGGAAACAGCCTAGTTTTTAAGCATGCTATCATTAATGGACTCTGACAGTGCTAACTTATTCCTTAGAAAATAAGACAGTTCATTGTTCAAGTTTCTTCTTAGAACACTGCAGCTTTTGAAATGAAACAATTTATTTGCTCCAGATTTCATCTAAGTTCTCAGAACTCCCTCACTGAAAACCATCCTGTCATCATTTCTAGTAAAAACAGAAAGACAGTGGCTATTTGATCTAAAAAATAATTGGTTTTAATAGACTGACAATCTGCAATAGCTAAATCAGCTATGACTTGGCAGGGTTTATGATAGAGGAGAATACAAGGCTCCTTGGCTGCCTTCCCAACTGTGATACACTTCTGTGCAAAGGCCTTGCTTATGTTGTCAGAAGGGATCAAAGCTGGTTTTGCTCCCAGAATATTTTGGTCTCTTGCCTCACACATTATCTGACCCAGTTCGTTGGCAATACATGTCCTCAGTGTGGAACTGAGAGATGGCATCTCAGGGCAATTGTGCATTTATTGTAATTTCTACCCATGATACCATATTTCTTAAGATATTTGCATAAATTCTGGTCTCATCAATACTTATTCCATATGTATATAGAAATTTATCATGATTGTAAGCGCCACAGGAAAAAAACTCCTAGCTAGATTGGCCTGTAATTCAAAATGGACAATCTTTTCTTTTTTCTAACCTGCCCAAGTTAGTTTTGTTATACAGTTAATCTCTAGCTCTGTCCTGAAAATCTACACTAGAATGAAGCAGTGAATGGTTTTCCTAAGAGGACGTTAATGAAGTAGAGAGATGCACACTTACAGGATTGTGTTAAAAATGGATTTTTATTTTAGATAAATCACAACTCATGTTTTAATTATTCTTTTTGTATCTTAAACCTAACCAGATTCTTCTAAGCCATACTCTCTGATTTTCTATCTTAGCCTCAGAGATGCTGTTATCTGAGCAGGCTTGCAAACTTAAAAATACATCATTATAAGTAACGCAGCTTATGTTGCTAACTTTTTAGCATAGTTTGTTATTTTCTAAACAAAAACATGAATAAATAAGATTGGAACTTTCTACTTTTGAAGAATTATTTTCAATGTTCTAGCAAGAGGTAAAAAATGCCTTACTGTGTTTAAGACTAACTCAGAAATTTCTTTAGCACCACCAGCACTTGAAAGAAACATGTGAGCTCATGTTATCTTCATATGTAAAAGCAGACTCTGCACTGGTTTAACTGGCAGTTTAAACAAGTGTGATCCAGTGGCATTCTGCCAGTGAGAACACCAGTGCCTCCTTCTTCATTAGAAGTGACTAAAGTTAATCAGATTGTTTAATTCCATTCTCTAAAATTATTCAAGAGTAAACACAGATAGTCCTTTAGGGCTTTGACCTTTAATATCTAACATACATGAGTCTCTGAGTATGATAAGTAGCCATAGTTGCTCTTACTGATTGTGACTAAATTAGATTTTGATAATTACAGTAAGAAATGGTAATCTTCAGCTCTGTCACAACTGTGACAGATGACTCTTGGTACATCTCCCCTCCTCAGTTTAAGACTCTATTATGCCATCCTACTGTATGGCCTGACCAAAGACCTTGAGCAGGGCTGTCACTGCTAAACTTCTAAACATTTGTTGGTTTTTGTTGCAACAGATAGTCTATATGAGAAGATGGAGACAAGCGAGGTCATACAATCCTTCAATTTTAGGAGACATATCTTTCTAGCTTTTTGAGTTCCTTTTTGTTTCTTAAAATTACTGCATTTGCATTCATTAATCTATTTATCAGTGTACAGAGACATTTACTTTCTCACGTATTAGCAACAAAACAGGTGAAACAGATAAGAGAAGACCAAGTTAACGAGACTGAGATCACCAGAGAAGTACAGAACAGCTCTATATACAATAGAATTCCAAGCAAAACTTTGTATACCATATGAACTGTCCAGAGGAAAACACATTGTTTCCAATAGATAAGTATTTTTTTGGGAAAAAGCCTCATGTTTGTGGTGTAAGAGCACTATCACCATGGCAAGAAAGCTGCCAATAATCTAAAATGGGCAGCACAGACAAGACAGAAGAATTTTACATTGAGAACCTAAGAACTGCCAATACACACAGTGTCACTGAAGGCTTTCAGGAGCTGCTGCTACCTAACAGTTTGGAAGGGATCTTGTTTGTGAAAGATAGGTAAGGCAGAGTGCAAATTTGGGGAGAAAAGTATAAAACTAAGGAGCCATTAACGTGAGTTCAATTTCATAGGACACCTACTCATTGTTTCATTGTTTCATTGTTTATTTTTAATTCATTTTAATTCATAAAATATGCTGTCTTTGCACTAAGGTTTATTGTTATGCCTGGGTATCCTGTTGATTTGAGTGAATAAATGAATATTCTATTAAAAATATAGAAAATTCCATGTCTTCTTATGTCTGGAACATATTATGGGTGGCTAGGGATAAAAAATATCTCCCTCACTGTAGCGTCACATGGAAAAAAATTGTATTAATGATAATTATTAATAATAATTAATGTCAATAGTTAATATAATGACTGAAAAATAATGTTATCTCTTGTAAGTGAACAGACTTCAGTTACAGACTAAGAAAATCAGTAAGATTTTCTTCTTAATATGCTTATAAATCACAGCAAGTTCCATTTATCCATTAGAGCAATAAAATAATCCTTTCCTTTGATAAAAAGAATTACATTCTAACATGAAATCCAGTTGAAATGTCCAGCAATATGAATTCACTAAAACACTATTTTCTGTTAGATAATATACACAGCAGCACAGCAATGAATAGTTGATTTATATCTGCTATTGGACTGTCCTTCTTAGACATGATTTTGTAACTCTTGTGTTTGTGAGTCATCTAATTGTTCTTTAAGTAACATAGGAAACCAGCTTCTCATATAATGGACAAATCTTACCAACATTATCAGTGAATGCCTATTTCTGTACAGTCTTTGAACAGTTCTTCAAACTGAGGCATAGAAATTAACATTTGAGGGATTTTCTTAAGGAGCAAAATATGCCTATGTTCATTTACATGCCATCTATGCTTTTGGTGGTAGAAATGAATTAAATATGAGTAAGGTATGATTTTTCCCCACTCCTGTCTCCAAAACTGCTTGGAGAAAATTAATTCCTTTCATATTAACACTGTCTAAAGCTCAGTTCCATTTGAGAAGCAAATTAATTGCTCCTTACTTAAGTGGATTGTCTTATAACAAAATCCCAATAACATGCATCAGGAGCTTAATATTATTGTAGATAATAAAGCTCTTACTGCTATAAGGTGAGCAGCTGTTAATATCTATCCCATAATATTTTCTTACACTTAGAAGATTTAAAAAAAAAAACAACCTAAAACCAGAGACTTGCCAGGCAAGTGATGAGAAAGGACCATCTCTTGAAATACATATTTCAGAGATATCCTGGTTATTCATGCTATGAATGGTTTCATTTAGAAGTAATATTTATAACAAATATTTGTAATTAGCTACTACAATATTATATCATTAGTATTTATAGATATTCACAATACTGACAGAAGTTAATAAAATAATTTAATGTATTCAGAATTTTAAATTGTTTGGAAGGTTGAACCTCAATGAAGTTACAGAAAAATAAGGCTATTTTGTCTTTAAACATTCCTGAAAATTTTATCCTTCACCAACAGTCCATATGACTGTTAAATTCTATCCAGCCATAACAGATCGACATTTAATAGCATATATTCCTTTTTCAACCCTGCTTTTATGATACCTCATGCCTTTCCAGCAAGTATGAATATGGTGGAATTCTACAACTTGTCAGTATTGATTTGTTGCTTCAATTTGTATTCTTTTTAAATAAACAGTGTAGAACTATTTTTAATTTTTTTTTCTGTATTTGATAGGTTTCATTGGTTAGTTTAATAGCCAATGCTCTGGGCTATTCTGAACTTGGTGCCATTAAATCGCTGCGGACATTAAGAGCTTTAAGACCTTTAAGAGCCTTGTCACGATTTGAAGGAATGAGGGTGAGATAAAATGAATGAATCTAAACAAATGTATGCATAAAAAAAAAAAAAGTATTAATGGTTACACTCACGCTGTCTTCAAAGAACTCCAGAAAGGGAAGGCATGAAAAAACGTGTGGAAAAAGGCCTTTCAACATGTACTTAGAAGCAAGACCTATGTACACCTTACATTTGGAAGTTAGACTTTGAGTTCATTAAATTTGCCTGGTCACTGCTACATAGTTGTGCTTTCCCAGCCTCCTGACTGTTAAAATTTCCATTGATTTGTGGACCTAGAAAAAGAAAAGGACATGAAAATTTTACAGCAGAGTGTTGGAGGTTATTTCTGCAGTTTATCTGGGAAATTTTTTTACTCAGTTTCTGTAGCTAACTTCAATTCTGTGTTAGTCCGTGGTTCAGGATGGAACATGATTAGCCAGAAACCAAACCAAACCAACAAAAAGTGAAAAAGCTGACAACAGTGACACACCAGAAACTAAAGTTTCTTTGTCTTTCTATCTATCTATCTTTGTGGGAAAAAAAAAAAAATCCCACAGTATCAAGGAAAGTTTTTTTGGACACCTGAAGTAAGGATAGGTTTGGAAGCATAGAAGGGGAGAGACAGGAAATAATTTTCTCAGCTAGAGACTTTTTATTTCATGTGAATGTAAAGAGAGCTAAAACCCTCCTGTTGAGGAAATTGTCATTTTCATATTCTGCCAATCTGACAAAAACAAACCAACCAACCAAAAAAAAACCCTCCTGGAAAAACCCTATTATAAACTGTAGCAGACCATGCTACTTACTAAAAAAACTGACATATAAAAAATTAACCAAAAAATGTTATTGAGAAATCTCCTTTTAATTTTTCACCTCAAAATACCCAATGCTGCAATATATATTTATAGTTCAGTCATAGGTCTTCATTTGCCAAATAAATAATGTAGTTCCTGTCTGGGCAAGGCTGCCGATATCCTAGAGGCGGCCATGCCTGCCAATGTAGGGAAGTGTGTCCTGTGCACATCACCATCATCACTATGTTTTACATCATTTGCAATCCAAACAACACGTTAAGTGCCTATCTAATAAATAGGCAAAGCTTCTGTTGATGCTAGACAACTTTGTCAATTCAGTGAAATGAAAACTGCTACCTTTTTGAAAACCATACACAAAAGACTACTGCAGTCTCTACTGATTTGCGAGAAAAATATTATTTGAATAGCTGCCGCTTTCTTTTTGTTGAATCACAGTAACTAAAACAAAACTTTTGTCCAAGGATTTCATCTGGTCTTTTACTGCCACTTGCCCATGCACAGTAGCTCAAGGGAATTAAATGCAACCATTCAAAAGAAAAAGAAGGATAAGTGTAAGAGCAACTATAGTGACCCAGGCAATTTACAAACCAAGACTTAGAGCAGATGCTGTTAATAAAGATTAAATAAGATATCCTTAATTTTGTTGTATCCTATGTGAATACTAAAATACACTGATGCCAATATATACATAGCATTTCTAGAACAAAATCGTTAGTAATGGTGGTTTACATGCAGACATTTTTATTGTCTTCCACATCATCATTCTTTGGGCTTTTTCTGGTTTATTTTCTATTTACAGATTTTAATTTATATTGCTGGAATTTAACATTTATTTCTCTCTTTTTCTCTAGAGCACGCAAATTCTAAGAATCCATCTTGCTACTAACAGGTTTTCTTTTGCTTTTTGATTTTTTTTCAGATTTTTACATTGTCTTTGTTTCCATCCCATTTTATTTCTTGCTTTTTGCAATCTCGTTAGCATTTTATTAAACCTTAATTAAAATTTCCCCCACAAATTTTATTGCAATATTTAACTGCCCATCCCGTAATAATACTGTTTTGATATTTTAAAAGTATTCTAAAGTATTTTTCATTTTCTTTTCATAAGCTAAGTTGCTATTTTGTCTAATTTATACACCAGGTGGTTGTAAATGCCCTTGTAGGAGCAATCCCATCTATCATGAATGTATTGCTGGTATGTCTTATATTCTGGCTAATCTTCAGCATCATGGGAGTAAATCTTTTTGCTGGAAAATTCTATCACTGTGTCAACACCACAACTGGTGAGATGTTTGATATCAGTGATGTCAACAATTATACTCAGTGTGTGGAACTCATAAAAAGCAATCAAAGTGCTCGATGGAAGAATGTGAAAGTAAACTTCGATAATGTAGGAGCTGGATATCTTGCTCTACTTCAAGTAGTAAGTAAATGTATATATTTTCTTTTTGCTCTTTTTAAAGATATCTAGGAAAAATGGACAAGTTGAGACTGTTAAGTAGAGGAATAATTTCTTCATAACAATAATGTACAACTCACGCAACTCTATTACATTGTTTGTTGTATTTTTTTTGTTAATGATAGTAAATTTCCTTTCCAAGACTAGGGAATACAGTCTCATGATGATGATAACAATAATGTAAAATAGTGAGAAAATAAAAGAATCTCTTTAGTGGTGCACAGTATAGAACTATCCTATTCCTTAATGCTTATTTAAGAGTCATTATAGTATACTAAATAAGTATTATGTTACTTGTAGCATTATCCTTGTGAAGTTATTGCATAGCATATTCATTCCATGAATTACTGCTACTTATACAAAATCTGTAAATTGCATTTCTCCTTCAATTCCTTATCTTATGCACTGTGGTCAGAACTGCCTTTATTCTAGTTACTGAGCATATTTTATTTATGTCAAAGAAATAAAGACCTTAGGTCTTTACAGGTTCCTTGCTTGGAATGGAGCTTGTCATAGCTGGGATCTGATCCAAAACACAAGCAAGAAAGCACATAATTACATTTAGATAATTGAACTCTGTAGAATCACTTGTCCATAACTCGACATACAGCTTCACTGAATGAAAATATTTTTACAGCTCTGATGTTCAAAGTTATCCAAGAATTACATGCTTGTCCCTTCTATCTCAGAGGAGATCAGTATCTCTAGCTGACCTTAATTCCAGAATTAACTACCTAGTTTAAAGTATTTTGCCTGTAAAGGCAATGGGATTCTTACATGCTGAGTACTGAATGATGACTCTGATTATCTGGCTTCAGATATCATTGCTACCATTGCCTCTGAAGATGTGTAAGGAAAGCTGCTTCTCTTGAAGCTGTGTATGAATGTCACACATCCAGATGGTGTAGGTCTTCAATAACTACTTCACTACTGTGAACCTTTCAGTCGTCTTCTCTCTCCATTTTTTTTTAATTCTGATTTTTCATAATTTTCCTTTTCAAATATTCTTCTGACCTTTACTTTCCCCAGAGAGATTACAGGATCTTTGAGCACGTTTTGTGTCACATCTTCATTTGATTGCATCCGTTAACATTTTCCCTCCTCTCTTCTGTATTTATTGCTCTTATCTAACTCTGATTCTTTCCTAATATTGTTATGCAATGTGCACCAAATGGCTGGTAATTACCAACTGAGCCAGAAAGATCTGTGAAGCTTGGCTTGAAGCACACCTTAATAATTGGTATTGCACTGCAAGATTCAGGAGGATACAAATGCTTCTAGAGTGCAAATTTTCTGCTGTGGAAACTGGCAGCTGTACCAAAGTAGCAAAGCTACTTCTGGCAAGCAAAAATGGAAATATACTCCTTGGGATGGTTCCTCTCCTGAACCTCCTTAGGAGTGATGCTCTTTGATCATTTCACAGGCTTTTTAGCTATTTTTTCTTTATTGTGAATAAGCTTGGAAACCCTGGTTAGTGGTTGCACACTCACACTTTGAATTAGCATGTCATACCCACTTTGGTGTTCCTTAGAAAATGGACATCCTGCATCCATTAAAATCACCTTCTTAGAGCAATGATGGCATATCTTTTTTACTCTTTACTTGAAAAAAGTGTCTATAGGAACTCAGCCAAATTTTTACAGATGTCAATTACATCTCTTTCACAGTTCACTTTTTGGTGTTCTGTAAAAAAAAGTTCTCAGGAACCAACGTATATTTTTACTTCCAACACTCTATTCCTTTTAGCTATGTGGGATTAAAACATTTCTAAAGATACCAGGTCAGTTTAGACACAGAAAAAACATTCAGACAAATGCTGGTTTCTGTCCAGAAGTTATATTACTGATTCCATCAATTCATGTTGTAAACTTAACAAAATGGCTGTGGCCATGAGTGATTCTAGTAGACCCTACCTAAATATCTCCAGAATTAATGTCTGTCTAAATGTGTCATTCTTCATCTGCAAGTAAACATCTGCAGCTCCAAAAATACTGTTGACTTATTGAGATCTTCAGAGCTTGGTTTTAATATTATTTGAATAACTAAAAAGAAAATAGTAAAAAAAGCTAGTATTACTATGAAAAATATTTATGATGCCTCTGTTGTCAAGTGTGGCTTAAAAATTGGGAATTGATTTTATTAGAAGTGAAGGTCCAGATAAATAAATACATAACCTAGTTATTGTACATATTATGAATTCTTATGGGGAAGATAAACAACTTTGTTTTATTTCTAGGCTACTTTCAAAGGATGGATGGATATTATGTATGCTGCTGTTGATTCACGAGACGTAAGTGTAAATCTTACAAAACTTAAACTCATCTGTTGATTATTTTCTGATAAAGAGTATAGAATTTAAGCAGCTACACACACTAGAACAGCTACACACACACTAGAAAAGCTACACACAGAACAAAGAATTACAATCAGCATCAATATGTATATTTTTAAATATCAGCATTTTTACTGGAAAGAATTAATCCCACTGCATTCTGTTTAGACAAAAAAGCTAAATTAGCTTAGCTGGAATTTTTTTTTAAAGGATGATGTTAATGTAATAGAACAAAGAAGAGGTTTGTGGCAAATTCTTTTGGTAATCATAAGTATGAATTAATTTAAGATTATATGATGCAGTTATTAAATATGGAATACATTAATCAGGTTTTATAATTTGCAACTGTGCATTTCATTGTTTCCTTAGGTTGAGCACCTATGTTATCTAGATATTTAAGTGCAATTAGATTTTAAGCTTGAAGATCACCTGTTAAGCTTTCTGGGGATTAAAATTTTATTTTGGCTACAAAACTGTTTCTCTGTGTAACTTATTCAAATAGTCATGTTAATGATATTGTCTTCCAGAGTAAAATGTCCTGTTTCATTATCTTTAGCATTCCTACACTCAAGCTTGTTGTACTGTACAGTTGCAGATGCTGGGATGTGGCACCCAGAAAAATTGATACAATAACAAAATCTTCCTTGAAACACCCTCAATTTAATGGATTTTACAAAACATATATTCACCAGAAATTTATTGATAGCATCTGTTCCTACCTGGATGTAAGAACGCTCATGCAAGACCAAAAGAGTTCCAGGGAGATTTAGGCAATAGTAAAATTTATTGATTCTGTTGCATGACAATATACTGAACACAATATAAAATATTTCGATTTCTGCTATTAAAATTTTAAGTATCAATGGCTGCTCTGCATCCCACATTGCTTCTTTCTTCTCTGTATGAGGAACTTTTTATATATGTACATACACAAACATATCTATGGGCACATTTACTTAAAAATTCCATATGAGCAGTAATTCTGTCAGCTTCCAGTTCTCCAAATACTGATTGGAATGGATGATTTGGATATTTTCTATAAATTAGTACTGTTCATAGCTTTTCTATGTGAGATGGCGTATTCCTAGTTGTAAATTATACGTATTTTTTTAACATCTAGTGTGCTCATGGGCAATAATTTTTTTTATATTTTGTAGGTAAAAGATCAACCTAAGTATGAGGACAACTTGTATATGTATCTCTATTTTGTCATCTTTATCATATTTGGATCATTTTTTACCTTGAACCTTTTCATTGGTGTTATTATAGACAACTTCAACCAACAGAAAAAGAAGATAAGTATTTAAAATATTTCCATATTGGTATGAATTACTAGCTATAATGAACTAATAAGTTATTTCTGTAAGGCTAATAAAAATCAAAAGTAATTTCAAGACCTTAATTAAAGTGTATCTTTTTTAATAATAATAATCTGTGCTAAAATTTGTGGATGTGATTCTGAACTTTGCATTTTTAGCATTTTGACAAGTGAAAAGTTGGTTCATAATAATTTGCAAATTGAGTAAACTGTTAAAATGAAGACATGAAAAGTGAATGTGAATTATTGGTATGATCAGACGCAGTATTACCTCGCATGAAATAATTTCTTTTTCAATTGACTCTAAAGAATCAAGATAAATTAAGGTACATTAATTATAATTATTCTTATGAACTCTTGACACTTAATGAAGACACAATATGGCATTGTGTTCATACAATGAATAATGGATCTGCAAACTGGTTAAACAGTAAGTCAAACAGACCTCAAATGAATAGGCTTATAGATAAAAGTGAAAATATGTATGTAAGGTTTTTTTTCCTAACACTTTTATGAGAAATGAGATGAATTCATTAGACACAAATACAATCTATAATTTCTTATCAGTAGTAAAGAAAATATATACAGGGAATGGTGGTTTCTTTCTGTATACTTTTGACATACAAGTATGTTTAAAATAATTGTATTGATAATGCATACACTTCAGTTTTAAAGAACTTTAAAATATAAAAATAGAAATAATAACATTTAAAATATTTTGAAGCGTCACAGTTTTTAGTTTTCAAATGCCAGGGTCATTCTAAATTTTTGTGTGCTGTGAAAAAGTAGTTTCATATTATTTGCTTTTTTCCAATCACCAATTAAAAAGCAGCAATACCAGACAGAATCTCTGGTAAAAGAAAACTGTGAACTACAGAAATTTTTCCTTGTGCAAATATTCTTTAGTCATAAACATGTCTGGGGTTACTATCAATTTTGTGATGCTTCAGGCTGTGGTAGCCAATTTAGCAGATGGTGACGTTGACATTGTGCTTCCATCTGATTTAGTGCAGATTCATCAATAAGCACAATTCACTTACACTGGAAGTCAGCCAGTCAGTTGCACATCTGACTGGCAGCATTTGCATCTGCAAACAAAGGCTGATTTGAGTTCTTCAAGGTTCCAGTGGTGGTTTAATTTGCTATGGCATGACATGAATTACTTTTCTTAGTTTTACATCAAAGGTGGGTGGTTTTTTGCTGTTAAAATCCACGGATTAGATACTAATACACTCTCCTAACACAGCTTGTGCCTCAAAGTTATGCCTCCTTCAGACCTATCTAGCTGTAATCCTAAAACTCTGTACAGATGATAGCACATGTAAGACACTAGTCATGCTCTTATTCACTGAACATATCCTAATCAGCAAGTTATTGAACAGCATCCATATAGCAAGAATGCTTTTAGCCATTTCAGCAAAAGTGAGCATGAAGGCATTGGAAAAATTCAACTGTCAATCTGACAAGACACCAGTAATAGGTTTTTCCTGTGTGTTAGGAATGTATATGAGCATTCACACTATAAACACCTGAAAAAAACCCCTTCCATTTTAATATAAATATAATTTTAATATTATGTTACAGAGAGACATCCTGTAGGTAAATGTTTTATGTGTGGACATGATACTAATTATTTTTTATTATATTTCTTTACTTTGGAGGTCAGGATATATTTATGACAGAAGAACAGAAGAAATATTACAATGCAATGAAAAAACTGGGATCCAAAAAGCCACAGAAACCTATACCGAGGCCAGTGGTACGAGTGATTTGAGTTTTACATCCCAAATACTCATTTGGGAATATGATCTTGTCCAAAATATAAGTTTATAGGTCTGGAAATAAAATATTTTTCCCATTTATTTTCTTGTAAAGGTAGAAATTGTCCCTTTTTGAATCCATCAGATTAGATCATTCACATTCTATTTAAGAACATACACACTGAAGTATGAACAAAATGATCTAATAATGTTAATATGATAAATTTCAAAATTCCCTGCCTAAGTCCTGGAAAACTACAGTTGATTGGATCATTTATTGGTTCTTGTTACCAGGGATAAACTTCATTTTCTGTTTTTTCTTCTCACAGAGAATTTATAGGAAGTGGGGATGCACTGGCCCTTGCTGCTGAAGACAGAAAGGGGCACTGGTAACCTAATGGGAAGGACAGATGCAGAAAATCTTACAGAATAAAAGAATGTCCTAGGGAGTAAAGCATAGACTAGGATAAATTTGTCTCTAAGATAAGACACTACTCTTGTTATTTACTGAACTCCTACACTGTTTGAAAAAATGAAATACTTGTTGCACCTTATGCACCAAGTGGTTAAAAATAGACTTTCTAAGGAGAAACATATGGCAAAAAACATTGAGCTAAGTACTAAAGAAAAACTAGGATATTACAGTCTTGATGTGTTTGAGACATGTATCTTCAGCAGCCCAATGATCTCACCAAGCACAATTAGTTTAAGGAAGAAAGAGGCATTCTAAAACCATCTGAGAATAAAGATAAGAAAAATAGTTTCTAGTAGGCTGATACTCTTACTGGCTAACAATTTACACCACCTATTTTACGCCAATAATATTGTCATTGTTATTACTCTTATTACTGCACTGTTTCCCTTCTTATCTCTTCAGCCAACACAGGCAAACTGCTTGATTCACTCTAACAGGATGAGATATAAACCAGCATGTGTTGGGCTTACATTAATGCCTATATTGTGAATGAGTCTTGCTTTGCACTCCTAAATCTTGAAGGGAGCTTTTTTCTCATTTGGCATTTTAAAAGGAAATTATTTTCACTGTATAAACTGTATTCCATCTTTGTGTTTGCAGAACAAATTCCAAGGCATGATCTTTGATTTTGTAACCAAACAAGTATTTGACATCAGCATCATGATACTCATCTGCCTTAACATGGTCACAATGATGGTAGAAACAGATGATCAAAGTAAAGAAATGGAAACAATTTTATCCCGGATTAACCTGGTGTTCATTGTCCTTTTCACTGGAGAATTTGTCCTGAAATTGATTTCACTTCGCCATTACTACTTCACTATAGGCTGGAATATTTTTGATTTTGTGGTTGTCATTCTCTCCATAGTAGGTAAGAGCAATTCCCTTTCAAGAAAGAACTAGTGGGAGAAATAGGAAAGATTTGTTTCAAGTATGTTGATACTGATTGCAGAATTTCCTTTTTCCTAGATGACTTGCATGTTGATTCAGATATTCATACTATCTAGCATACAACATATGCAATGTTGCATGTAAGATATTTACCTCTCCCATTAGTTTCACGGTTTTCCACATCAAAAGACATAATGGAACTGTTTGGCACACTAGATTAATGTGTACAAATATAAAGAGGAAGGTTTAGTGGTATACGCAAATTAACCACGGATTTCCTTTCAGTGCTAAAACTGAAAATTATGTGAAATGGGTGAGATTTTTTTTTGCTTTTGCTAACTGAGATTTTCAGTTAAAAGCTAGTGACTGTCCAAGGTGCAAATGAGTGACACATCTGAGAAAGATTGTGCTGATAAAATGCAGATCTGTTAAAGAAATCTCTGACTTGGAGAAATTAAGCCAATATCATCCTTCATAAAAGACAGTGGTTACAGGCTCAGCTTCAAGAATTAACTGTATCTAAGACATAAACATCCCTTTCCCAACCATATTAAGAACTACTGAGTACTTAGACAGGAACTACCTACTTGCTGCAAGCAGTCTTTATTTTACTTATTTACCTTCTCTAGGACAGCATTTCAACATAAGGAAAGATGCTTTCACCTTATAACAGCTTTCAAAAACATGTAATAACTCGTATAAATTTTGCTATAACAGAGAATCCCTATACAGATTTTTTTGGAGACAGCAATAATTACAGCAAAAACTGTAGGTAATCAATTTAAAATTTTATTTTAATTATTCCCTTTTTTTTCCTAGGTATGTTCTTAGCTGAAATGATTGAGAAGTACTTTGTATCTCCCACACTATTCAGAGTCATCCGGCTTGCCAGGATCGGTCGAATCCTGCGCCTCATTAAAGGCGCTAAGGGAATCCGCACTCTGCTCTTTGCTTTGATGATGTCTCTTCCTGCTTTGTTCAACATTGGGCTGCTGCTCTTCCTGGTCATGTTCATCTACGCAATATTTGGCATGTCCAACTTTGCCTATGTCAAGAGGGAAGTTGGGATTGATGACATGTTCAACTTTGAAACGTTTGGCAACAGCATGATCTGCCTGTTTCAGATCACCACGTCCGCTGGCTGGGACGGTTTGCTCGCCCCAATTCTGAACAGTGGGGAGCCAGACTGTGACCCCCATAAAGATCATCCGGGGAGCTCTGTGAAAGGTGACTGTGGCAACCCTTCTGTTGGGATTTTCTTCTTTGTCAGCTACATTATCATCTCCTTTCTGGTGGTGGTGAACATGTACATTGCTGTGATTTTGGAGAACTTCAGCGTTGCTACTGAAGAAAGCGCTGAACCCTTGAGCGAGGATGACTTTGAGATGTTCTATGAAGTCTGGGAGAAGTTTGATCCCGATGCAACACAATTCATAGAATATAGCAAATTATCAGATTTTGCAGCTTCATTAGATCCACCTCTTCTCATAGCAAAACCAAACAAAGTCCAGCTTATTGCAATGGATCTGCCCATGGTGAGCGGTGACAGAATTCACTGCCTCGACATCTTGTTTGCTTTCACGAAACGTGTATTGGGGGAAAGTGGGGAGATGGACGCCCTCAGAATACAGATGGAAGATCGGTTTATGGCAGCCAATCCTTCTAAAGTCTCCTATGAACCAATTACAACCACTCTGAAACGAAAGCAGGAGGAGGTGTCTGCTGTCATCATTCAGCGTGCTTACAGACGTCACCTTTTAAGGGTAAAAGTTAAACAGGTGTCTAGTATATATAATAGAAATAAAAACAAAGAAGGAGATGGACACATTATAAAGGAGATAATTATTGATAAACTAAAAGGGAACTCCACTCCAGAAAAAACAGATGAGAGTTCTTCTACAACTTCCCCACCCTCTTATGACAGTGTAACAAAGCCAGACAAAGAAAAATATGAAAAAGATAAAGCAGAAAAGAACTACAAAGGTAAAGACATCAGGGAAAATAAAAAATAATGATCTAAGAATTTTGTTTATGGGACAACTTGTTTACAGTCTTTGAGAATGAATCATCAACTGGACTCCTGCAGGAGGTTTATGCCAAACTGACAGTTTTTACACATATATATGTGTGTGTGTGCGCGCGCGTGTGTGCATATATATACATTATATATATACTTAAGGTCAGTGCCTATAACAAGACAGTGAACCTCCATCAGACTGTGACTCTGTTAATCAGGGTAAAAAACTTGACAAGAGGTTACTGTTTTCACTACAGCTGACACTGCTAATAATAAAGGAAAAGGTGGCTCCATAGAGAAGATGGAGCATGAAATGAGTGCGAAAGGATACTTTATTTCCACAACATCTAGAACAGTAATTTTCTTCACTGTTTGTAATGCAACTGCCACATTTGTCATATTTTTACAAAAACTGTATTAGTGTATTTATCATTTTTTAATTCACAGGTTGTTTACTATTATATGTGACTATTTTTGTAATAGGTTTTATGTTGGGGAAAGAGGTATGAGGACCAGGAGTTCTACTCTCAGATTCTCTATAATGTACAGATAGAAGTGATTTGCATAGACATGCTGCACTTGTCAATCATGCATAAATAAAAATATGACGTTGCACAAAGCTGAAGATTTTAAGAACTTCCATGTTTCAGGGTTGCTCTTAAATTTGAAATATTCTAACTACTTGTATGGCTGCATCCAGATTATGTGCATCCAGATTAATGTGCCTGGAGAGTATCCTCTAATTTACAGGAATCTGCAATGACTTATTTTTATGTGAATGATTAAACATGAACAACGTCTTGTTTATGTTCAAATAATTACAACTCAAAAAATATTGTGCAGTTTCTGCACTGGAAAAATAGCTTCACCAAAATATATCTGGGAGTTTTTTTGTTTTCTTTTTAACAGCTCTTTTTTTTTTTTTTTTTATGAGCTATTCTTTGATTACTGTCTTCTCTCATTATCTCCAACATCCAGTGAATCCATAAAATACCCTTTTCCATGTAAATATTAACAGTATACTGTTGTGCATATTTGAGCGTAGAATTAAATGGCCTTGCCACATTGAATTCCATCAGATATGTACTACAGTATGGTTAATTTGAAAGAGCTCAATGGGACATGTTGTATTCTGTGTCATAGATAGTTAGGAGAGTATCACTGATGCATGTCAATGCTTTTGCTGCTGTACCTTGCTCCTTCCACTGCCCACAGTCTCCAGTATAGGAAGCCATGTGTCAGTGATGAAGTGAATCAAGTTGTCCAACCAGACCTCATTCTTTCAAATCATTAAGCAATAGTTTGCAGCTATTTATGAGCTTTTTTAGTTTTGCATTTTAAATTTGAAGTGGCTGCTATATGGTGTAGAATCAGACTGTACAGGCCATATTGCAAACTGTTAAACCTATTGACAATGTGGTTAGCATATATAAATAATGTAAAGAAATACCATTTGGCAACAGATCCGTATATAAGAAAAGTGTCTTCAAGTTTAGATCACTGTTTCTTATATTTCTTTCCTCATTCACTTGACTTATTTTCTAACCACAGTAATTCCAAACTGGCATTATCACACTATGAGAAAAAAGTGAGTATTTGTAGACTATCTTGTTTTAATAATATATTTGCATATATTCCAGTGTGAAGTAAATTGTGTAAATCTGGAACCCAGCTTGTTTCCAAATAGTTACAGGACATAGCAAGGAAAGCATTAGGGGAATGTGCGAATTTCTAGCACTATTTGCATCAGAAGTTCCAAGGTAGTCTCATAGTTGATTAAATCCTTGCTATCTTGCAGTGTCTGTTTACATAGTCTACTCTTATTCTTTTTTGAATCACAGTGCACTAGGCTTGTACAAATAAAATATTTCCCAAGAAAAAAATGGCACATTTGTATAATCAAGGACATCAGGACATTTTGTGTTTCATACACAAGATAACATTAAATGTAGAATCTTTCTTTTACAAATGCTTTTGACTTGTAATGTGTTGGTGATATGCATGCAGGAAATTGCTATTATCATAAAAAACTCAAACAATATTACATATGAGCCAAAAAATAAAGATTTCTTTTTTTAAAAATTGTGTTTATTTTGCTTTGTCTCTGACCTTCTGTTGGTTAAAGCAAGATAAAAACTGACTTTGGTGCAAATAAGAATGCTTCCTTTTTCCCTATAGCTAAACATCTTATTCTTCACATTTTAACTTCCATGTAAAATAATTCTTAAAAAAAAAAAATCTGAGAACTTTGATTAAACTCCATTTATTTCTACTTCTTTGTTATAAGCATATTGTCTGGGAGTAAAACAGGACACCTACACAGTTCTAACCCGAAGATATCCTCTCAACCCTCAAAAGCCCTTCTCAGCCATAAAGGCACTGCTACCAAAGCTGCCCATGGAAGTTTTAAAATGCAAACAATCTTTTCAATGTAGATTTTTGTTTGGTCCCATTTAAGATTTAGCCAAGGGGCTCATTGCAAACAGATAAAAGTTGGTTTTGGTTGCATGATTCTTCTTATTCCAGTAATTCTCAAAATTAACAAATACCATCTCATCTGATCCCACAAGTAAGCAATAACACTGATGCTCAGCTGTGAAAAGTAGTGTTCATAACCAAAGTATCTAGATGTTAAATGGTAACACAGTTTTTCTCAATATGGATGTCATTAAGCTGTTAGGACATTGAAACACCACATTATCATATTACTGAATTTAAAATATATTATTATATTTCAAAATTAACAGTAAGTAGAATATTCCTGGAGTTTTCTTATTGGCATGTTTTACTTATTCTGTGGATATTGTGCCATATTAACCACATTTTGGCTAAATATTAAATTGCTTGTATAACCATGAAATAACTGATGGAACATTGTAACACTACAGTCTATCAAAATCTCTAATACATTGAGCATCAGCAGTCACTGCAGGTGTCTCTGAGTTGGACTACCATCCAATACAGAAGCCATACATCACTGGTTCATAGAAAATACTGAGCTGAAAGGAACTCACAAGGATCATTGAGTCCAACTCCTGCCCAAGAACCTTGTCCAAATCTTCTTGAACTCTGTCAGGTTTGGTGCTGTGACCATTTCTCTGGCGAGCCTATTCCAGTGCCCAGCCACCGAGTGAAGAGCTTTTTTCTAATATCCAACTTAAACCTCTCCTGACACAACCTGAGGCCATTCCCTTGGGTCCTGTCACGAGTCACCTCACAGAAGAGATCAGTGCTGCCCCTCCTCTTCCCCTCACAAAGAAGTTCTATGTGCAATGAGGTCTCCCCTCAGTCTCCTCCAGGCTCAACCAAGTGCCCTCAGCCACCCCTCATATGGCTTCTCCTCAAGGCCCTTCACCATCTTCATTTCCCCCCTTTGGACACTTTCAGTAGCTTCAGATCTTTCTTATATTACAGTGACCAAAACTGCACATAATATTCAAGGTGAGGCTACCCCAGAGCAGAGCAGCACAATCCCCCCCTTGCCTGGCTGGCCCTGCTGTGCTGATGCCCCCAGGACAGGGCTGAGCCTCCTGGCTGCCCTCACTGCTGACTCACGTTCCACTCACCAGTGACCAGGACGCCCAGGTCCCTCTCTGTGGCACTGCTCTGCAGCACCTCATTCCCCAGTCTGTCCTTACATCCAGGGTTGCCCAATCCCGGGTACAGAACCTGGCACCTTCCCTTGCTGAACTTTATATGCTTGTGATTGCCCAGCCCTCTAATTTTTTGAGGTCTCTCTGCAGGGCCTTCCTGCCTTCAAGGGACTCAAGAGGTCCTCCCAGTTTTGTATCATCTGTGAACTTCCTAAATATCCCTTCCAGTCCTGTATCCAAGTCCTTCATGAAGATGTTGAAGAGAACAGGGGATAAGATGGAGCCCTATGGAACCCCACTGGCAACAGAACACCAACCTTATGTCTTCACATTCATTGTAACACTTTGCACCCAACGTATGAGCCAGTTGCTCACTCATCACATGGTGTGCTTATCAAGTTGTGTGCTTATACGAATGGCTTTCACTACACCAGAAAAATGCCTTGCTAAGAACATGCAGAATTGTTTAGCCTGCTCATACCCACAGATCCTGGAGATGGTCTCTGGCCCTCTTAGAATACATTGTTAAAACTCAAGACATGGCCTTCCCTAGCTGTCAGTGCATACTTACAAGCACCTGGCCTGCAGGCAAAAATGAGAAAATCCTCTAACTTGTGTTAATGTCAATATGTACATCCTTGAAGTCAAAGTTACATACATTATTTATTCCACTGCTCTTCTGACTAACTCATCTAACCTTATAAATGATTCAATTTACTTCCAGAGACTTTTGGAGCTCTTCTGCTTTTTTGGTTCCTGACTTGAATCCAATAATTTCATTTTACTCTTATCTTTTCATATTACCTGTTCAAACCAGCACCCAAAATCTGCAGAACTTTTTGCTCTGTGAACAGGATGGCAATGTTCTGATGAGGAATGAAGGTTCATCATTCATTTTCAGGAACATGGAGTATCTTACAGTCCTCTGTAAAAGTGAGGTTATTGCATCCACCTTCGCTACCAAGTACTGACAACACTTTTGGCATGGACTAGCAGAAATGGCTGAGGGTCTTGGTTCAACCTGATCTGTAAATTGGCTCACTTTAAGGGCATCTCCTTCTAATTACCCTTTGCTGCTTCTGTAAACAACTTATTCCCTCCTACCTATTCCTTTTCACACAGAAATCAGTTGAATTTGTACAATTTAAACCTCACATTACTCCACTCCCAGCTTTCCAATGCATTTGAATGGAAATGCCACTTGAAAGAACTCTCCACAGGCAAGGCAGTAGTGATGGCTATTCCAGTCAAACATAACTATGTTATATTACTACCATATTGTGCTTATAGTCCTTCCCCACTGTTAGTCGTCCGTTGTTTCCAGTCAGCAAAGGAGGATTCCTTATTTTATTAGCTCCTAAAATCCTCACGGTATGACTATACTGATCCATGTCTAGGTGAATTTTCAATATGTCCAACCACAGACAAAATGCCTTCCACTCTGTATTAAACTTCTTATCTGTCACGTATTGCCAAAAAGAGAGCATTAGTAATGCTGACAGTAGAGCTAAGTCACTCTCCTAGTGTAAGTTCATTACTTGGTACTTTTCCTTAATGAGTTTTCAGATGAAAAAATTTCCGCATGGATGCCCAGAAATGAGACGTATTCCTGTTCGGTACATTACAAATTAATTCATAGGGCAGCACAGCTAAATTCTGTTCCCAAGCAAGTGTTCCCAGAAGTCCCAGTGCCTCACATGAGCTAATGCAGCAGTACTACCATGTGCACAGTCATAAAAGAGTAACGAGTTTGCAGAATTAACTGGAGCTAATTCAGCACTGAAGTAATTTTAACAAAGGAGAAAAGACCAGTGTGTGGTAGGAAAAAACTCCAACTGTTTCCTCCAAGATGCAGACTGGCCACAATAAAGACAAGCAGGACTGCCATTATGGGAAGTTAGGGTCCTCAGTAGTCAAATGTATTTACTGTGAAATTCATCAATGCAATAAAGGAAATGATGAGTACTCAGCACTTCTTAGTCCATCATAAATTGCATACTGTACTTTATTGAAAAAAAATTAAATCCCTTGGAATATTAATCATGAATTCAAAAAATCAGGAAAGTCCTTGACCAGAGGGTTCATCACTAGTATATGACATGATACATTATTATTATTGCTACATTAAATGTCACAATTGTGTGAAGATTTTTACATTTCAGAGCTTAACTCTGTTGAAGTGCCAGTTGTAGTGATTTCTATGTTCATCTTTTTAGTTCTTCATCTGGATGGATAAAATGGAAAAAACAAAGAAATCTGAGCAGGAAAGACTACTGGACTAACAACAAAATCTTCCACTTAAAATAAGTTCCTATTATTTTCTAATTTTTGCCATTTTGAAGAATGCTTGGCTATCTAGAAAAAAAGACAAGCCTTGGAAAAGACACCACCATGAAAATGAAGCTCAAAAACCACAGAAATAATTATAAGTAGACAAAGAAAATAGAAAGCAGAGTTCATTAGTCATGTGTTCAAATTACTGAGCTTGTTACAATGGATGTTTTCTAAAAGATCATGATTAATTCATATACAATTTAATAATAAGACAAGATAAGGTAAAGGAGGATGGTGAAGTGCTGTGATCTGTTTCCACTAAACACCAGAGAGCAGGGATGTGCTTCATCTTTGTAATGTAACACATACTCTGCACCACTTTACAAATTAAAAACCTCACCCTCATAGAAGAAAACATACTGCAACATGAGGCTTGGCTAAGCTAAGAGAATAAATTGTACTGCAGTAGCCTAAGTAAATTGAAGCCAATTACCATCTCTCAGGAGAGAAGACAAATCACATGCATCTCTGCAGCAAGTGCGATGTTTGATGCATATATGAAAAGACATATCATGAACAATTTATAGCAGTAAAGCAGGCATTGGTTCCCAAGCATTCCACACTTCAAGTACATTTCCTGTATAATAAAAGCCACTTAATGTTTTTTTTCCTCATAACCTACATTAAGGGATAACAGGAAAAACAGTAGGACGCCTAAAAGTATTCATTGTCTTTATAGGAAACAAACACCAGACCTTCATAACATTACTTTTTTTTTTCTGTAACAGGAATTTCAGTATCACAGGGATATTTACACTTTATTTTAAAATCATAGTAGTCTGTACATGGATCACAAGCACTCTGCCTCACCCTTTTCCTGATATAGAAGTGCTTGGTTTGCTTTCAGAAGGCATGGCCCCAGATTACAGTGAAATACAAGCAAAGTACAGTCTTAGTGAGTGAAATTGGTCATCGTAAATCAAAGTGGGTCATGCATTTTTTTCCCTCAGCCTAATGCAGCGATATCACACCCAGGAAACCAAAAGAAGCAGTTTAACAACATATCATATAACAGTAGCTATATTAAAGATAACATGCACAGGTTTTTTAATTATGTCACACAAACACTGCAAGTTGTATTATGAATCTCTTTCCCAGAGATTTGGACCTGATTGACTGAATTGAACAGCCACAAAAATTTACACTTCTTCAATTTTTCCTCTTGTTGCTATTACAGGGGGATGACAGTGATGGGTCTAATTTTATGACTGCAGGAAGCTCAGTCCTAGTATACACTTCAGAGATCCCAGCTCTGATCTAAGGAAGGAAATTGACTGACCCAGAAAAAAATAACAGATTTAATCTCTGTGGAATATCAAAGGCCTTATCTTACCTCTTCATGCAAATATGCAGAGAAAGATCTGAGAAGCATGTGAAAGCATGCAATGTGAAAGTTGTATAAATTTTCTCTCTCTCAACTAAGAAATATTAAAGGAAATATATAAACACAAAAATATACAGAAGGTCAAAGGGATAGTAGTTTTAATTGATAAAGTCAGATCCTCACATGTAGGATATGTATCATAGGTATCATTTACTCTTTGGATGGGATTTTGCTACTGCAAGTCCAGGGAACAGCACATTCTTTTGAAACTCTGAAAGTGATGAGACAAAAGTGGCAGAGCATATGCTACTTCCATGAATGTGTGCTGTGTAGAAAGGATGTTACTAACATCTCCCATCTGCACCAGGCACATCCTTAATTCATGTGTTACAGAGTTTGTTCAGAAATTAGGACAAGCAATGTTTTTTATTTTACTGTTATCTTCACTTATAATGCAGCATTTTAACCTAGAATCTAATTTACATGTGTATTTCCAATTATATGTTTTAACCTTAAAATCTGTAACTGCTCCATTTAGCATAATACTTTTTTCTTTTTTTACCAAAGAATGTGGATAAATTACCTGGTTCATCCAGGTTGTGCAATAGGCAGCAGTAGCATTTAAATTACCTGCATCCTCTACCGTGCTGTGGAACGTAGCATCCTGTATCCTCTACACACCTGCTGTATGTGAGGAATTTTGGGTTCCTCACACGCACCAGAATTTCAAGAGTTCCACATGGGGACATGAAGCAACATCGCGTTTGCTGCCCATATACATGGAAATATATACTGAGTGCAAATAGCTGTACTTGGCCTCCATTGAGCAGTCCTATAGGGGAACTCTCAGTTCCTAGATCCAGCATGAGTAGCCTATTTTCATGCTGTGATCGGAGTTCACCACGACTGTCATGTAAAACAAGTCATAAAACTTAGCAGGTAACTAAGATACAAAGCCCCCCATTGTTTAACTAAGCCCAGAATCCTTGTCCATAGCATGCAATTTTTTTTAGTTAGGTGATTTATGCTGTTAATGAAACAGGCAGAGCAATTAAATGGCTGGGTAGTAAATTCTCAAAGTGATTTTTTGACCCTGTATTTCTTGTTCTAACAATTTTATTTCTATTTTTCAGACTGTTCATATATACAAGAATATACAAGCTTTTTGTTTTGTTTCAGATTAAAATATGTAACTGACAAAGCTATTTACTGACTTGGCTGTTCCCAATCCACATTCTGCAGAATCTGTCTAGCTGAAGCTAGAGATTGTAAATATTTTACAGTAAAACGATATTCCTATATTTTCTAGGTCACTGCTTTTTTCTGTTCCTGAATCATTAGGAACAAACAGCAGAGTGAAGTAAATGCTTCATCTGAAGATGGAGTACAAAGGAGAGCAATTGTTCTTTGCAGCTCACCACTACTCCCACACTGCTCCACAGCACTGAAAACACACACAGAGCTGATTCCCTTGGGAAACTAAGATCCAGACAGTAACTCTAATTTAACATGGGTACTTAGACTCTTCAAGGAAGTAGTAGCTGGAGTCCTTTCTTCCATTTAGCCAAATCACTCTAATCAATTCCTCATTAAAAAGGTAGGATTTCTTTCCATCTTTACTCTCCTAGAGCTCCTTCTTTATGTCAGCCTACATTAATTTGAAATAGGGACATCTTCCTGTTGTCTGTGTACAACATTCCTGGCTAAACTTTTGGCCAAAAACTCCAACACTAAGTAATATTAATAATATCACAGATAACAAACTCTTTCCCACAACCCATCTTCACCAGGTATTATGAGTAGACATACAGAGTGACAGCTGTATGGTCGTTAATACAAAATTTCACTCATGTAAACCACAAAAATTCCTAGCTTTCATTTACCTTGTTCTGTCTGACCCTTCAAGTCTGACAGTTCTTTTCTTTTTTGAGGTTATGGTAACTCTCTTACACATCTCTCAAGTTTCCCACTCTTTACTCAAGTACTTCACTTCCTCCTGTAGCAGAGGTGTTTACTTGCGCTGCTGCAAAGGGAGCAGTGGAATTGAAAGGACAAGTATCCTGCAGCAACTCCAATTCCAGCTGCGGCCTTGGCAGATTGCAGAAGTTTAAATGAGGCTACTCCAGGTCAGGCCACACAAACCACGTGGAAGGAAAATACTGGCTATTCACTAGATGGCACTTTTATGACCCGCTTGAATCTGAAGCCAAAGAAGATGCAATCACATTTTTCTGCTATGACATTGAAAAGGTCAAACCATATTTCATCACTGAAAATGCTGTAAGACCTTCTTCACAAGCAAATGTCTGTGTGTCCTAAGCAAAGCCCAACTTCATATATTTCTTAGCTAAATATCTGGGATATACTGAAGGAAGACTGAGATGAAGGACTTTCCCATTTATTCTCATTACCATTTCCCACCATGTGTCTACTTTCTGTTGCTAGAAGTGGTCATAGCCACAGAGTTCTCCCTTCTTATTCAGACCAGTGCCCTAAACCACTGCTGGATTAATATGTTTTAACCTTAGCGTATAGGTATACCTTTCCTTCTGAAGTGCCTGACTCAGGGAAAACCTTTATACCTATATAACAATATAATGCAAAAGCTCAGGCAGTCCAACTGTGATTGTCCTCTTGCCTTTCCAACCCACATAAAGATTTTAAATAGCAAATACAAGCAGCCTCTATCACACTGTCAGCAGTGATCGATTCTTTCCCATTCCTGCATTTCAGGGAGCACGCACACACATAATAGGATAGACAGGGTAGGCATGTAATCATGGTTAACCTATACAAAAGAACCCACAGCTAGGAGAATATCTTCATGCCCTTCCCCCATTCAGGAATTACTATCATCTTACAAGAGCCCTCCCTAAGGGCTGTATGTAGTCATGGTGACAAGACATCACCACCTGTCTGCCCCTGCAATGGAGGCAATGAGCCAGAATGCAAAGCTTTGTTTTCCTGCTGCTGAATGCATACAGCACATTTCCGAATAGCCTGATTCTAACAGAAACTAAAAATTCAAAGAAAATGACAACACTTTTCAAAACATAAATCTGAAGAAAGTTCCAGATTTATTAATAATGGCTTAAGAAAATGAATCAATAAAACAAAGTGGCTTGAAAATCTACATGAATTAACATGCTTCACACTCTTTAAAATGCAATTTTAGTCATAAAATCATAAAAAAGGATGCTTTATGACCAAAAGCTGAAAATGCCAACATTAGAGAAATAGAATTTAAAATATGCTGCAACTGTTAGCACACATTGTTTTATTCCACAGATATTACATACTGCTTGCCTGCTCTTAACAATGTCCAGCTTGCAGCACTTTGCCAGTTTAGGTACTGACTCCAAACATCAGCTGACCAAAAATCACAGAGAAACTGGCTAAAATACTAGTATAACACCAATCAGTGAAGGGAAGCAGTAAACATTATAAATAATGAAACAAGCAGGTGAAATGCACCCCAGCAAAGAAAGGAGACAGCCTAAATGGAATGGGAGCAGAGTATTTCCTCTTTATCCCAGATTTCTAACCTATACCGCGGGTTACACGTACATTAGGCAGCACCTCACAGCTCTCAGAAGTGGCTGTATGCCCCTACCTCAGGCTGAGCTTACACTAGGCAAGACACAGTGGGAGTATCTTCTTTCTCTTATCTTCCCAGCACACTCAGTTTCCCCAGGAAAGAAACGCAGACTGGTAAGGATTTTCAGTGTTCATCAAGTTCTCTGAAATGGGTGAATTGGAGGGCGAGGACTAAAAAGCAAGCTGCAGAATTCTCTGTTTTGTGGTTTAGATTTACCATCAGAGATGGTATGTAAGTTTTCTGAGGCTGCACTGTTGAACTGGGCTGGACCTCTATTTTCTTGTATGGGCAAGACCTACTAGACACCTGGATCTCTTATGGATCTACTCATGTGGGCTGGCTCTTCTCTGCACATGCTCCAGCTCTTCAGTGTCTTTCTGGGAGAGAGAGGCCCAAAACTGAAGACAGGATTCAAGGTGTGGCCTCACCAGTGCCATCTACAGGGTGTCAGTAAGTGCCCCGGTTCTGCTGGCCACACTACTGCTGATACAGGCCATTGGCCTTTTCAACCATCTGGGCACAGCTGGCTCATGTTCAGCTGCTGTCAATCAGTATACCCCAGGTCCTTTTCTGCCTGAAAAGATTTCCAGTCACTCTGTCCCAAGTCTGTGGCACGTCTGGGGTTGTTCTGCCCCAAGAGCAGTACCTGGCTCTTTGCCTTGCTGAAACTTTTCAAACTGACCTTTACCCATCAATCCAACCTGCCCAGATCCCTCTGTAGATCCTTCCTACTCTCAAGTAGATTAACACTCCCATCCAACTTGGATCATATCCAAGTTGACTGAGGATGCAGCCAATCCTTTTGCCCAGATCATTAAAAAGATATTAAACAGTATTGTCCCCAGTACTGAGCCCTGGGGAACACCACAGCAAACCAGATTTAACTCCATTCCCCACCACTCTCTGTACCAAGGCACCCAGCCAGTTTTTTACCCAGAGAAGAGTACGGACATATAAATCAGAAGCAGCCAGTTTCTTCAGGAGAATGCTGGGGAAAACAGTGTCAAAGGCTTCAGTAATGCCTGGGTAGATGACATCCTCAGCTTTTCCCTCCGCCACTGAGACACCTTGTCATAGGTGTCATAGATTACATCAGATGTTCTTCCATCAATTACTACACCATTTGTAAACAGTAATATTTTATCTTTCAAGTGGTTAGCAGAAAAGGCATAGTTTTGATAAAGGCAGGAGAAATTAGGAGTGCTTCAGTATTCTCAGGTACTAATTGATTCAATTTTGACTATCTTTACAACTGCACAAAAGTGAAGCATTTATGTACTCCGCCCATAGTCATTCTCCTTCCAATATATACCCATTTAACAGGCAGACAGAGGCTTTCTGGCATCAATAAACACAAAATCTTCATGTCCACACCCAATAGTCAACAAATGCTAAAGGTCACATGTGCTAAAGTTAATCTGCCATCTTGTGGGTATATATCACAATACACTTTTTTATTATCAACCATACAATATATTACAGACAAATTAGCATCTTGTATTTGTATATGAACTACCTAAAGGTTTCTGAATGAAAAATGGGAGACATAAATACAACCTACCTCCTGGTAAATAAGATATACACAATGAGTACTGTAATTCCTAAAAGAGTAACCACAGAGGAATATTACCCAAGATACTGTAGTAATTCTAGCTGAACAGACAGTCTAGGATGGAAACTTGGTCACTTTGAAACAAATAACAATATAGGTATAAATTACAAGTTAACTTATAATTTATACCCATAAATTTATACCTTTTTTAGAATCAGCATAATTAAAAAAAAAAAAGAAAAAAATACTCTTTTTCAAACAGAAAGATCAATCATGAGGTGCTGAGTAACAACTTCACTACTGCTTTGGTTGCCAGTTAAATTGTACATGGCATAGAGCAAGTGCCAATCTAAAGGTAAAGTCCAAATGGCATCTGCAATGGTACAAACATCAAAAGTGTTTCCCCATAGATACATAAAACTTGCAAGCAAATTATGACCATCAAAGAAAAAAATTTCTTAAATGTGCTTAAATACGGCTTTGAAATGCAAACAGCTCTTTCTATTCTGTGTGGAATGTTGTTACATTAATACACAACAATATAATGAAATTATATTAGTTTAATTGGTGATTAACTCCTAAAATTCTATCACACTTGATGTCCTTTATTTGTTCCTATACTAATAAAAATCTCTCTCTAGTCATGAATTGTGGAAACTCTTATAAAATTAACAGTAAATCACTTTATATACCAATAATTACTTTATATTCAGATAATTTATTTCAGTGCAATCCATCAAGACACTTTTCCTCAACTCTGATGATAATGACTACTTGCAAAGCTACAAGTATCTGAGGTGTTTTCATAGGAATATTCCTACTAGATAGAAGTAATACACTATATTCCTACTAGATAGAAGTAATACACTAATACAGAGATATCATGTGTCTAAAACTTCTGCTTTTTTAACAGTTGGAAATAAAAACTCTGGTTATGTCTTAGCAAAAGGTATTTTAGGTGTTTTAATAAAAACAATTAAATGGACTTAAAGGAGGGGCAAATAGTATTTTAAACCATCACTGTTAGAGCCACGATGTGTGTCACTTGTGAAAGTATTGTGGTAAAGATTCACAATTCTCTTCAGCAGGATTGAGGAATTAGCTTCATTCTTGAAAAGGAAACCTGGAATCTTTATGGGCTAGCTAAACTTAAATACCCATCTTCACTTAAGAAAATGAGAAAAAAATAGCAATACAAAGTATGTCTCAATAGCTTATGCCACAAAATTAAGACATGGATTTTGATCTACTAATCTTTCAGGAGCATTACTGCCAGGTTTTTTTGTTCAGTTCAGTTTAAAATTAACTTTTGTATTATTTACAAATCCAAATTTGTTTACAAATTGTTTGTAAATTGTTTGCAAATCCAAATTCTACATATAGGACATGGTTTTGAATTAAAATTCATATTATAATTCTGGACCAGTCAAAGCCTCCTAATTGGTGTGATATCTGAATACAATTATATACTAAAAAGGCCTCACACAATGACAACATCAAATGAAATAAATTTCTACAGTTATCTATCTATCGTTATGTGCATGTATTATATACACATATACAAAATGCAGTTCAGGAAATTTCATAAAGATTCAGCAGTGGTACACAAAGGTGACAACAAAACAAATCATGCTTCACGAACCTGATTGCCTTACACAATGACAACTGACTGGCAGACAAGGAGAGAGCAGTAGATGCTGTCTACCTGGACTACAGCAAGGCTCTTGACACTGTTTCCCCCCTCCTCTTAAGGAAAGCTCAGAAAGTGCAGGCTGGACAAGTGGATGGTGAGGTGGATTAAAAACTGGCTGAATGGCAGGTCTCAAAGGGCTGTGATCAGCGGCACACAACCTGCTTACCTAAACAGTCTCTAAAGCAAGTGAACTGTTATAAGACAAATACCATCAAGATATCCCTCCCAGAACAGTAAAGAGGAAAAAAAATCTGAAACAAAA
Organism: Hylia prasina; assembly: GCA_013397195.1. NCBI lineage: Eukaryota > Metazoa > Chordata > Aves > Passeriformes > Sylviidae > Hylia > Hylia prasina. Next base: position 1,459,644 of record VYXD01002160.1, on the reverse strand, counting down.
CCACCCAGCAAACAAAAAATCCCGGTTTATTCAACAGTTTCGAATTTTCTTTGCAATACATTAATATACAATACATGAAAAGTAGTTTCAGAGGAACTTGAACAACTGTATGTCTTCTCTGAAGAAAATGCCTTTAAATTGCACTAAAATAATAGTGGTGCTTCAGTGCTGCTCACACAAATTATATTTGCTTGGACTGTAAATTGGGCAAATTTAAGTAAATCATTCACTAAATTGTGTGGTTTGGTTTATTTCCCTTCCCTAGCAAATTCAAATTCCAGAAACAGAATTTGAAGATCAAGCTAAGTTATTTCTGGTTTTTCTGCTGGTGCTGACTGAAATATGTTCTTGTTCCACAGGCTACAACTTACCTATTACTCTCCCCAAGTAAATGATAATCTTGGCTCCTCTATTCCCTGTTAATATCCTCTCTCTGTGCTGGTCTCCATAGTTATCACCTATTTCCTTTCTCAAAGGTATTCAGTTTTGAAGTTTGTTGTTCTCCTTCAGATCCATAAAGGGGCTTCTGTGACCAAATGCTAATTTTTGAACGGTACTAATTGTTCCAAGAAAACATATCACCTGTACTTGCAATTCCAAACTAGCATCTGACAAGACATAGGAGCCAGTATGATCAACAATGTCTGTATGGTTGTTCTAATAATTTCAAAAGAGATGAGGAGATCATATACAATCACTTTCTGTACAGACTGCATTGCATTACTACTGGAATGATGCAACTGAGACCTGTGCATAAATGAACAAAAACCATCACATGTTAGATGTCAGTGAAATGCTAGCAAGGGTTAAATTCTGCTTTAATCCTTGGACAGTTAGGTGGCTGCTATTAAATGTGCTCTTAAATAATATTCTTTATACTATGTCGATCTGTAAAGGGGTGATGAGTAAAATAACTAGGAAATGTTATTTTTTTTCTCTCATGATGAAGTGGGGGAAAGAAGGGAGAGAAAGATTCAGGATTCATAGCTGATCTTGTAGTGAAGTCAAAGAATCCAGTGTACAAAGAAAAGTGAACGCAGTGACATCAAAACTGATAATTATTTACTAACTATAGTGTTATTCACATTGAAAAATGGCAAATCTTAGGTGAAAACGGGATCCTTTCCAGTTTTCTGTTATTTAGCTTTAAATAAGATAGCTATTTGTCATAAAGAAAAGGTTTCATTAAAAACCTAGTCATCTGGTGAAAAATAGAACTCTATCAGCCTAGCCTGGTTGTTTCTTGCAAATTTCATCTCAAATAATACATTTTCTAAGTGAGCAATGCTCTAAGTAACAACTTTCTAAGTCAACTTTCTCCATTTCTCTTCTATCACCCCACTGAGTTTAAAATTCCACTGTTTTAAGTACGCCCCCACACTATCAAAAAGTGAAGGAATAAAACCCACAAATAGTACAAGATGATCTATTTACATACATTCATGTCTGTAAAGCAGAAACAGAAAAGAAGATATCAAGCAGAACAGGAGGAAGCAGGGCAATGGAGAGAGCCTTTCATGTGGACAACATACTCAACCTACAAAGCACTGCAGTAAGATTCCAGGGTAACTATTCTTATCCTATTTCTGAGTAATAAAAATATAACAAATACAAAATACAAAAATTACAAAAGGAAGGTAAGTCTTGGAGACAAACACTGAGGCTCTTGAATTCATATTAATATGTAGTAGCATGAGCACTCTGCTCATTTAGAGAATCTGAGATAAATAATACAGAAGAGTAAAGACTAATAAAACATTAACAATTTTATATCAGTTCTCATATAGCTCTGTTTTATTTATTCTGAACAAGACTTGATATTAGTAGGAGTAAATGAAGTTTTGAGCTATTTACCAAGACAACATAAAAAGCTCTGAAATCCAATAATTTTTTCTTAAAATCTTTAATATTACTGCTATAAAATGGTAAGAGATTCCCAGAAAGAAAACAAAACCTAACTGCATGTAGGTCTTCATCAGGAAACCAGGCTGCACGTTAACTCACTAGAAGCACTTCACTGACGATGCTGGCTGTGACCAGGCAGAACAGATAAGGAAGAACAAAATTTTCAAAAATCTCACCATGCCTTTGTGTTCACTCTAGTTTACCGTATGTGATCCTAAATTTTTTTACTCTCTCTCAGTAAGTGACAGCTTAAATCTAAAACTCATTATAAACTGCGTACAAACTGCTGCTGTGACACTAAAGATCTTTTTCATGTGTAGTTGTGGTGTTACTGTTTTACCAGTTATCTTCTACTTCTAATTAATGGTCAAAGACAAGATTTTGCAGTGAAGAGAAAAACTATTGGCCTGTTTATACACCATTTTAGCAAACTGAATGGCTGATGGCATACGGTCTGACTAACAGGATGTGACAGAAGGATGGATCTTTAAATCACCACATTCTAAATTAATTTCGTGGCTAAAATGATGGCTGTATATTGGCCACATATGATTATGTGGTCTTTCACAACCCTGTTTTCATTGTGGTGACCTGTGTAAAGGCACCTTACAAATAATTTCAAATTATGGAAATCATGGGATCAATTCTGGTTAAATACCAGTGTTTGATTCCATGGCTTACATTTAGTGAAGAGTCTCCTTAAAAATTAACTATCATATTCTGGATGAATAAAGTAAATCCAATTAAGTAAAAACCAGAATTACAGTAGGTCAATAGCTAATAAAAAATAATGGTTATTTCATGGTGACTTGCAATAAGGATACTCTAAAATTCTTATTGACTTGCCTAATCCTAGTAAAATCCTTCTAATGTGTTTTTATAGAGCACAACTCTGCAGTACAGCAAGCAGAGTTTGTGCATAAACAAGATGACCTAGTTTTCAACATCTGCAAGTCTTAGCTTCAAGCTTGTTTGTTACTTGAAAAGACAATTAAAATTTAAACAAGTGTGAAAGAACAAACTCTTATTTTCCTTGAATTTCTGTGAAAAATCCCAGTTACACATTAACTAATATTTAATACAAAGCCACACCAGAACTCAAAATAACAGCAGATAATTTGTATTCATTTTTTAGAATAAAACAAACCACAGACAGATACTAAAACATACGGAAAAATATACAAGAACAGTAAGGGTAAACAATTCAGGAGATAAGGCTGGACAATTCCTTTCAAATGATAAACCATGTACAGAAAGTGTAATTTCACAGGACATTCTACAAGTAAGAGAGTCGATGAACTAAGCAACCTGTGTTTTATTGGAACTCATTAAAAAACCAGACACTCATCTTGCAACAAACACTCCACATAAAAGGTGACTTTCAAACATCAGTATTTACAGAGACAAACTCATTAGTCTTTTCCTCTGATAGCAATTTTTTTATTATTATTTGAATCTTTTACTATTTAACTAGGATTGATTTGCTGTTAGTTATTGAACATTACGTTTATTACAAGCAGAAAGGTGATGCAGATCAAAATAATTTCTATTCCAAAGAGCTTGTAAACCAAACACAGGAAAGCACAGGAAAAACTGCCAAAGGACCGAAGGGCATTACAGCACCCATTTTAAAAGGAAGCTAAAGAACCCAAGTAATTTGTACTTCTTCATGTCCTGAAAAATGTTCTGGAAGAAAAAGGTGCAAGAACTTAATATACATTATACTAAAAAAACTATACTGAGTAAATTCAGCTCCATCCCTGTCACTGCTCCAAAGGATGGCTTTCTAGTTAAAGCACGGATGCTGAAATAAAGAGGACTGTATCCAGTTACCAGCTCCTCTACAGGACTTCAGACTTTTGGCTGAGACTGTTACTTATTTTCTTTACTTCCATCTGTGTTCAGAGTCCAAATGTATGTGCTACACAAATACACGTAACATCTATGTAAAGAAGTGTTCTAGACTTTCTCTATGGAAAGTCGACTTGTTCTATGTAAGGCATGTAAATTATTTTCATGACAAAATGCAGCATTCTACAGACAAGCGCTCAGTACTATAAATACAAGATTTCTCTTTCCATGGACTATAGTGTTCATAAAAGGAAAAACTGGTAAAGATGAAGGATGGGAAATACAGTAGTCACAGGATACTAACCCGTGTTTAAAATTAAGTATGTATTGCCATTCTTTGTGAACGTATATTTAAAACACAAATATTAGTCAAAAACATGAATGCATTATCTGATTACATAAATATTTGATCTTAGTGCATTAAAGGAGTGTAGAATAGGTTGGCATTTGCACAGAAATATTATTATTTCCTTACTACACATTTATGTACTTTCTGCTCCTTATATTTATCTTGATTTGTCTTCATATTGTCATGATTTCTTTATTGTTTTAATTACCACCTACTCAGACCTTTTGCTCTTATTAATACCAAGTATTTTCAAAGCATGAAAGATACCAGATATATAAATATATGCTTTTACTTTGACACTGATACTGGGCAAAATCATAGAATAGAAAATAAAGACTGCAGTTTAGAATTGGAGATGCTAAAATAACTGATCAGTTAACTGAAACAGCTTAAGGACAACTAAGTCTCACCAAACATCACTTTTTTCTGAATACAGGTTTATTTGATCAAAGTAAATGTTGACATCAAATGCCTTGCAGAGTCTTCTAATAGGCTTATATGACATTCTGAGATACAGAAAGCAAAAATTAGTAATATATAAAATAAAGGTATCCAAAGGTAAATGCAAATGAGATACTCTTAATACAACAGAGCATTTCGATGCAGATTCTATGTGTCTGGTTTTGGCCGACAGTAACACAGACCTATTTATCATAGACTGGAGCATGGTCCTGCATCACATTCTGGCATACTCACTCAAGAAGAAAAGAGAAGAAGTTGAAAAAGTTGAAAACAAAAAAACCAACCAACCAACCAACCAACCAACCAACCAAAAAATGAAAACTGTGCTTCACATACCAACAATCCAACTGAATACTGAAGCAATGTGATTATCATCTACCTATTACATGCAGAAGATATTCCTTTTACATTCTTAAAATGCAGTGAGATAATATGGCTTGCATACTATTCTCTTCAATATGATAATCTTGTAAAGATGCAAAGTCTAATGCCCAATCTCAGAATATCTGCATATGAGCTACAGGCTGCAAAATCACTCTATTTACTATGATTTACACAACTTATTTTACTCTCACAATAAGGAGTTATTAGAATTACTACTGGAATCCTAAAGGAAAAAAAAATAACAATCAAAATCCCTTCAAGAAACATAAAATAGCAAGAATTAGAAGTTCTTAAAAAATCCCATACATAGAAACATCTTTTTGGATTCAATGGTATTATCATGCACATGAGATTACATGCTTTGGAGTTCAAATTGCCTGACTCCATTATCTTTTTCTCCAGTAGAACAGCTTTATGCATTAACAGGTATTTCTTTAAATCATATACATCTCATTATTGAAGAATTCTGCCTTGGTTTAACGCATGGTAGATTTTATCATTCTACCATCCTCTCCTTCTCTTAGACATTTCATTTGCTTGTGGTACCATGTGAGAAAAGATTTCAGGTTAACCTGGTGGCTACCAGCCACCAGCCAGTTTCCCTTATGGGCCAGCACCTCTGGGCATATGGTCAGGCAAATCAGCTTGCTCCATCCTGATTTACCCCAGACAGGGACACAAGTGATTCATCCCTCCTGGCAGATAAGCTGCTGACATTTCCATCTCTGTTTACTGGGTTAGCTGACAGACTGCTGACACAATCCCTTTGTTTTCTCCCTATTCTCTTTACATTAGAGCCAGGAACTCTAGCAGGTGAACACCTGCTCTCTACTACAGAATGGAAACACCATGTGGAGTCCACTTTACAAGTAGTTTCATTTTTAGAGTAGAGAAGTTAAACACTCATTAAAAATATACATTACAGAGCTCAGTTTGACAAAAAAGTATCACAAGTCTGATGCACATGAATTTCACATACAGATGTTATTTATCAAGGAACACAAAAGGTTTTGCAAATATTTCAGAAGGTACTGCAAAAACACTTATGAACATATCTTGATTCATAAAAAAATTAGATCATACTTCTTTTTTAACTTAAATGAGAAGCAGTTTTAATTCTATAAGCTAAAGAATTTTAAATTTGGAACTTGCAAATGGAAATGCACCTTTTTACAGCAAACAAGTGACTTCAATAGCTTCAGGAGTGTAAGGGTCTAATCTAAAAGTTTCTCTACCTATAAAATAAGGATATATTAAAATTTTTGTGCTGCTTTCTAGATCCATTAACTTTAAGCAAGTTAAGCTTGACATTACTGAACAGTAAAAACACAAAAATCTTAATTATATATAGGATTACACAAATAAATCTTCCTAGGAACAGAACTTCAAAACCCCTACAGGACACAGAGAGAGAGGACAGACCTAAATACAGGATTGGCAGAATTTAAAAAGACCACTGGTGCTCTAAGAAGCAGAAAAAGCAGTGGACCCATAAACTTCTGACACCCCTAGACCAAACATTGCGGGGCACACAAGAACATGCAAAGCTATTTGTTTATTCATTGTTCACTGAAATCTAACTAATTTGTGACAATACATTGGGCTTTTTTTCCAGAGATTAAATCATCATGGGTAAAAAACGCGCAGCATTTTGCCTGAAGGTTTGTGTTACAATGATAGTTTAAACACAAAACATTCTGCAACATCCTACACATACCAGCCTTTTTTAACATACTAAGCCTTTAATATGCCTATTTTAATGTACTCCAGAAACTGAAAAAATTCCAGTGTGCCCACTCCCTCTTCTCTAGGCTACCACTCCCATTTTTGCAGTTTCTTAGACCTAGTTAATGCTGCTTGCACACAGCTAAAAGAGTCCCTGTCAATTTTAATGGGAGAAGGTGAAAAATGTCACTCAGCACTAGTGCCAGAACTTTACAATTCATGACACAGCACCTAATGGGACTGTAGAAGAGAGTTGATTTGAATAATATAATTTCAAAAATGGGCTAAGAGGGGAATGGACAAATTTATCTTGCAAAATAAAAATAATTTTTAATTCCTATCAACTTCTGGGTTTGAATTTTTTGTCGTTTTGAAAACTTAAAAATAATTCTCCAGGTAAGTCCTTGCTCCCCCCAGTATTCATATCCCACATTGAACCTCCCCTTTTTTATAGAAAAGCAAGGGGTTCCCTGATTCAAAATGCTTTTCAGTTCATCTTCGGAAGAGACTTTAAAAAACAAAGCTATATTTGGCAGAAATCTTTTTATATTTTATAAAATGGAGACCTGCAAGTAAATTCAATTTGTGGTCAAGAGAGACACAATGTTTCCTTCAAATACATGGTAGGATAGCTCAAAGTGCCTGTGAAATGTGCTCACTGATGCAAATGCTTAAAACATTATCTACTGCCAGTAGCTGCACCACTGGCAGTAGATTACAAGTGCAGAAAATTTCCATCTACTATAGCAGAAAACTGACACTTTATACATGCTTATAACTGAGCAGAAAAAGCCTAGCAAAAGGAAAATAAGCATTTTTAATATATATAACAATAAAAATCAAGTTTTAGACAAAAATTGCATCTACTATAAAATCTTACCTTACTTAGAACACACATTTAAAATAAGAACTATCTAAAGACAGGTTTAAGTTAGTGTGTCCTCAGTCTGTGGCACGAATTCTAAAGAGGTTTTTGTACTGGGTTATCTTTGTACTATTAACAATACTATGCATATTTTATCACCATTTCCTTTTGACAGAACTGGGTCTTCACACACACAGAAATCTGGAAGCAGAGTATAAGTGGTTTAAAGCAAACATCTAAAATATGACTCTACAATTGGTTTTACCATTACTGACCTTGTATTACATAAGGAGGTTATGCTGAATTTTCTCTCTGATACTAGTATTGCAACAAGAAGCCAAAATTTTAAGACTCCTGAAAGCAAATAAAATTCTGTCATGAACCACTTTTTCTGCTTTGAACTGCTAATAAAGCATGTAGGGAACATGCCTAAATTATGACTCTATAGGCTATGGACCCTTGCTATGAGACCAAAGAGTCTTACTATTCATAATCCCACTTTTTAGTTAATTTAGGCCACATACAATTACATATGCATTTTTAAGAGCATTATCCAAAAAAATTGTTGAAGTTAGTGATGTCACATTTCTGGCATCAGGATTTTCTGCATGTAAGTTTAGGTGCTCCAACAGCATCAACGTCTGTGTCATTAGAGTTTTAACTGCATTTATTGACCTTTAGACCAAACAGAACTAAAGGGAAGTGCAATTTAAAAAAAAAAAAAAAGAAAGAAAAAAACAAAAACAAAAACATAAACAACCAAAAAAACCACCACCAACAAAACACTTCCTGGTCCATTCAAATTGGTGATGTAAAGAGAGAAATTAAGTAACAACCCACAAAATATCCTTGTGAAAATGTATTTTTTTTAATACCCCATACCTTAAGTGCTTTCAGGCAGCTCAGGAAGGACCAGGTCAACTTCTACAATACTAAGCAGAGTTCTGCTGTCAAGGATGTATTATTCAAAAGGTCCTTCTCCATCTTGCTCAAGGCATAGAGAATTTCATTTTGTTAAAGCCAATGTATGCAATTAGCAGGGTAAAAGGTGAGCCAAGGCTAACCAATAACTAGATTCTTATTGTATAAATTGATCCCTTGCTATTTATAAGTGATTTGGCAAGTACTGTACCAGGCATTTCACACTGGCTGGGTGTCATTCTGTGCTCACTCAGAGTGTTGATGCCTATGTAGGTGCTGCAACCTCTGTGTTGCAGGACTAAACTAAATGTATTAACACCTCAAAATGCTGCACATAAAATGTTGCTGTTAGTTTAAAGGAAATAGAAAATTTCAGAAACAGCTATTTAAAAGAAAGCCCACAAAGAAATGCTTTTAAAACATGTCATACTAGATATTTGCTTTGTAGACTGTGTTAATCTTCCGTGAAATAAGTATTTGCTTATATTATTAAACATCAATTTAAAAATGTGATGCAGTGAAATTTATTAAAACACACAGCTGCCAAATAAATATGGAAATTGTGACTGAAGTAGCTTACAATATGAGAAGAAAAAAAAGAATTAAATAATTCTTTTAATAAATTGTACACACACACAGAATGCAAATTCAATAAAAAATAACACAAAAAAGAGAGATTGCTTATTTATAATATCTACTGAGATAGGTTAAGTCTTTCTTGTTATTTGTAAAGAAACTTTTGAGGCTCCTGCACCTAAAATTAGACTTACTCTATCAGTTATGTTTGTGCTCTTGGCTGCGCAGCCCCTACACTGCACTCTCGTGTGCTGGTGTGGTAATGCAGTAGCTCACCACTACTTGTTTCAGCAGTGTGCTGGTGTGGTAATGCAGTAGCTCACCACTACTTGTTTCAGCAGTGTGCAGTCCCTTCTATACGGAGATGCACCATGGGAAAGGAGTGACAGCAGTTACCAGCATGGGAGAGAACTCCTTGGACCTAATTTTTTGCTGCTGGAGAATACAGCAAGAAAAAATATTAACACACCTGCAAGTGTTCTTTTCTGAACTGGCACTGTAGATCAGAACTACTAAATATTTATTTTGCAAATAAAACTGACTGAAGAGAAAGTAGTAAGACAAGCTGTTACTATCACATTATGGTTCAACAATAATTATTCATGGAACAATAACCAAACACTTATTTTAAGTGGAAAGAACCTACTGTAATTCACCATGCAGTTCCATCTCTTGGCTGTAACAGGAACTGAGATACTCAATTCCTTCACAACATGTGTTTCTTGGCTTTATCAGACCTGTGCTTATCCTACCTATAATGACTGTGACCACATTGGTGCACTCCTGGACCAAATCTAGCAAGCTGTTGACATGGTGGTGACTGGTGAAAGGCTTGACTGAAAAATCTTGGGTGTCTTTTCCAACCTTAAGGATTCTATGATTCTAACTCCACCTGTCACCACCTCTGCCATCACCTCAATCCTGCAGATGTTTCCAATTTTATAATCAGTTGTACTTATGCTTTTAAGGCAGCACCAGGAATCTTAAAATAATTTTCAAAACATTTGAATAATGTGCTATCTCTACTGGTACGCTACAAAATCAACATTTAGAAACCCTGGGCAGAATTACCTTATTTTTGATTATGCAATTGTAATGCTTATTTGCATATATTATGTTAGTAAAAACATGCGTTGAGGAAAAGAGGAAAGGGATCTTTAGGGGATCATCTTAAAAAGCAATAAAATAGCTATAACCCACAACAATGTCTAACAATGGAAAAACTCTAGTTGCAGTCCTTTCTGCAATGTCACTAATGGTTGCTGTGGAAATAACTGTCATTAATCCAAAACTGAAAGCAAGGAGCATCTGGAAATTCACAGCTCAGTCTGCAGCATCTCCAGTGTTAAATTTCTAATGTAAAAATTTCTCACCCATAAATCATATTCTCTCAATCCTTTTCTGCCTCCCACCCAGCTGCACCTCCACCCACCCTACTTCAAGCTGTACTGTTTGTGCAAGGTAATGTTCATCACTGCATATAGTAGAATGATTCTACCTTCTGTTACCCAACAGTTCTTCTTTTTCAATCCATATCATTAATAGTTAGTCACAGAGCTATTATTCATTCTTTGAACTCCTAAAATGGGATATCACTGATAGGTTTATATCCTTAGCAACTGCACATGGAGAACTGTATTTTGCTCAGCCATATCATCACATGTTCCTATTTCTGCTTGCAAACAGACTCGTGTTGTTGTTAAAGAACGGGTGTCAACAACAGGTTTTAACAGAGTATTTCATACCAGGTAATATGTACAGCATGTCTTTACCACCCCAGCAATGTCACCAGTTTGAGTGACTGCAGTCGTTCAGCCCAAAAGTAGGATTTCTCTACTAGCTAGTACCTATTAACTCTTGGTTCCACTATAAAAATATACAAAAATCCATATATATAAATATATATATGAGTGTGCCTTAAATAATTCTGCCTCTTTATAGGTAGGAGCAAGGCAGATATGTTAAACTGTCTAAAATATTTGATCGCATAGTGATAATTACTCCTGTAAATAGACATGCTTATTTTAAAATTTTATATTTAGTGTTTTTTACTTGAATTATTTACTATATATTCCTTCCTTTTACTCCATACGCACTGTAAGGAATACCTCAAAGAGAGGAGATAAGACTGTGACATTCTTTAAAGACAATGTAATTGTTTCAATAGTCATAATCAGATTTTATATGTACTAGGAAAGAATGTGCAGGATATGAAAGAACTTTAAAAAATAACATATCTAAATTTACATACATGTTTGCATTAACATACTTTTCTATAATAAAGGAAGATGTCTTGGAAGACTTCCTTCTGTTATAATAAACATGAAGGGAATTCAGTGGTCAGCTGGTCTTTCAACATAGACCCAACCTGGACAGACCCTCTCTCATAGATAATTTATCCCTTTCCTAAGACAGCAACAATGTTCGTAAATAAGGAAACTCATAAGGTCAGAATTCTACAGTGGCACAAATACTTAAAAGCTGGCATCTCTGTAAGTAAATTCTCCATTTGATAAGGAAAATATGTCCACTGTTCAAATCCCATGTCTTCACCTGGCTGCTTTTTGGCCAGAATTGGCACTGGATTTCTTGCAGCTCTACATTCATTTTAGGTCAACCAGGCTTCAAAAGCACCACAAGGAACTCAAAACTCACCAACTTAATACAACTATTACCTCCTTATACAAGGGGAGATTTTGGTCATGCAGCGCTAGAGTAAAACTGTGTTCCATACACAAACCTAGCTGGTATGGTCTGCTTTCCATCTCCATATATGCAACCATGTTAAAAAAAACAGAAACAAAACCAAGCCCAACAAAGCTTTAAAAATCATATGTGGAGTTATTTATTACAAAATACTACAATTTTTCTCCATTTGTCCCTCTTTTTGTTGTTATTTTGCCAGAGCCTCACTCTCCTTTCCTAAAGAAAGTCAGAGCCACTGCATCCTACAGTCATAAATACTTTACCTGCAAAACAAAGAAACAGAATGACTTGAGTTTCGAATTTGGGATATGAGAACTATGGGATGTAGTTCCTTCAGGATTCAAAGACAGCCAGAAAAGTCCATCACCCTTTCTTTCAAAGGATATTATCAACTCAGAGACAGCACATGGTCATTTTCTGTTGGCCTAGGTCTTCTGAAGGAAGGCAGAAATAAGGCAGGAGGCTGAGGTAGTGTTCTTGAGGAGCACAGGGTAAAGTCAGGGTTCTGAAGGGATACCATTATTAGCAAAATGGGACTAAGATGTGTGGGGAAGTACCTAACACTAAAACTAGAGTATGTCTGTCTACATTTTTTTAAAAAAAGATGATTAAATTACAGAGAGGACAAACTAAATAAATACTACCACATTACACACCACTCCTACTTCTATGAAAATGGTATTCTCAGGTATATATGCATCTGCTATGTCAAGCTCTTCAAAACTGTGCCTCTTCAGTAACTGTCCTAAAAAAAGCATAATTTTGGCCTTGAGAGGTGGAGGATATTTTGTAATACCTCCAGCTGAATTTGTCTGTTGAACATATATATGTGTATATATATCATGCATATATTCACACAGATGCACATACAAACAGTTATCAACCTTTCCATTTCTTTGTCCCATTGAAAATGCTACAAAAGTCTCTCTTGTCAGTTATCTTTACTGAAAATAGAAAAGGACTGTTTTATTAGCAAATACTTTATTGTTATAATCGTAGTTATCTATTCCTTTAGTTAGTTTTATTGCCAATGGAGATTATTCTGTCTTTCCCCAGTGACGCTCTATTTGTCACTATTCTGGGCATTAATCCAAATCCAAAGATAGGAATGAAAATTATAGGCTCTTCCTACATAGCTTTCCTTTTTAGCAACTTCATGCAGGCTCCACATTAGCAACTTCTAACTTCTCTCAGATTTCTTCCTACATAAGTCATTCTCCAAACTGATCAAAAGTGGAAAAAAATCAACTCAATGTTCAAAGGGATATTATCCTTTAACTTCTTACTGAAAATACTTATTTTTCTTTCTCTGCCCCCCCCTTCCCCCCCCAATTCAAATAAAGGTAGTAGATGGGGGCAGGGGAGGAGGTGTTAGGTTGTTGTTTACTTGAAGTATTTTCTATAGCACGTACCACATTAATATCTGAGATAAAATATTAATGGATTTTTCTTCACAGTAGTTCCATAAAATGGAAAATATCATTGCTCTCATTTTAGCGTAGGGAACTCATACACAGATCGTGAACTGCATGTGCAACATCATAAGAGAAGAATATGCTGAAATCAGGAACACTTTTCTGAAAAAACAATCATTTTCATTCTTAATTCTTGTCAGTTTTGGAAAATATTGCTATATATTCCATGATGTTAAATAACCGGATTGTTGAATACAACTTTTTTATTTGATCTAATTCATCACACTATATTAATGGATAGAAGTTCAGTTATGGGTCATGATTTATTCTGCCAAATGTTAACAAACAAACAAGTTGGAAAAGCTAATAACAATATGTATTAAGTAACCAATAAAAAATAGATAACCAAATTAAATTCACTCCTAGTCTGACTTAATTGACAGCACGTCTATTTTAAAGCAAGAGACAGAACTAAGGTGTCACTGTAACCATCTGTCATATATGCTTTGACAAAGAGGAGAGACTTGTAAGGTACATCCACATCCTACTGCTAATGGAAAATCTCTGTATGTTATATGGAGCCCCTACATATCAGTAGGAGTACATTGGACCAAACATTGCTTTCTGTATGTTTACCAAATCTCCTGGTTTATATCAAGTAGATACTTAAAAGGAGATCTACTCTTTTACTGGACTTCAATGGAAACTACATTTTCATGTAGCTCTTCAACCTCTAAAATAAAATCAACAGCTCTTGCCAGATACTTTTTGGCTGCATTTCACAATGTAATGTTTTCATTTAGGATTAAAATTAGCAATCAGATATGATTATGAAGTGAATAGTGATTGGAAAGCACTTAATCACTTAACCACGATAAAACATTAGGATTGGCAAATCAGAAAAATGTTTTTGAAAGAAAAATAGAAGAGGTTGCAAATGCAGTCAAAAGATAAGCTAAATGGCAGAGAAGTCATTAGTAAAATAATACTTGATAAGCCTGATTGCCTCCTGCTTTTTTTTTGCCCAACCATTTAAAAATTATCCCTTCCCACAGTCCCTTTCTAGTTTTCTCCCTCTTTCTTCATTTCCCTGGCTAGTCCTTTTGGCAGAACAAAAACTCCCTGTTCTTCTGCTCCTTCTCAAGAGAAATCAGTCTTTCGCTTAGTAATTAATTCCAAACCTGCATTACTGCAGAACCAACTGCAGGATACATACAAACAAGCGTGTCACACCTACAAATAACAAAAACACACAAGAATTGCAACAAAGTAATCCATTACATCCTACAGGTGTATGGAATTGGTTAGCTCTTCTGCTATATTCATACAATACCATAGAGCATAGGAGTTTCACCACTGACTGCTCTTTGCCCAAGATTTCATCATTAATATTGTTTCTATAAACTGTATTTTAAAATAACGAACAAGTGAAAACTTACAGGGACTTCATCGTTTCCAAAAGGATAGCAAAAATATTCTGCCCCTTGGTACATAATAAATAAACTATAACCAGTTTACTCCTTGTACCATTTTACACAATAAGTTAAATACTTACATAGCATCATTGAAACACCAACTTCCTTGATCAGATTTGCAATGTCTTATCTCACCACTCTGCATAGAGAGAAACATGAGTTTGAAAGTGGTCAAGACTCGTAACTGGACAGGCAATTGTTAGGAATGCCACCTTACAAAGATGGTCCTGAACAAGTCAACAAAAGAAAGGAGTTTGACTAATCTCTGACACAATCATCTTAATTACTCTGCATAAGTTTTGTCATCTTTTCATAATATGACACTCTGTCACTTGATTTTTTATCTTTGTTTTCCATCCCTGACAAATCTTTTTGAGCATGACAAAACGCCCACAATGGATTCAGCGGCTGTTTCGAGTGCTTCTCGGCGGTTGCCAGCGCNTCCGCGCGGGCCCGCCCGGCCGCAGCGCCCCGGGCCGCGGCCAGCGCGGTGCCGCAGCGCCCCCTGGTGCCCGCTCTCAATTTGCGGCGGAGCGAGGAACGCGGGACGCCACGGCCCAACAAAAAAGCTGCGCTCCTTAACGCTTGCCGGGTGAGCTCCTCGCCATGTGGTTTAGAAATGAACTGTATGAGGATATACCTGAGCAAGAACCATTCCATTCTGCAAAGAGGAGTTAAAAACAAAGCACAGGACTTCAGGAAAGAATCAGAATGGTGTATTAGGGATACAAGGGATCTGCTTTTCAAAAGATGAGGAAAGGGGTCTGTTTATACTCAACAGTATATTGTGTTCTAAACTAGAAGAAAAATGTTGAGTAAATTGACCTTAGTTTTTCAAGTAAACCAGGAGCATAACTGTATTAAGGGCAGCATTTTTATGTTACTACAAGTAATCAGTTCACAATCCACTTCAGAAAACACAGAAGATATATTCCCTAAAAAGGGAATCATGCCATTGCCTAGAATTTGTTCTGAAGACATTCAAGGATGAAAGAACAAAAAGCACAGCTGACACAACAAGCACTAGTAACAGAAATTAATACTGCAACACCTATTTCACTCCTTTGAAAGTAAAAGCACATGAGCGTAATCAAAGAAATCTGGTTTATTTCTGTATAGGATCTGTTAAGGCACTGGAAAAATACTATAGTGAAAGCTCTAGGATTGCACATGCAGGTTACCAATGAATCAGTAACAGCCAGCAGAATAGCAGCACATGCAGTATTAGCATCTTCTGCTACAGCTCAGAAACAGAACTGAATCAATTAAGCCAACAAATGGGTAGCACAGTGCCATTACTCTCACTATAAATCAATACCATGCATGAGGCAAAGAAACTAAGAATACTTCACAAAAACACCTCTAAATATAATGTAAATATAAGTGTAAGGCTGCCAACCATGGCTCTGTGGCCTTACCTTTTGTTCTTTGAATGCTGAATGCCTTCAGGTGAGCTGATGGCTGGTAAGCTATCAGTCACTTGTGCCTTGCTTTCTTGCCTCTAGTTCTCCTACTTCTCTTAAGATCCTTTAATCTAAAATCTGTTACAGCAATACTTCAAGTAAACCCCAATTTTTGTAACTTCCTCCTCACCCACGTTCTAGCTCATACCCAGTGAACAATCAAGGAGACACATTTGACTCCTCTGTTCAACTTCTCTTTCCCCCCAAGAAGAGTAGTCCAGCAGGTAAAAATGTGCTATCCCCTTTAATCCTAGACCCTTAGTTACACACACAAGCAGAGTTAGCTCCTAACCCACATGCTGTCACAGCACTGATCGTCGAGTAATTGAAATATTAAGCAACCATTGATTTTCTTAATTACTTTCTCAATTATAGTAAAGAAACAACAGCAGAGCTGCTACGATTCAAAAGTACACAAGGAAAAAGATTTCCAAGCTTCTAGAAAGATGAAAGAAACTTCTGGGAAAGAAAATAACCAGCTCTTTTTGGACTCATACACTTTAGCTGAGGAGTTACAGGGTGTAACACAGCAAGGCAGTTCCCAATTCAGAGTCATGAATTCTTAGTATAGCTCTCCAACAGCAGCGTACCTGCTCTCTAGGTTTCATTGTGGCTATTTTGAACTAGAAGAATTTCAGTTTTGAATTTCCCAGCTACAGATCTCATGAGTTAAAGAGTCAGAGAGACAAGCAATGAGTTTACATTTCAAATTTGCCATAAGAAAAATTAGTATGTAAAGCTTCAATTTCTCCTAGTTGGTTTCATGTGAGACGTAAATAAACAGTATATTATTTGTCAGAATCAACTAGTAAGGCATAGCCAGTTGCAGTTTAAGATTTTGTTTTCCCTCCATATGTTTCCTTTGAGCATAACAATACAGGACGGGAGACAAAAAATGTTATCATGTAAGACTGAAGCCTCAGGATTCACAATGAGGACCATCAACCAAAGGTTACCAACACTGCCTACACAAGACTTATCAATGATAAACTTAAAGACTCTGGTCCTCCAAAACAGATTATGGTACCTTCAACTCCCAAGAGAGGAAAAGCTTTGCTGCTAACTTCCAGGTCAGTTATTTAGCTTTTGTCCACTAACTTCATAAATACTATAGGTTCTTATGAAGGCCATCTTATAAGTTTTAGGATATAAACAAACATTTTCCTCAAAGCATAATTCTTTTGAGTAGTTTCTGTAAAGCTCTATACACCCTTACAGGAGACCTGGTGCTTGGTATTTATTAAGCTCATCAGTTAAGCAACATAGGCAGTCTGCCACAGCTGTCATATTAGGAGGCTGCACACCCCTGTAGTCCTGATCATCCTTGCAGGGGGCACAATATAGCTGGACAGTTTCCATTCATTGCTCACATGCATCACCAAAGCTCATTTCTCAACATTTTTTTTTTTAATGGTCCTTAATCTCTTCCTGTCTGACTGTTATGCATCTCACAGCTAAGTTAATTTGCTGTTGAAAACACTAGTCTTTTTTTTTTTAATATGTTTGCCTCAAAGACACTATTAAAAAGTAAAAGGTTTTTGACCTTTTTACAAAGGACTAAAGAATCTGACATTAAAGTGTCATGCAATTATAACAATGCTTCCTTACAAAAAAATGCTCATTTTTTCTGTTTTCATTTAGAGATAAAAAGAAATGTAGTCTTTATATGCCAATTTGCATCACGACTTATTTTTCTAGGCCTGCTTTGTGTCTAATCTTATATCTTTAATCTTATATGGTTTCAGATGATTCAGACATTCTTGGAGTTCACAAAGAGCTTATAGTATTGTCTCTTCTTTGGTTTTTTTAATGCTTGTTTGCTCTAATATGCTTAATACTTGTGAAAGATGCCAATGGTTTCATTGGCATTTAGAAATCTAGTTCTCAAGCAGTAACACTGGTGAAGCTGAAGTTGCAACAGTGTAGGCTTCTCCACAAAGCTCTGCTAACACAGTTCAATGCCACCTCATCCTATTATTTATTACAGTTTATACACCTTGCCTGCTGGGGATGTCAGGCATGTTTGTATGTAGTTTCCTGGATCATTCTTGGAGTTCTTTCAGGCAGCCATATTCATGTCACACGCGCCATTTCCAATACCACTAGGACCACTGAAATGAAGCAAAAACTTCCCCAGCCACAAATTAATTTATGATTCAAAGATGAATACATCAGATCATCCCAAATCATTGTTGCTTATATTTTCTAGTCACTCTCTTGATAATTCAATTTAAGGCATATACTCTGTCTAGTCTTCCTTGTGGAAAGTGTTTTTATTGTGATTGCTCTTCCCACTCAGCCTTAAATTTCAGTGGATCTTCAGGATTCTCTTGCAGAATTTCTGCTCATAAATACTGAAGGTACTAATAAAGATTCCTTTCTGATGGTTGTTGCTCTAACTCATTTTGGCCTCCTAGTATGTTTCTGCATTTAATAAAAATTTATGGTTCTTTCTGTTTCCTTTTTTAGACACAAATTCCNTGTGATTGCTCTTCCCACTCAGCCTTAAATTTCAGTGGATCTTCAGGATTCTCTTGCAGAATTTCTGCTCATAAATACTGAAGGTACTAATAAAGATTCCTTTCTGATGGTTGTTGCTCTAACTCATTTTGGCCTCCTAGTATGTTTCTGCATTTAATAAAAATTTATGGTTCTTTCTGTTTCCTTTTTTAGACACAAATTCCTTTTTGGTTTGGTGTTTTTTTTTTTTTTT
>VYXD01002160.1:1413858-1439127 GCA_013397195.1 Hylia prasina | reverse complement strand
CTAGGACCACTGAAATGAAGCAAAAACTTCCCCAGCCACAAATTAATTTATGATTCAAAGATGAATACATCAGATCATCCCAAATCATTGTTGCTTATATTTTCTAGTCACTCTCTTGATAATTCAATTTAAGGCATATACTCTGTCTAGTCTTCCTTGTGGAAAGTGTTTTTATTGTGATTGCTCTTCCCACTCAGCCTTAAATTTCAGTGGATCTTCAGGATTCTCTTGCAGAATTTCTGCTCATAAATACTGAAGGTACTAATAAAGATTCCTTTCTGATGGTTGTTGCTCTAACTCATTTTGGCCTCCTAGTATGTTTCTGCATTTAATAAAAATTTATGGTTCTTTCTGTTTCCTTTTTTAGACACAAATTCCTTTTTGGTTTGGTGTTTTTTTTTTTTTTTGAAGGTGCCATCTGTTTGTTTGGCTTTTTTTATAATTGTCTCCTGTGGTTTAATTATGTTGGCATCCTTCAAAGCTTGATCCTGTAGCACAACCAGAGGGGTTAACAATTGTACAAAGTGTCCTACAGCAAACTCCCAAAGAACATAATATGAACAGTGGATTATGGACTTGCAGTGCACCCTGAAATTTAATTCACAATTACTGCAAGTCTTAATGCTAAGACAAAAACCAGTATTAAGCATTCTATACAATAACCACATTCCAAGGCATAACAAGAAGCACAGAGCAATCCAAGTAATCAAAAACTACTGTCATAGTATAGGAAAAGCACCTCTGCACAGTCTTTGGGGAAGTGCCTATTCCTTTCCCTAATTCACTGTTACTATACTGAATTGAAACTATCAAGTTTATAAACACTACTAGGAATCATGCCAGTGTGACCAGTAGAAGTAAAATTATAGGACTCTTAAATAAGTGGATGCCACATTCAGGCACCAGCCCCCTTATGTACTAAGAGCTGCATAGTGGGAGCTTGACTTGTCAAAAAAATCCTGAAGGATGTATGTGATTAATTATAAGGTTATACATGATAAAGTATTTGAACAAAACAGAAATTATTTTCTAAGGTAACTAATGCACACTCCAAACAAGAATTAAAACAAAATCACATTACTCAGGGTACTATTGTAGAGCATGTGGATGTTATATGCAGAGGCCTTGTGAGAAAATTCCTACAGTACTAAATATGGAGAGTTTGGTGGAAGACTATCTTGAAAACTTACTGTATGCTTTATTACACTCTGCTTTAAGACATCTTAATTCTTTGGTTTTACACAGAATTCTTTGTATGCTCCAAGAAAGAAAATAACATTGCTACAAATCACGGGAATTGGATCTTAGGCCTCTCAAAGTTTCTTTGCTGAGTCACATCATCTGACTAGTCACACAAGAATACATGTCAGCTTGTAGCTTGTCATGGAGATGATTAGAGTTTTTTTTTGAAGGAGCTGAAGCTAACGTGCTTAAGCTGCTGAACAAAAATGTCATATATGCTCTTTATGTGCACTTTGTTCTCCATATTAAATCATATGCATCATAGATCTTTAAGGACAAAATTACTGATGCACAGCACATGTGCTCTTTTAACCACCACAGCTAACCCTAGCAAAGTATTATCAAATATAGGAGTTATTAAGTCTATAGAAAGGAAATTAGCACGCTCTATTTTCTCTGCTATTTAATTGTCATTTCTCTGGCATTTTTCCCCATGATTTAATCTTGCTGAAAATTTTGGGCCCACATTCTGATGATGCCCTCCACTAATTGGAGTAAGTTCCCAAAGTTATGTGGATTTTTTTACTCTTGCAGGCCTTACATTTTTTGTCTAGCAATACTTCATAAAATTAATGACTGCCTCCAATTTTTTTATCACTACTACTTCCTATGGGTTTTGGTTTTGGTTAAGATGTGTGGTTTTTTGTGTGGCTTGTTCCCCATTTCCAAAGCATATTTCTGCTGGACACTGCTTGGTTTCAGCTTGCTATCTAGCGATTAAACTTTCAGCACTGTCATTTTGCATCTTTTAATTAGTTTGGCCTCTTCCCATACTTTCACTAGAAGCTCACTATGCTCTTTATCTGATTCATCACTCTTTACAGCAGATTACCCTCCCTGAGGTGAATGGTTTTTGTTTGGCTGGTTTTTGTTACACATCCCACCGAGAAAGCTTTCCTGGTGCCCTCGGCATAAACCAGCCCTGGGTAAACTCGAAGTCTCACATATTCAAGGCAGAGAAGCGCTTACTTTCTGGAATGTTTCCAGCGAAGGGGCCGTCCGGAGGAGGCGCCGCCGCCTCACAGCCCCCGCCCGCCCGTGCGAGCCCTGGGCGCTCCTCCCGCACCCGACCGCGGTGCAACAGGTCCCTGCAGCCGCCGGCGGGGCCGGGCACGGCCGGACGGGCACACATCGCCTTTCCCTTTCTCAGACCGCTCCGAGCCCTCCTTAGGGGAGCCCGTGCCGGGCGCGGCGGGACAGGCACACACCGCCTTTCCCTTTCTCGGACCGCTCCGGGCCCGCCTGAGGGGAGCCCGTGCCGGGCGCGCGCCNCTTTTCATCTGTTCAGTTGCCCCCTAATTCGTAGGAGGAAGAAACAGTCATAGGTACCACGCAGGGGGAGAAATGAGGTCTCGAGGGCCGGGGAAGGGCGGCTGCCCGGCACGGCTGAAATTCGGTGTCGCGTGAGGAGCAGAGAGTGAGCGCCCCGTCTCCTGCCTTGCCCCACCATCTCCTGCCCTGCCCCACCAGCTCCAGCTGTGTCCCACCAGCTCCAGCTGTGTCCCACCATCTCCAGCTGTGTCCCACCATCTCCTGCCCTGCCCCACCAGCTCCAGCTGTGTCCCACCAGCTCCAGCTGTGTCCCACCATCTCCTGCCTTACCCCACCAGCTCCAGCGTGTCCCACCAGCTCCAGCCGTGTCCCACCACCTCCTGCCGTGCCCCACCATCTCCTGCCGTGCCCGCTGCTGTCGCTGCCATAGCGGGTGGCCTTGGCCGGCCCGTGGCTCGCAGGGGGCCCCAGGAGAGGACCCTGCGAGAGGCCGACGCGTCCCGTTCACCTCTCCCGCAGCCTCCGGCGTTGCACAGCTCTCTGGCCGGGGTCCCAGCCGGCGTCCCTCCCTATCTACGGGCCGGGGCACCCTCGGGAGCGCTGCTCTTCACAGAGGAGCCGTTTCACCTGTGTCACAACTTTTTGTCGCTCTTTCTTTTTGCCCGTTTAAATATGTCGCTTCCAGCTGGGGAAAGGGACCAGGGCTTAGCAATGCACGTTGTGTCAATTTCTAACAACTGAAGAGAGGAAACTGGACTGTTCTGTTGAGTGCAATTTCACCTGTACTGTGCTGTTAGCAGAGAGCGCTAAAATTTCAGGAGAGAATGAGAGTGTTGTTTCTGTTGCTGAAATCAGTAGTGAAATAAAAATGTAGAACAAGTCTATACAAGAAACGACTCCGGGAGAATGTTACTTATAAAACTATGTCATATGAAGAAGATAGGAAATAGTGGTTAGTTTGCCTGTGATGACACAAAATACTTGGGAACACAAAGTGGAAATACTGAATGGTGGATTCAGAACAAATTAAAATACCTGTCTCTTCCTAGGATCCATTTAAAACATGGCATTCACTGACACACAATATTGTAGATGCTAAGACTTTTACACAGTTTCAAAAAAGCGAAACATCAAGCAGCAGTCCATTAAGAAGTGCGATGCACCAGGAACACAACCACTTTGGGAAATCCAAAATTCACAAACTGAGGAAAGCTGGGACAGGAAAGTTATTTGCTAACTAGCTATTTCCTATGTTTTTATGCTCTTCCCTAGGCACCTTCCATGGTCATCACTCAGAAATGGGATACCGTGCTGTATTGGCCTTTGATCTGAGACAGTATTACCCTTCTTATGTTGTGCTGCTTAAGGATTAAAGGTTCCACTTAAATGTGTAGCCCTACTGGAGGCAGGCAATCTTATGCCTGTCAGTTTCTTTGTCTACCTACAGACGATTTCAGTTTTTCTGTAATTTAATTTTTTTCCAGCAATATTAGTGACAAGAATGAGTTTATACTACTTTCTATGTATGTTAAAAGGCTTCTGCATCCATGAAATAGTGGTTTTACCTTCATACTTAGTACACGGAACACAGGCATGCATTTTATTCAATACGTGCTTGTTCCTCTCTTGAATTTTGCAACTTCAGGTAAAATACAGTTTTTCAAATGAATAATTCTGGAATGTTCTCTGGCAGCACAGTGGTGATCTAAGGAGAGGATTACTGCACGTTTATTAAAAAGTTCTTTTATGAAGATACAAACGTTAATATTTGAAGCTACTGGCTACATATTGTGCTTTGAACTTTGGTTCTTTCCCACGGAATCTTTCTGGGGCTAGCTGATTTTATAGTGCCATTAACTATTCATAATTAACTAAACCATTGAATGGCACAGAAATATTTAAAATACTGGATAAAACCTTGGGTCGGAGTATGTTAGATGCTATACTAATAAGTTCTGAAATGAATTTCATTTCCCTGATTCAGGAATGTTTTTTACTGACCAATTGTATTAGCCAAAATATTTTCAAAAATACTTAATTCACATTTCTGCCTTTGAAACATGACTAAGAATGTCTTTGTTTAGCAGCCTACCTCTGAATTTGTATATATTTCTGTTCCTTCCTTATTCTTTTTCAGAGAATTACAGAAGATTATGGGTCAGACTTATACAGGAATTAGCTGCTTAATACCCCTTTGATTTCTCACTGAAAAAAATGGGATTTATATATCAAAATACCTCTACAAATCTGAGTCTATGACAACTTTTTAAAATCATCAATAGACTATGTGCAAAATCCTTGTTCTCACCTATTTCTCTCATGTATAATGTTTTCCTTGTCTTCCTCAAATAGGTAGAAACAGATGACCAAATAGCCCTCCTTAGTAAGCCCAGGAATAAAGGAGGAAACAGTGATCTGGCATCAGCTGGGTTTAACATTATTAATTCAATCATAGGATCAGGTGTTATAGGTAAGTCTACTTTTCTTCACTATCCAGTATTCAGCCTTGTTTATTCATGCATGACTATTCAGCTTGGAGAATAAAATTGACTCCTTACTTTCTGCTGCTGTTTTTAAAGATTATTCTCTGTATTTATTTACTTACTTTGCAAAAATGCAGAGGTGTCAGTTGAGACCATACCTCAGTGACAGACAACCTTGGCCATAATGATCAGAGGTGTTGGGTAGATGCTGACTGAACTTCATACTTCAGCAACACTTTGTCCACTGAAAATTATCTTTTTGAGGTTATTAAGCATGCTGGTCCAATTTGGGAGATTACTAGCATTTTTTAAAATCTGAATTTTTCTTTACTTTGATTCTCACAAACAAATATCTGGAATCTCTCCTTTTCTGCTTTCCAGGATTGCCATATTCGATGAAGGAAGCTGGTTTTCCTCTAGGAGTACTGCTTTTGTTTGTGGTTGCCTATATTACAGGTACTCTAAAGGCAGTTTCTGCTGTAAAGATAAAATTAGTCCTGCAATATTTTAGCTGATAACTGAGCTTAATGATACCTTAAACAAGTATATCAATGACAATAAAAATCACTAATTTTTTCCTTACTTCATTAATCCCTTGAGCAGATTAGTAAAAGTAGAGAATTACACTGTACAACACATGAAGCTGCTTTTTGTCTGCATTTATTTTCATAAAGCCTTAGTCCCCTAGTCGAGGTAACATTTGGAAGAATGTTCTTATTTGTGCCCTCATAATCATCTGAGTCCACTGTTTTTATCCTAATTAAGAGACTGAATCTTGAACGGGTTCTATATGACTTTTTAAAAATAGACAGCAGAATGAAAACCTTTGATTGTACTATGATTTGAAGTGTTTTTCTTCCAATATGAGCTTATAGCTCCTGGGTTTGGTGGGTTGAAAGATTTTGTGAGATTTCTCGTCCCTGCTCTTCCTAGTGCCACTGCTTTTCTTCCTACAGACTTTTTTTTTAAAGGAGTGAAAGAAGGTGAAAAGTAATCAAACACAAGGTGGCTTATATTATCTTTAACAGTAATTTTATATTTTAACAGATTATTCCATTATATTACTGATCAAAGGAGGAAATCTGTCCAGTACCAAAACCTATCAAGAGCTGGTCAAAAAAACATATGGTCTTGTCGGTTATATAATCCTTTCAACTCTCCAGTTTTTATATCCATTTATTGGTAAGATCACATAAAATAGAAATGTTTAAGTTTTATAAGTAACAAGCTTTTTCACATGAATTCATTGTTTTACTGATTGAATATTTAGAACTGTATAAAGAATATACTGTATATGCTTCTTTGCTATTTAAAAAAATAAATTTATGTTGTGGGTTCTGAAGAATGACTGAGGAGTAATGCAATGAATTGAAGGATCAGCATAATAGAAATGGACTAAAATATAATAGAAGAATAGAAATTGGTGATCACACGTATAAAAATTAATTACAAAAGTAGCTAGAAAAATAGCAAAGGAGATTCTCTTCTAGGTTGAGTAGCAGAGCACAAAGTTGATATATCTGAAACAAAAAGAAAATGCAAATTTAGGAGTATACTGAATTAGTATTTTTTTGGAGATGCAATGTTATAGTAATTGGGGAAGCCACTTTAGGTCTTGCTAGATAATGTGCTGTCATTGCTCTTTAAAAGCATTAGTTCAGTCTCATACCCAACGAGGTGCAAGGAAATTGGGGAGTCAAGACCCCTTTGAAAAAGAAATAGTAAATTAACAAATAGGTATAATCTGGGCAGGAATTTATTAGACCAGAAGTTTGAAATAACGTTGTATTCTGAATCTGTCCCCTGCTGTAGCAATGTAATTAAATCTTAAATAATCTTGGTATTTTCACATATGGGGCTGCAAGACATGATGACTTGAAATATCGAGAGTCTAGACTTGGTGATCACACAGTCACAGATCAAAATTCCTATTTTGGGTCTGGCTACAGGTACTTGAGATTTTTAAGGGCATCAAGTTACTGTTACTGCAGGCAGCGGTGTTACACATTTAATTATACTCCTTTGAAAATCAACTACTCTATCAATACAAAAAAAATTGTACCGGTCTCAGTCTTTACCATAGAGCTATGGTTATGTTCTTTTATGTGTTTGAATTAATTTATATGAGTAGTGTTAATGACTTACAGTTTCACAACACTAAGTATTTTTGGATAGTTAAGGTCAATACCTAAATATATGCTGTCTAAATGCTGAAGACCACAAGAGTGTATAAATATATTTTGTGTGTATGTATACACGTGTGCACAGATTTATGGACTCTTGGTGTAGAGTTAGATAAGAATGAAACGAGTGTTAAGGCCACAGCACTTATTAATGAGAGGGAGAAATCAAAGGGAAGAATGTTCTTATTTGTGCCCTCATAATCATCTGATGACTTAAAGAGTTTGCTAGCTTTTAGCATGAGCTAGAAAGTCCTTTGCATTTCATTGCAGAATTGATTATTAGACTAACACAGGAGATGTACTAAATAGAAACAAGCATTTGAAAATAAACTGATAAAGAATTGCTATTTGAAACAAACAGTTTTAAAAAGCCTTTTTTTATCCTCTTCTGAAATAAGTTTATATGGCCACTCAGCACAATGGCCTTCCTTATCAGGCTTTATTATTGCTTAGGTTGTACCTGTTAAAAAAAGGAAGTATTAAATAATTATTTTTTAAAACCTGAAACTTACAAGTTGTTGCTGCTAGCCAGAATTCATATTAGGGGGATAGTGGCATATAATCCTGAAGTCTAAAAATGTGTGTATTCAGTGTTAATCAAATATTTTGAATATTACTTGTACTAACAAAAATCTTATTTTCTTTAAGCTATGATAAGTTACAACATAATAACAGGAGATACTTTAACTAAAGTTTTTCAGAGAATTCCTGGAGGTAAGATGCAGTTAAAAATTTTAAGAATGAGGGATTACGTATTGGATAAAAGCATAAGTTTTTGGAATTACCTGTAATTTAGCTGCTAAATTACTCTTAAATTTAGTTCAAATTAAGAACTTGAAGAATATGTCTATGAGTGGGGGTTTTTGAGTTTGTTTTTTTTTCTTTAATAAGCCTTTCCCAAATTAAAATATGAATCCTAGTCCTTGTTTATCAGTGGACTCAGTGTCATTGAAGAGACCAGATACTTCAGTGAAATACTAAGCAATTAGAAGTGAGTCTTCCGCAGTTGTGTATTTACAAGATTATTGGGTTTTGTAAATTTTTTAGATATTTCCTATAATAGTAATAATTTAAATAGCGAAAGTGTACTTCATCTAGTGAATAATTCTGTATAAGTTGCAAATAATATAATGAATGTAATACTTTTTAACTCATGCCCCCTTGTTTCCCTTCCTGTGCTCTTAAGTTTTCACAGCAGCATCAGTGGAGCAATATGTGTACATGTTTGATATTTACTTTAGCACAAAAGCAGCTAAGTTAAAACATTCTTCACTGGGAAATTAAACTAAGAGAAAACATGTCTGTAATGAAGTGGAAATGAGTATTTGTATGAACTGTTTCATTTCCACAGGAGAACTGTGATTTTCAGCACGTGAAACCTGAAAGGTGTGGATGTAGTTTTAATTGTCACACTCTGTTGTTCTGTGAAAACCTGATCAAATTGATAGTGACAGTGAATAGCTAATAATTTATATATGATGTCTGTCATAGGGGGAATCCCCAGCATGGCAAATCTCATTACCTAGCTGGGAGAATACCTGCCTGGAAAGAGGTGGGAAAGTATTATAATCTCCCAAAAAAAAGAGGGAACAGAACACTGAGTTTTCCATGTCAATTGCCAGTCACTTTCCAGCCATAATTATTCATCAAGTATTCATTCAAGCCAATGATTTATGGTGGCCTCACTGAAACTTGGACATCTTTTATTTTAAGTTGTCATCGGCTTGAAAAAACCCACCAGTTATGCAAACAAATCCCACTGATTGCGTGGAATATTATGACAGCATTGTTGCCCTCACATGGTAATCTACTTTGCAAGTGGAAGCCAGCTGATGGCAAGAAAGGAGGTGCTCAAAAGAAACCTAAAATTAGCTTATTTTAGGCCATTTCTTAGAGAACAATGCTATCCTAAACAGCAGAATAATTGATGTCAACCCAGAATATCAAAAAATTCTCAAGACTAAATGACAAAAAGAAGTAGTAGAATTTTTTACTTGCAGTCTCTGAACAATGACCCAGACACGATGAAAGACATTAATACCAATCTATATGTAGGAATCCAGACTTTGCAATTTTGATTTAATATATCCCATATGTTATGCATTTGATTTGAGTTTACAGAATTCTTGTATTTATGCCCATGCTGTGCATGGCTTCCTCAGTGTTAGTTAATGCCTAGTTTTCAGTGTTACTTAGCCTAAGTAAAGGGAATAAAAGCTTGATCACCAACAGTTTTTTACTTTTGACCTTTCAAATGTAGCTAATCTTGTCCTCAAGCTATTCTCTTAAAGAAATAAATTATTTTCTTTTTTGCTTTAGTTGGGCTGGATAACGTGCTTACCGACCGTCACTTCATAATTCTTCTTACCACCATCATCTTTACCTTACCTATATCTTTATATCGAGACATAGCAAAATTGGGAAAGGTAAATCATAACAGCAGTTGATTTTTGGTTTATTGTTCTGTATGCCATTGAAAATGAGTGCCAGTCATAACTTCGTGTAAACAGTTAACAAATGCATTATACTGCTCAAAGGACAACCTTTCAGCAGCTCACTGACTGAAGTCATGTTCTTACCTTTACAGATATCTCTTCTTTCTCTGATTCTAACCATTGTCATCCTGATTATTGTGATGGTGAGAACAGTAACCTTCAGTCCACAAGTGTGAGTATTTGTACACTTTGCCACAAAGTGAACTTTTGTTCATATATAATCTATTATTTCACTTTTGCTTTTACCTGCATAGCTGTGGAACATGCCTCCTTTGGAACAGACAGATAATTGAAAAATCTCTATCAATAGTAATACAAAATGAACAGCTTAATATACTTCATCCTTTACAGTTTTGTCTTCTGTTGGGTATAAGCAAATATAGAGAAAGTCTCAAAAACCCTAGAGATAAATGAGAAATTATGGATGAGTAGTAGCAGGAGGGGTCCTGAATCAGCATGTGAGATTGTCTGTCATTTGAGATTCTTTTTTAATTTTTTTCCATTATTGTGAGACTGCCTATAGTTACAGTCTTAAAATAGCTACTATCTTTGGAATATTTCCTTTTCTGATTAAGATAAATATAATTTTATAATAAAAATCAAATACAGAGAGTTTTTAAAAATAACACAATCATAAAATCTTTATTTTGTCATTTGAGAAAACAGCTTTATAATATGAAAGACACTTACAGCACTTATAGTCTGAAAGTAGTATTTAACATTTGACTTTGTGGTGTTCTAGACAATTTAGTACACATAAGTATGTGTTGTGACATTATTTTTATGATTGTATTGCAAGAAATTGTTATGCCTTCCTTAAAGGCTTAGAAGGGCTGTCGCTTTTCTCATCCTTTAAATGTATACATGTATTAATAAAGATGACAAATTCTGTTTCTGAATGTGCTTTTTTATGTATTGGAACAGGTTTATATGGTACTTCTTATGTTTCCCTAAGTAGATTCTTCCACCAGGATTGTTTCATTAATGTTAGGCACAATTGTTCATTTATATTACTGCTGAGATACATGAGTTAATTGCTGGGTATTCATGTTTAATGGTAGGAAGATGCCTAGAATAGCAGTTTCTTATGTTGTACCAGATGATGTTGTCTGTCATCCACAAAATCTCTCTCTCAGAACAGTGTGGAACTTCCCTCCCCACCATGTTTCTGGAGCAGCATGTTTTTCACACTGAGTGTCAAAGGGGTGTTTTAAAGGTTAATCTCAAAACTCCCTGTTAAAAAAGGAAGACGCTATATATAATACTTACTGATAACCTTGTTACTATGGTAACTTTCCTTCTCCACAGTTGTGATACACTGAAAAATATGGAATGCATGGTTTTATTTTTTCTTACAGTAAATGCTGTTTGGTTTTTGAGTGATTCTTGAAGTTTTACTTCTTAATTCTTCAGAGGCTTCCATTTCTGCCTTTGCACTTTTTGTTTTCAGAAATGCATCTAGCAAGTTGATAAACAGTTGGTATTTTTTTTCCTCACCAACATGCTGCTAATGTCTATTTTTACTATCTTTGCTATTTTTATTTTACATTTAGACAGGGACATATACTTCAGTTGTTAAAATTCTATTTTGTTAGCTGTATAATGGTAGGACTTTATTTTTGCAATGAAAATAAAGAATACTGTTATATTTTAATATGGGTCTCATCATATTACAAGTGAATCAAGTGGATTAACACATTTACTGGGAATCCTTATTAAAATACAATATAAATCAGAGTTCCCAAAGAGATTTTTAAAAATCATTATTATGAAAGCACAGTCCTTGTATCTGTCATATAGGAAAAGAATTTGTACAATCCTGGATAAAGACTTGATGGGGACAAAAATGTTTAATCCCTATAATTGTTGTTTCGCAGAACTGATTATGTGCCTGCCATTGATGTTAGGTGATTGCCAAGAACAAACTAGACAATGCCATGGTTTCCCATTCCAATCCTTAACTAGCCTTTTCTTATGAATTTCTTATGAATTATTCCTAAATGAGCATGTTTCATATTCAGTTGCTTCTTGGCCTAACTACTGTGAATATGGACAGCAAACTGTTTATGCTTTTTCAAGTGCCTGAAAAACACCTGTAAAAAGCTGTAATTTGTCCTTCTTTGGGGATCCTTTTTATAGAGTAAACAAGAACAGTTCCTTTAGGGTTTCTCTTTTTGTCATTTCCTGTGCCTTTGATAATGCTCAATGGCTGCCCTAAGTTTTCTGCAAATTAAAGTGGAATTGTGGTGCCCCACCTGCCTGAGATACTCCATCTGAGGAGCAGAGAAGAAAGATTGATGCATCTTAAATGCAAAGTGTTGTAAGGTCCCTTTCAACTGTATCCCTTGAGAATTGCCATGCCTCTGTTTATGTAACCTACTTTGATGTTAGTTAGCCTCTTTGGAAAATAGCGTAATGTCATGAATATGCCTTGAGCTTGCAGTCTAGTAGAACTACCAAGCACAAGGTACTCTGCAGAACTGTTTGCTGGTGAATTTCCCTTTCTTTGATACTCTTCTCATGAAGTTTGGGATTTTTATTTTCTTTGTTTGTTCTCCCTGCCTTGTTCTTTTGAAGCCTTTTTGTCCTCTGCCTAACTGTAGAATTTGTCATTACATTTGAATTGAATGCAGCTTTATCAGATGACTTCTCCATTTACCAACATATTTATGATTTTTCTTTTTTCATCCCATTCTCTAGCATGATTGTGTTAATTGCACATATCATGCTTTCATTTAAAGACACTTTTTGCTTTTTGTTCCATCATTCAAGTCATTGTTGAATACATTCAAAAGTACTGGACTCAGGTCAGGTTCTGCTGGAATCCCATTTTGATATCTTCCTGCTTTGATAATTACTTTCTGAGTAGTAATCAGATTTCATTTACCCTTAGATTTTTCAAAGTGAATACTTCGTCCCTTTGAGAGGTACAAAATCATTATGTGGAAATGATAAAATTTTTTTGCTTAAATACAGTCCATGCTCTAGTTGAAAATTAAATCTTGGACAAGAAAGCATTGGAGGATATTTTCTGCAATAATCTGAAACTTCTTGCAATGTTTTAGACTATCAGAGAAACAAGATTATTACTATTTTAAACAGGAATTACAAGGTTCTGCATATTGCTTCTTTTTATTTGATTTGGGTTTGGGGCAGGTTGTCCAAGGACATTTTAGGAATGTTATTGTTACAGTCTCATGAGAAAAACAAAATGTATTTAGGATGTGGGATTACTTGGTTTATTTCCTCTTTTGACAAATATAAAACTGAGGTGCTTCTTTTTTCAGTTTTGATTTTGATAACTATCATCTATATGATTATTGTTAACTGAATGGCATAATAAACCTGCAGATAGAATCCAGTGTTCTGGATTATTGAGAGTTCATCCTCAGTATTTTAAGGTGTTGGATAAAAGTACGTTTTGACCTGATCTTTATTCCCATCTTCTTATGGCTGGGTATTTACTTACTGTGATCATAAAAAATAGGTAAGAATTAACTTGAACTGTAAAGTGCTGCATGTTAATACTGCATGGAATAATTTCATGCTTCAAACCTGAAACTAACATTCCCTGCTGTAAAAAGAAATATTTTATGTAGCTTATAAAGAGGGATCATTTTAATTTAATTTGGTGTTCTTTAGCAAGAATGTTATGATGTCAGTGCCTCCATAATACATAAATGTCTATGAAAAACTTCAAGAGCTTCTGCTACACATAAAGAGGATGTGAGAATTACTCAACTGGCAGCTGATCACAGGGATAAAACACTAAGGGCTCAGGAAAAAACCTTGAAAGTAAAAAGTTGATTCTTTCCTTCATATAAAAAAATCCAATAGTAAGTAAAGGTAAACTTCAGTGTGTGATGAAATTAAAAAACCTAACTAAGCTACTTTATATTTACAGAACTGTTAAGTAATTCATTAAGGAAGAAAGAGTAGAAGTAGCTGTATCTAAAGGTGGGGTGACATTAACAGCTTTGCCTTGTCTGTGTTCTTTCACAAGATGACTTTGATTAATGTAAAATCCAAGGTTAATGTGAGCCCTACTCATTTTCTTTCCATTATATTGATTAAAGTTATATTCAGCATCTATGAGCTTTTCAGTATCTTTAAACTTTTAAAGTTCGAAAAGACCTAGAAAGGTATTTTACCTTAGAACAGGATTAAATTGAAATGTTACAATAATTTCCTAAATGTTTAGATCATAGAATTAAACCTGAATGAATCTGTGAGATGATTCTGGATTATGTTGTTAACTGCTGGTTTGCACCTAAACTTGGCAGTTTGACCCTGATCTTCAGTCCAAAACAATGGAAGTCTTTTGCTCATTACAACATCTAGCTCCCCTGTCAAAAATGTGACTTTGCTCCTCTCTAAAAATCACCTTTCTTTTTTCAAGTCAGTGTTTTGTAGCCACAAACTGGTTGACATCAGGGATATTTATTTCTCTTGCCCTCATTAAAGATGTTTTGCTTCTCATGCACTCTTTTGCCCCAGTGTTTCTATATAAATGACAGAAAAGATTTTTGTATAGCATTGATCTTAAGATGGGGACTATTATGCTGCAAGTATCTTACAAGAAGTAAAAGAGGCTATCTTAGACTCCCAAACAAATTTGCCCAACTCTTACTCATGATCTTACCCAGGATACTTACCCTGTTAGGATGTCTTACCCTTTGTCTGGTTCATTTTTTCTTCTCAAATTCCCCATTCTTACATGGATAAACATGAATATTTCAAAACATTTTAGATCTCATTAATATGTTTATTATGGTATATTTTCACTTGCATATACTGAAGACTTAGTAAAGTCTTATTTTCTTACCCTCTAGGTCTTCTTCATTGCTAGGCCTCACTTGCTTTTGTCTTAGTTTCAACTTAGTTTCAGCTAAGACTTTTTCCTGTATGGGAACTCCCTTAGGCTGTCTTTTTACTTAATCTTTTACTGGTTTTGTTCCAAGAACTATAAGTAAATTACATCTCAGGTTTCACTCTGTGTTTCAGCTTCTACTATATATGCTAGACAGTACAGCTGTCAGCAACTGCATTTAGTTCAAAAATTTATTTCTTCTCTTACCTTTCATTGTTTCATCTAACTAATACTTCAGCATGAAAAGACTTCCAGTTCATGCAGGCATAGCCTATGCTTTTATACACTGAGTGAGAAGCAGAGAGCTAGCTGGTTTTGTCATTCATGGATTTTCACAGCTAAAGCTGTTCTTATATAAGCAGCAGTTAAAATCTTCCCCTAATAACTCCTAACAAGAATGTAGGTCAGAACAAAGGTCCCCTAAAAAAAATCATCTTGAACAGTAGCAGCAGGATTGAAAAACCATAAGTTATCCTGTATTCTTGTGATATTCTTTCAGTATGTGTACGCATCTGCCTACAGAGATGCATATATTTATATCAATGTGTGTATGTTTACTTTGACAGATGATATTTCCATTAGCTGCCCTTTGACTTGTGAGTGATTTTATGTGATTGTTCACTATATGGTTGTTCCATATCTAACACCTACTGTTTTCTGACACAGTTTTCTCTTTCTGAGAAGTCTTCCTATGAAGTCTTATTTTATATAGACACTTTCATGTCACCTGCATCCTTTCCCATGTGCTTTTCATATGTCTGTGTGTTCTGCAGGCTGAACTTGGGGGTAGCTTCTTATTTATGTGATCACAGCTCTAGAACTGTTGACTCTCAGTTCCAAACACTCAGAAATGAAATTTCTGCCTGTGTGCTTTCACTGCATGAGATCCCTCTATTCCCACAATATGAAAATGTTTCTCAAAGCACATGCAGCACATGTGTAGAAGAAAATAGCACATCTGTACCAGCATACATTGTAGGACATTACAAGCTGCTTGCTGGTAGTGTTCAAATCAGGGATCTGAAATTCTTCCTCTATTCTGCAACTAGAATGGAAGGAATTTATCTTCTTAGGCTGCTAAATAAGCAGGATTTTGTTCTTTTGGATTTTCCCCCCCAAATAATACTCCTAATCTGATTTGTGATTCATTGGTAAAGCAAAGCAATATCTTGGTCTTTTGCATTTTGCTAGTACATAAGCTAACACTGTGCAAGGGGGAAACCAGCTCCTGTGATTTGGGTTTTTTGTTAATTAATTGGCCACTTTATTAAAAATGTTTCAAGTGAAATTAATGTGCATTCTGAATTCTCTTTTTAAATCTGTATTTGTAGGAGCTCATAATATAGCATTGCACAGGATGTACCATTTTCACAGAAATTAAATGTGTTTCAGGCAAAAGCATTCTTTATTTCTGTGCATTTAAAATATTTCTGTGCATTTAAAAAAATTAAGTTAAATATCTAACTTAATTATTACACTAGGAGCGAGTAAGGAAAACTGATAAATTCTGCTGTCAAAGTAAAATATAAAACAAATTTTCACTGTGTATGTTTATTATCAAAGCTGACCTCTAGTGGTTACAAAATGGAACAACTGTAGTGTTAGCTTCCTTTATATTCTTTTTATTTTGAAATATTATTGCAATTTTTCAAATCAGGTGTGAATGTTTTCCTGAAAAATATTACATTCAAAATTATTAATATTATTTTTCCAGACACATCTCTAGGTGTAATGATTTGAAATCAGTGGCACTGTAATTTTAAGGGAGCTTATATAAGGAACAACAGCAGCTATAGAGGGTCAGAACTGATATTTCTCAAGACAAATACCAGATAGCTCTGTTTCATGCATAGTATTTTACATCTACTTGCTGAGTCTGAGGATATTTTAGGAGGGCCAAATTCAGTTGTTTAAGGCTCTAAGCAGTATATTACAGCAGTTCAAGGCAATATACTGCACCTGAGGACAAAAAAAGGAACTTGATTTTTTGCTCAGATTCTTTTAACTTCAAAGTTAAGCTTGGCAACCACAGCTTAAGAGCTGAAAAGCTGCTCTAAGTCTGAACTGAATGCATTAACTACTTTAAATCTGGGTTTTATTAATATGAAAGAGGAAGGATTGACTATTTGAACTCAAGAAATAGTAAGATATGAGTTCTGAAAGAGGAAACTGCAACGTTTTTTTACCTTTTTTATTATTACTTTTATTTTAATCTGTTTATTTTTAGGGGCTGGAGTTGTAATTTAAACATTTGAAAGCAATGAAACCTGGCATAGTATATGCCACTGCAGCTGTGAAAACCAGCAAGAGGGGGAGATCACCAAAGAGTGGGAGAGATAAAGCTGCCATTGTTACCTACACAGAACTGGCCTGAGTGCCATACTGCTTCCTAGGGCAGTAGGAAAAGAGCATCTTAAGGCCTCAGGTGGCAGCAGCTTTCCCTCTAAATAAAAACAGAGCAATCAAGGTTAGCAGTAGCCAACTTTTTAAGAGCAAGCTTCTCTGGATTGTTTTTCATTGTCTGTACTTTAATATTACAAATTCAATATTTAACTAGCTTGTGAATTTCATTTGATGTTTTTAGCATACTGTATTTCTGGAAAAGGATATTTTGTGTCCTTCCCCATTTTTTCATTTTGGCTCTTCATTCCAAGATGAAGTTCATGCAGTAAATGGTTTTTAACAAAGTTTGCTGATGGTCCTCCTCTAAACGTTGCAATTACCACAGGTCCAAATCTGTGAGCATATCTTGGAGGAGGAGGTGTGGGGAATATGACATTCTTGCCTGCCTGTAAAAGTCTCCATTACAATTTTTTTCATGTTTTGGGAAGTAGCAGAATCTCTTTACTATGAGGAACTATGTTGGAAGAGGTGTAAAGAAAGGCAAACTCCTTCACTTGATTTGGAGCCTAGTAAAGTGTATCATTAGACTGCATGGATTACATGTTTAGATTCAAAGGTAGAGATTGCCTCTAAATAGTCAGAGGATATTTTCAGTTGAGATAACCTTTGTCAGAATCAGTAGCAGCTTTTACCTTCTGTTTGCTGTTCCTTGGTATAAACTAACTTGAAGAGTTTATTTACAAAACTGAAACAGGCTGACATTTTTGACTGTAAACACTGGTTACAGGAATACTTGAATCAAAACAATAGAGATGAGAAAGGTACTGTTTTCAGCTTGTTGATAAACACTGGGCTATTTCAGAGAGTTCTGGAGATTTGTCTAGCAGCAGTTCCCTATTACAGCATATTACTTGAGTAATTTTTAATAACTGATAATTGAAAAGAAGGTAATCTATTTAAATGTCTGTTTTAGACCCAAATCAGAAAACGCATGGATATTTGCAAAATCAAATGCAGTACAAGCCATTGGGGTGATGTCATTTGGTAAGTGTTTTTGCTGTTTGGTTTTTTTTTTTCAATATTAAGATCAATTGTAAGAAGCTATTTAATATTTTGAACCAAGATTTTTTCTTTTAATATTCATGTTAAGCTGGTGTAGAAAAAAAAAGAAATTGACTGAATGATCCATATGAATGTTATTGTTATTGTGTAAGACATTAACCTCATCCGTTGTCCATCTGGCCCTAGAGGCTTGCCACTGTAACAGAGACAGTGTGCACATGAGTCCAGCTCACCTGTGCAGGTCATCCTAAAGCCCCTGCAACAAGTGGGTTCATCTAACTGAGAAACTGAGGGGCTGGGATCATTCTGTGTTCCCTTGGGTAACCTCTAACAGAAAAGTCCTCATTCTGAAATCTGTTCCTGCCTGCAGGATCTAGTATATTATTTCTTGTTGACATTGTGATAATCTGAGGCCTCCCAATGATTGCAGCTGCCTAAAATGGATGCTGTGTGAAGTCTCAAAGTAGCAAATGGCTCTGTAGATTTTAAAAAAAAAAAACTTCTCAAATCTGCTGCTGAGTTCTTAAGTACAAGAAGAGCAGGAAGAGGAAATAGGTGTGGAATGGAGATGTGGAGGGTGGGAAATGGCATAGCATTTAAGGATAATGTAATCAGAATCATCTTGGGATGAATATGAACCTTCATCAAATCAACTAAGCAAGCAAAGGTTCAAGCAGTTTATCTTTGCCACTCATTGCAAGATTAATGTTTGTATTTAATAATGAGTGGATTGAAACTGTGCTGTGTTTCTATGCATTTATGCATGAATTCATACATTTGCTTTAACTGTCGTGTGTTTCAGCGTTCATCTGCCATCATAACAGCTTTTTAATATATGGGTCTCTGGAAGAGCCCACACTAAAGAATTGGTCTCAAGTCACACATATGTCTGTGGCCCTTGCTCTTGTCATCAGTGTAGTGTTTGCTGCCTGTGGATATATGACTTTTACAGGATACACAGAAGGTAAACCGGTTGATCCCTCAATTTTGGTCCTTGCTATAATCCTTACACTTTGCCTTTCTGTCTGATTTTTCCTGTAAACATCTTGGTGACTGTAAAAATGCAAGAATCATAGTGTATTTGGGCAGAAATAGGACATTTTTCATAGTTAACCAACAACCAAAACAGGATCCAAAAATGTCAGCTACATGCTAGTAGTTGTCTGATTCTCTAAGCCTCTCCAGTGGAAGCCCCCTTTGAATACTTCCATTATTAAAACACTCTGAGGACTACACATCTATGATTTATCCACATGGTCCAGCAGCAGAGAGCAGTAAGAACAAAAATTTCCTACAGGGTATCTGGTATATATCTGCATATTTTCTTACCTTTTTTCCTGTCTGTACTAAAACTGCATCCTGGAGTTAGAGATATTTCCTATCTTTGCAACAGCTGTTCTGGTGTTACTAATCCTATTGTCCCCTCTCTGGGTGTATGAATACACATAGATATATATAATCAGTGTTGCATCATGCTATTTAATATCATTTTGTTGAAGTGAAAAAGGTATGTTCATAAAAACAAGGTGTAAATTGGTTTCAGTGCATTTCTTTCTGCAGGGAAAATACACATTTCATAGGCAATCATATCTTCTGTTACTTAATAGTCACATTCCAGATTGTAGGAGGAGGCTTCCAAGCTTTTTCCTTTTCTGATGAGCAGCAGCATGTAGCTGAGAGCAGAGAACCTGTAGGACGGGGACTCCTGGTTTATCTGTCCTTTTTTCCTGCCTCCAGTGCTTACTCCAGCAGAGTAAGGCGCTGTCCTAGATGTACTGTAGGTAGGCAGAATGCAGGCTGGCTGAAAACTTTCAGGTACAGAAAGCTCTGCCTGCAGCTCCTCCTCAGCTTATGACTCTTGTGTTAGCAGGTGCCATCTCACCTTTTGTCTCCCCATCAAAATCTTCTGGCTGTTTAAAGTACACCTTATTGCTTCTTCAATGCCATTGTGATCCCTAAAGTAGTAAATCATGAGACAGTATCATAATCGCATTAAAGAGAGCTAGTAGATCATCTGATCACTGTCTTGCACTGTCTCTTGTGCCTCAGAGATCAGAGTTACAGATTCTTTGTGGTAAACACCAAGCAAGATGATTTGAATTTTTTAATGGTGCTTTTGTTTTTAGATATAAGAAGGTTTGCTAAGTAATAATCCATATGTTTATAATGGGCTTTTGGGGTCAGAATATGTGAATTGTAAAGAATTCTACAGAATTCTTCACTTATTAGCTGTGATTAGATACTATCAGGGAAATGCAGTTCTCCACAGGTAACTCTCACCTTTCTTATGTGATTTTTAGGAGTTTTTAGGGAAAATTTGTCTTTTACACATATACTTTCTTTCTGAATCTGTCACATATTTATTTAATCAGACACTGGCATATCATACAAAATCTATGTTACAGAGAAGATAACAGATGACAAACTCTGATATTTTAAAATATTTTTTGAAGCTAAATGCTACTTGAGGTAAATACGCTGCTACCAGCAGGATAAGCTGAAAGTTGCTCCTGGACATAACTTGTGATTGTAACTAGTCTCTAGTTACATGTCAGAAGAGGGGATCAGAAAATCTCAGTTACTCCAGTCGCCTGCACTTCAAGTTGCAAATATACGTAAATGATGTGAAGTTCAAGCTAACTGGTGTTTTGCTGTACCTCAGGAGATATATTTGAAAACTACTGTAGAGATGACAACCTTGCTACATTTGGAAGGTTTTGTTATGGAGTTACTGTAATTCTGACCTTCCCCCTTGAATGTTTTGTGACCAGAGAGGTAAGAATTTATTACATTTTCCCT
Source organism: Hylia prasina (assembly GCA_013397195.1). Taxonomy (NCBI): domain Eukaryota; kingdom Metazoa; phylum Chordata; class Aves; order Passeriformes; family Sylviidae; genus Hylia; species Hylia prasina. Next base: position 1,418,378 of record VYXD01002160.1, on the reverse strand, counting down.
TTAATGTTATATGTTAAAATAACATTATATATTAATATATATTAATATTCTCACATTATTAATACATATTGTAGCTGAAGTCTGTGGTTGATCTGTGATAAATATCAGCATATTTTATCCTGCTACTTGCAGTGAGTATGGAGGACTAGTTTAGACACTGGCCATATAATGTTGTTTTACATTTGTTATAATATTAGTCAACATGATATTTATAATTGCTTAATACTATCAAGACTGCTTAAAATTCGAAGTTTGGCATAAGTGACACTGTTGTTACTGTGTTGAGAATAGCCAAAAGTATGTACTTACCGTTCTTAGTAGTTTTGCTTTTTAGAAGTATTTCCATCTAGCAAATCCATCAATTCAGTAAATAATTGTAAGTGGATTTATTCTGCAATGGGCAAATGAGAAAAGAGTAAATCCTGAAATCCTACAGGTATAACTAAGTCAATTTGGCAAGTGTTCTGCAATTTTAGTAATGATTGTTATGAGTTATTTTGGAAGAAGATGGAGATGTTTTCTTGAAGCAAGGTAAGTAAAATTTAGCCAGTGTATTCTCACCCATTCCTTTAGTTTTCTAAGGTTAGAAGTTTTGGAGTAAGCTGTTTGATAACATAAAGAGAAAAATCAAGGTTTAAAATTGTGGTTCTGTTTCAGGTGATTGCCAATGTGTTTTTCGATGGGAACCTCTCAACAGTTTTCCATGTTGTTGTGACAGTAGTTATCATTGCTGTGGCAACTGGTGTATCATTAGTGTATGATTGCCTTGGAATAGTTTTAGAGCTGAATGTAAGTGAACCTGTGTACTCATTTATTTAATAAATCACTTATGAATAAATTGGAACTTTGTAAAATCCACAGCTCTACTGAAAATCTTATGTAATTTGACATGCAGTGGTTTTTTCCTCAGCAGTTAGTCAGTAGTCAAGCTGATAGCTTTATTCAGATACAAATAGAAGTTGATAGCCAGGCATTTGCATGGGTAGCTACTATCTTGTGGGGCTTTTTTTCTTTTCCTTTTTAAGAGAGAATTTGACAACACAGCTGTAGGTATTTATTGGATGTAATAATTGTGTTCAGAAAGATTGCTCAGTCTTGATATCCAGTAGGAAAAAATGAATAGACAGAGTATTTACGTGTGATAGAAGGGTGATCTGTCTTTTCAGCTGGCTTTCTGTCCAGCAGAAGAGCTGTCTTTTGGCTCTTTACCACAGATGGCATTTGATACTATTTCTTGATACCCTGCTTACTCTTTCTTTGCTTTCTGGTTTTAGAACAAAACATAAGCCATTGTGTTTGCCTGGTGGTAATTCCCCAGGAAAAACTATTGGGTCGTATGGGAGTCAAAGAGCCACAGAGTTTGTTATTCTTTTACTGGGATGTTGGTTTGAGTTACTTCACAGACCCAAATCTTAATTTTCATGGAAAAGGTACTTTGTGCTTGTACCTATTTCTGATGTCTATAATGATCTCTGTTTACAGGTTCTACTATACAAATATTGGAACTTTTGTACAAATGATGTTGTAAAGTTACTTAGGCTGGTTTACTATCTTGCCATAATTTAAATTGAAATATAGTGTTTGTTAAGTATGTAACAAAATAAACATTCAAAATTTCTACATAAAATTGCTCCCTTTTGGCATGTAACTCATATGCTAATCTGCAGTGGCTTTACTATAAAAGAATTTTTTTAAGTGCTTTTTGTTTGTCCCTTTCTAAGAGGGCATTTAAAGAAGAGTTGAATTTTTAGTGAGAGGAAAGGTTCTCTGTCAAAAGGAGTTTTGCTTTCATAGGGAAGTCAACCTAAATCAGGTTATAAATGTCAAAACTGATTAGAATTCTTTGAACTGCTACATAATGCTTCCACTTTTCAAAAAATTTTATTCCTTTTAAAGGCAGTGTTATATCTAAACTCCTCCATGGAATTATCTTAAATATGCTTTACTATTTCAAGTATTGAAGAACTATGTTTGGACTTTTACTCTATCTCTTAAGCTGAGAAACTTTGGGTAATAAGATTTAATGCTTCTTGCAATGTTAAAATAGTATTCTGTATCAGCAAAGCAAAAGCATTCAAATAAATCTGAATTATTTGGAATAGTTTAACAGATATTCTTGCATATTGTTTGGGACTTTGAAAAAAAGTTTTTCCATATAGCAACATGGAAAAAGGCCTTTATCCTCTGTTTTTGCTGTTACATCAGTCTAATCACAACTGTGTTTTATGTTTTTGTTCTTCACATCTAAATAAACATGCTTATGAGGTTTTTTCTATTGCTCTTTCCCACACACAGGGAGTTCTGAGTGCTACCCCACTTGTTTTTATCATCCCATCAGCGTGTTATCTAAGGCTGTCCAAGGAGCGGTGGAACCATTCAGATAACCTCATATCCTGCCTCATTCTTGTTCTTGGTGTGCTAGTGATGGCAGTCGGGTTTGTCATGACTGTCTTGCATCCCCAGGAATGTAGCCATGGGAAAGAAATGTTCTACTGCTCCGCTAGTAATGTTTCTTTACAGAACAGCACACTCCCACCATAGGTAGCACACCAGCCTCCAGACTAGGTCAGGCAGTTCTCACACACATAGTGAACTGTACTTGCCAATTTAAAGGAGAGTGGAACAAAGAGTTTTCGTGTTTTGGGATGCACTAAGAATTTTAAACTGTATAACTATATTTACATACTTGATTTTATGCTGCCATCCTTTTTCAGGTAAGACTTCAGTTTTAACTGTTGAAACACAAAATTTCGGAGGTGCCTTTCAGTAGACATTACTTGAATAACTTCCAAGCCTACCAAAATGGTTGCTTTTTTTAAACTTAGTCTGCAATGCTGTTTAAAAGCTATAAATTAAATGTTTTGGAATATAAACCTTTCCCATGTTTCATTGATTTAACTTAGTTTTTTATTAATTTTATAATCTTTCATTGTATTTATTAGCACACTATAGTATGGGGGGTTTTTTAAGTCCTGCAAAAAAGTATGTCTGGATCTCTGCGTATTACAGTTCTGCTATTAAATCGAAATACCCTTATTAATTCTGTCTTTGATTTTACAGTAGCTGTCCTTTAGAGCTGAAAGCTTCCCTTTTACTGGATCTTGAGACAAATGAAATTTTGTATTCTGACTGAACCATAACTGATACAATTTAATTGTAACTGTTACAATATGTGGTCTTGTAATTGAAAGATATTGCACAAATGAATCCACAAGAGTGGATTTAAAAATATTCAACTAGGCAGTCTTTGAAAAGATTTCAAGATTGACAAAGAAGGAAATTACGTTGCAGCTCAGTTCTTATGTTTATAATATTATTCACTATTTCTGAAACTGAATTGAAACCAACATTCTAAACCTGATTCTAAACCTAGTTCTAGTCCTCTGTTTCTTTTCAGTATATGACTAATGATTTTGTCATGGTTTTTCAAATTTTGGTGACGTTTTATATTTTCCAAAATCAATTTAACATCAAGGATTCATGTGTATATATGTATGTGTATAAATATACATATATACATAAATATATAAAAAAATAGACAATAGACTCACATGCCTATAGAATAAGACTAATTTGAGGTTGAGTGATATGAGTATCATCAGTCATATCAATGCTGTCATTTTGAAAATGTTTGTTACCAAATGAAAATGTGTACTTGAGTTAATTTTTGCATTATTGTGATCCTTGCAGTTCCTCATGCCAACTTTATGCGTAATGCTACTTCATTTTTATGCTGCTTAATGGGGCTGGGTTTTGCCTTCATCTTGGATGACAAAGCTATGTCATTCAAGACTTCCAGCTAAACAAATCTGTAAGCAAGGGTCACTAGATGGTAATAATACTTGTAAGAGTAACACACTTTCTAAAAGTAGTGCTTCCAAAATAAATGCTTTAAATATTACTGGGGGTTTTTGTTGTTTCTTTAGGAATTTTTTTAAGTTATAAAGCAATTAGAGAGAACCGTGAGTATTACTCTGCTTTCTTTTCTCTACATAGTCTCAACTTTGAGGGTGATAATTTATTTGTTCTCCAGATAGCTGATGCTGTTCACAGAGAATATTTCTCACTGGTTCAGATTCAGTAGTAGCTGATTTTGTCTTACCTGTGTGTGAATCATTACTGAATAGATTTACTTTCTTCTATGCCAAATGGAGTTAAACCCAAATAATATTTCCTTGTGGCAGCTAATGAGATCTTTTTGAACAATCATAATTCTTTCATGCTTTGTTGCTCTTTTTTTTTCTGGTTTTGTTGCTTTTTTGTTGTTGGTGGTGGTGTTTTTTCTTTTCCTACTTTTGAAGTAGGTTACTCTGTTTCAGGTATTAATTATAAACTATCTTTGCTATAGAGTGTCAATGGAAATAATTTCCATTTCATTCTACTGAGGCTGTGTTGTTATTAAATCATGTTTGTGTGTCCTTTATGAAGGATGAGTCTTTCTATACTTTTCTACTTTGTAAATGAAAATGTAATTTTTTTTTTTTACCATTCTTGTTAATTTTTGAAGTGTAAAGTCTGAA
>VYXD01002160.1:1392212-1413749 GCA_013397195.1 Hylia prasina | reverse complement strand
TGAATTGATGCAATCATTTTCTCTGTGGTTTTCATTTGTGAATTTCAGACGTGATGATGGGGCTCTCCCAGCCATAAGTATATTGAAAATGGGGATTTGGGTGTCATGGATGCCAGAACTTAAAGTTAACTGCTATTTGCCTAATGGCTTTATAAAACCTTACATAGTGCAACTTACCTTTATTGAAATGACAAGTAAGAGCAATCTGGTAAATCCTTTCTTTGAAGCTAGGAGGTTCAAATACAGAAAGCTAATACATCATAACAAAAAATGTGATAACCATAGTTTTTTTGCAAACAGTTAAGACTCCCCAAAAGAAAATTGTAAAATCTATTGGGAACTTCTCACTGGCCTCAGCATGTGCAGGATGTCACTCGCAATCAAGCAGAGGTGTGCTGGGAGTAGCAATATCCCCAACTCCAAATGCTCAGTGGTGACAGAACTTCATGGAGTGCATGGAAGGAGAAGAATGTTCCACAGGCACTTGCTGGCAGGATTTTTACATCAAAAGCTGGTAGTGTGACTCACTGTTTCTCCAAGTTCCTCTCTCCAGCTGAGAAGGCATTTCAGGACACCAGATGTACAATTACCATTCTCACAGGAGCTAAGCAGACAGTTTATGACTTGCTGGAGCAGAGTGCTTCTTACCAGGCACAGAATTTTGAGCATTCACAACGTACTTCCTCCTGAAAGTTTGTCAGATGACCAAACCCCATGTATTACCTGAGATTTCCTAGAGAATTTTCCTTTCTCCTCAGGTTTCTCTCTGGAGGCGGGGGGCAAAATGGCTCAGGTTTGCCAAATGGACATATTTCTATTAAAAATATATGAAATATATATTTCATATATTTTTCACATGCAAAATCTTTATATGTCATATAACATACATACATTATGTATATTTTCTGCATCCAGTGGGGAAGGATATTTATTTTCCAAATAAACTATTTAGTATTTGTGACTCACTGGAGAATAAAACTTTAAAAGTAGTGTAAGGATTTATTTAGAGTCTGGTGGGAACATGGGGTAAAAGAGAGAAAGTAATAAAAGTAGCAGAGTAAACAAATATATTGGGAGTGCAAAACATGAGATTGAACAATTCAAACATAATGCACAGAAGAGTTATACTTTTTTAGTAGTTCTGTTATATGGAAATCTAATTTTAAAAGCAATTCTTGAGATTTGGAATTTTTAAAAATTTCTTTTAAAGAATTGATGTAAATTCTAAAACATGTAAGATTTGAATTCAGGCCAGTGAAGGAAATAAGTAGAAGCTTTCCAGTTTCTGTCATTCAGTGCTATTGGAGAAGTTGAAATTCAGGTACATTGTACATAACTCAAGACTTTTCATGGAGAGAAAGTGGACTATGTGGTTATTTCTCTTTCTGCTTATCTTTATGCTGTCTCCTAACTGAATGTTCATTCTAGGTGCTTCATAAGACAATGCCATATGGAAAAGCTCTGCGGAATTCCAAAATTGCATTCAAGAAAAATTCAGGAAGGTCTGAATTCTCAGACATGTGAAATTCTCAGAAATGTGATTTCCTAAAAGAGACAGTATCCACTAAACACTGGAAATTCACAGCAAGATTCATGGAGTAATGTTTCTGTATTAATAAAAATACAGAAGTAATGAACTGAAGACAAAGAGAATTAGAAACAAGTGAAAATTACTATTAGACACTGTAGGAATAAATGACAGATGTCGTTCTGTAAAACCTGCATTAAGATGGGGTCAAGTAAATTATCTTTCAATGAGCAGCTTATGTCTGCCACAAGCAGCACACTTGGCAGACACTTCAGCAATGTCCTTTATCTTGATGGAGGCAGGAAAGCTGACAGTGGTGATTTGCTGTCTCACCAAGAGTGCCTGCCTGAGATTGCATGCCGGGATGTTGTAAGCACCTCATGGGACTTTTGTTTCTAGAGGCAGGGGCTGGCTCATTTCTTTTCTTTGTATTCCTAAACTGCTTAGCAGAGTGGCTTCTGATTGATGACAGGGCCTACTAGGTGCCAGTAACATAAGCAGTATTACTATACTATGGTCATATTTTGCTCTTTCTCTATCATTATGCCTTGTTATGTAGATAAATTTATCACTGGGTGACAGAGGGCCCCTTTGTTTCTTTTTTTGGTTATATTTGGGGGAAAAAGGTTTAGAAGATATCTTCTCATTGTTTGATCCATTGCATTTTATGGCTCTTCAGAAAAGGACATGGGTGTCACATGCCTCATTTGTAGTCAAAGTGGTTAGTAGTTACTCTAGTTTTTGCAGTGCTGCATGAAAACTCTTGTGAAAAAGCAGTACCTTGTCTACTATACAGAATATATTCAAACACAGGGTAGTTCTAGTTCTGGCCTTTGTGGAACAATGATTAACTCATCAAAGGAGGCATAGCTGGGGTTGTGTGACATTTGATGGAGTGACAGCTGCCTAATTTTGGCCATCTTTCATATCAACCCATTTGGAAAGATAACTTTGACGACAAAAGACAAATACTTTAAAGCTTAAACTGACTGTTTGGAAAAAAATGGGACATATCCTACAGGGCAACAAAATTACAAGATTACAGGGATGTATATTTAAAACTCTTTCCCTTATACTGAGCACTAACTTTTTTCTTTCACCATATTTTTTTTCTGTCATAAAGGAATGTTTCTAATGAACTTCAGCAAGTTGTTTCAGGCTCTTTTCTCTCATATTGCAAGAGTTACGTTACTGAGAAGTGACATACAAATATCTTCCCATGCTGTTTGACTGAAGAAGTCATTTGATTAAGCACTCACATTTGAAAAAAAAAAAATGGAAAAGAAATGATAAAATGTGATCACATGCAAACGATGTTTCGGTCACGTAAATTGATTTCTACTTATTTTCTCCTTCTCTTTCTAGTTTTTCTGTGGTTTATTTTTTCACAGAAAGGATTGTCTGTCTTTTGAATCAGGTCCTTTTATATCACAGCTCAGTATTCTGATCTGTGAAGTGCATATCTTCTATTTTTTTTACATTAGTATTCTTATCATCAGCCTACTATAGAATAATAGACATCTTAAAATAACAAGAGTTTTCACAAAAGGATTATTATCTTTCCTGAACTATGTAGTCAGCTGTCTTCCAGACAAGAGAGAAATCCCTAAAGAGATAGATCCTTAAAATTAAATTCTGAAGGAGGTAACATATAAGACAACACCATAACGGTGTTTTCCAGCATTTTAAATTAGTGGCATGCTGTATGTTGGCACCAAACTTTTGTAACAGCGGTAGTTGACCTGCAGTGTGACACAAATGGTGTTCTCAGACTCCCATTCATTTATTTAACAGTACATATTAAATCTGTTCCCATTTAATGACTGGGCAGGGGAATTAACTATTACCCTCTCAAAGAGGACAGTAATTCTTAATCTGTGCAAAAAGATTATTATATAGCTAATTTTGTGCAGAAATCTTATTATCTAAGACAAATTTGTAGTATGATGGTCCTAGCAGGGGCTTCATAACCACCATGAAACCTTCCTGGAAAGGTGGGACAAGTGTACAGTTAGCCAGTTATGACAGGATAATTGACATTTTCAGTCTTTCAGAAATCAGATGTAATTTAATCCAGATTTTATAAAAGAAGAGTAGGCCTCAGTGATGAAGTACAAATACAGAATTGATGGCATATCAAATTGTTGCTGGTGGGTTCCATGGTACTTGTCCCAGCTGCGGGAAAAGCATGTGGATGCAGCCCATGGGGAGCAAGGAAGGGGATCTAGATCACACAGGTATGTAGCGCTGTCAATTTCCTTAGGCTCAGCTACAAAAGCAGTGGAAATCCCTGGCAAAAATGTACATTTCTTCCTCACAGTCTCTCCCTTCAGCCCTGTGTTTCTAGTCTATTGCATGAAGTGGTTTACAGGGCACTGCAATAGGAAAAGACCATGCGAGTGAGTAAAATGGATCAGTATTGTGACTTTGTAGGTAGAGAAGAGAGTGTGAGAAGCTTGAACAGAGGGAATGGTGTAGCTGTGGATCCCTGTGGATCTCAAGGGGCTCTGAAGGCCCATGCCATTGTACTTACGGAGAAGTTACTCATTGTGAACCTGAGCAAGGGAACACATTTAATTTCATGCACATGAAAAATACAAATAGCATGGCAGAGAAAGCTTCTTGTTTTAAAGAAAGGAGGAATATTTTTATCTACTTGCTGTGAGTATCTAATCTTGTATTGCCTAAGAGTAACAACAGAAAGATATTAATAATTCTGCTTGCTGTAAACAAATTCAAGCATCTGGGATTGATTTAGTCACCTGTCTACTCTGAAGTTCACTGCAACCATTGCCTGAAAAGGCAGGGAAATGTAGAAAGATGCAAGGAAACTTGAAACAAATCTTTCACTTCGGCAGCTTCTGCTGCTATTAAACACCAGCTGAACCAGGAAATCAATATGAGCATTCAAAATGCAATAGAAAATAGACAAGAATAACAGATAGGAATACTATTTCCTTTAATACACACATAATCTGTAAAAGTAAAGAAGTATTGACTTCTTGGAGCAGATTTATTCTAAAAGATTTTCTGAGTTCTGTTGCATGCTACTTTATATTATTAATTACTGGTAGTCTGTTCCCACCTTCTTTTATTAGAGTGCAGTTCTTCCTTAGATGGATATTCCATTGTAATTTTTTTTCCCTTGGAAGATTGTGAAACTTGTAGGGTGCTTTCAAAAGGGCTTATATTTTGGAACTAAAGCAGGATACAAGAAGAAAAACATCCTGAAATTTTAGTAGGACATCAAAAGAGGAGACTCCTGGAACTGAATAAGGAACTTCATTGAAAACTTGCATGTATTCTCAACTGATGGTTAAGGCTTTCAAAACTACATCAAAAAACCCCTAACATTGTTCTTGTTGTTCTTCAGTTAGATGTAAACTGCAAATTCAGAATGTTTGTAACTTCAGGTATTTTAAATTTCCCCACACATTCCCTCTATAGCCATTCATTATTACCTGAAGTCTGCTTTTTCCTCTAGTATGATGCTAATGCATGACTCGTGGGAGCTTTTAATAAACATGTAACAGATAAGTCAATACAGACCTGATGATTATCCAGGCGTTCCCAGCAATTGGGAAATTTGGTGGTTGTTTTAGAAGCAGACCAGCAGATGGTGCTCGAAAATTAGTTGCATCAGAACTAAGTGGTGCATTTTCGGTTCATTTTTGTGTGTTTTCATTTGTTCGGGTTTGTTTTTGTTGTGTACAGAACTGCTATTACCCACATTTCTTCATTAAATGAAACTGTAAATAAGGAGGGAAGAACCGAATACCCAACAATTTGTGGAATTCTGTCTCTGAATCCTTACTGTTTTTTTTCCTAGCAATAATTTTTGGTTTTATTTTTTATCTTATTATTATTATTTTTAATATTATTATTATTATTGATTTCAGTTCAAATGCTAACAGCTTTATCTTTAAACTCTGGCTTTTCTTGCAATCTGACTGAGATGCTTTGTCTTGTCGATTTAAGCATAAATGTAATCATATTTGGAGGGGTTATGTTATTAACCTTTTAAAAAAAATAAATAAATTCTGTGCTTGAACTGAAGTTTAGCTGCAATGATACACAGTACTCTAAGAGCCTTGGGAATTTTACATACAGTCCATTAAACATAAAACCTCTGCAAATCAAAAAGTCCAATGTTAATGTTGTATGCAGAAAATAAGCATTGGCCTGTGTTAAAATGCAAAAAATTCAACATACTTTGCCATCCTGCTAACTCTCAGTCCACAGCTGTGACAACCTGTTGACATGCTATATTGCAGATTCTGTGAATGGTATGCCCAGGTACTTTGAAACTTGGCAGCTTTACAGTCTCTGCTTTCTTGGGTATTTCATATGCAGACACCTTGATAAATTCCCACTTCAGTTTATGTTACAGAGTGTGAAGATGAACCTAACGTGGGAGCTGTGTAAGCCCCGCCCAAGGCATATAGTCTATTTTTAATTAAATATATTGGCAAGTTAATGATGTTTTGTTTGAATAGTGAAAGCTTAACATTTGCAGTAACTGCCTTGAGGTAGCTGTAGTGAAATGGAGTGATTTGATGAAAAATTTAAAAAGTGACAAGTGGTGTAGTGGTGGTGGCATTTTGTGCAGGAGGGATGAATTAGATTGGTCTTTGGCAGGACAGGCATGTTGTGTACAGTGCTAACTTGCATATCAGTTCACAATTAATGTAAGAAGTCTATGACAAGTAACAAAGTTTGGGCATCATAATTTCCAGGAAAATGCAAGTAGTGTGCACTACATTGGAGTTTGGGAAGTAGAAATTTTATATGGTCATACACACAAAATCAAAACCACCTGTGCATTCTTTGGAAAGTAGAACATGCAGCTTAGAAAAAAGAAAAACTTGCAAAGCAACATGCAAATAAAACAAGGTACTGGTCTTTGTCTCTTGCTGCTAAGCCTATTGGCATAGACAATCTTAAAAATAATCTTTCCATTAGTGTTTCAACAAATGTGTCAGGGGAGAAAAAGTCAGGATTTATCGGTTCTCTGTTAGGTTGCACATAAAAGGAGGGACCTTAATACAGGACCTTCAGAAAAGCATTTTCAAGTAATCACAGCTCTCATAGTTGATCTGTACTTGCCTTCATTAGTTCTTGGCTCACCTACAGCATCCATGAGAAGCATGTCTCAAGTTTTCTGATGTCAGCTACTGAGACTGTTGACATTTCAAGCAGAAAAATATAAGTTGCTGAAATGTAAATCAGGATTCAATTCACAACTGGGTACACGTACATACAGTGTGATTTTCATGGAACTTAAATGTATGACTCAAGACCTTTGATAAACTGAGAATGAATCAGACTACCCAGAAAGTCCAAAGCAATGTTCATGGACCTGACTGGTAAGTTGTAGGTATAGACAGAAAAAGAAAAGTATTTCTGTAAACTGCCATGTCACAATAATCCAGTTTGGAAATTACATATGCTGTGAAATGTCTTTGAGCTCAAAGCTGATAAACAGTTTTCTATTCCTCAGTTCTTATTCTACTGGCAGCTGAGGTGCCTGTATGTAGACTGTATGTAGAATGCCACTCTTTGCTTTCTCAAATACAGGAATGAAATAATTTATTCATGTTTTTAGTAAACAGGCATTGTAGTTGTGTGTACTGATTTTGTGGACTGTATCAATTACCTGAACTTCTGTGCCAGAATTAGGGACAAATACAACAAGTCATTTGTCTGTACATCTGGAGTCTTTGAATACACCTAATGCTCTGTACTGCACATGAAGTTAGAGCTGCAGCTCATGTGCAGCTGGAAGTCAAGGTCATCTGTTGAGTCAATCTACCCCAAGGCAAGATGTTTTGGTCATGTTCTTATGAAAGAGGTCAGAAACTCTTGTGAAAATAACAAAAATGATGGTGACTGAGTTAAGCATAGCCATAGATCTTTCTCTGTCACACTGTCATCTTTTTCTGGTTTTGTTTGTTAGTGCTTTTGTTGCTTTGTTACTCTTGTTGCATATGACATTTATTGTGCTCCACATGATGTTCATCAGTCTTCTTGTTCCAGTAAAGACTTTTTAAAGCCTTGTTTCCTGCTCTGATTTTGTAATTGTCTTCAAACAGTTTTATTCACATTCATTTTCAGCTAAGGGATGAGATCATCCTTTTCTTAAACTGCGTGCATATATTTACATTCTTGTTTATCTCATCCACAGTAGACTTGGCCAGTCAGAAAACCAGCAAGAATATGCTGAGATGGGGATCATAGGGCTGAGGGTCATAGAGTTCAGGCATGCAATTGTTGCTGACTGCTGTTTTTCTGTAAAGAATAGGAGATTGCTGTGACACAGGCTCTGAAACCTCTGGCAACATGTAGTGGACAAAGACAGCAGTAGGCTCAGAGCAGGCCTTTACAAGCCTGGTGGTTTAGCATCTGTTTTGATAACAGCTTCAACAAGAAGCTCTTTTCACCTGTTGCTTGTGTGCTACCTAACATATGCTGTCCCCCACAGTAAATTGGCCTTTCAGGAAAATGCAGTATTGATTGTTTTAAAACCTGGCTCTTGCAGTAGGTTTTTGAGGCTTCAGAGAGGAGGGACTGGTCTCTAGATCAGAGGCCAAATGGCAGAGAATTGGTTATATCCACAATATGCATCAGTTGGCCCTTGATGTCCCCTGACAAAATAGAGCACTCCTCTGGCTTTAGGCATAATTTATGTGTGCAAATATTATAAGGGAAGGATACACAACACCTCCTGAGACTGGTAAAGAGTTATAGGTAGCATTATACAAAAGGTATGGGAAAGAACAGTAGCTGGTAGTCAAACCACTCCAGGGCTTGATCTGCCTCTATGTTTCTGTCTAATTCAGCAGTATAGACACAGACTGCCTTGGTGACTGGTGAAAAGTGTGTAATATATTAAAAGCTGCCTGTCAGCAGTATCTGGAGATGCTGCTGTACCATTTAAAATTGTCAGGCAATGTCAGAGCAGACTGACAAGGACTAGCATGGACCTGTCTATGTAGCTCCCTCTTAAATAGGCAGACTCATAGTCCAGAATTACAGTGGTTTTGTGTTCTGCCTGCAGAGGGCATTCATACTGTTCAGTACATCATTTCTCTCCAGTTGATAGTGAAAGGATTATTTATGGTTTTCTCAGTTAAGGGTGCATGAATCAGGAGCTTTATGATAATTAGTTTATTGAGCATACCTGTCTTCTTTGAAGATTCTCAGAACCTGTAGCTGAGTACACATGAAACAGATGAAAAATGTGTGGTGAGAAGAGTTGTAAAAGCTGGTCAGAGATTTTCCTAGGCAAAAATACATTTTGCTAGCTGAACTACTTTTTCATTTTAGTTATAAAGTGTTTTAAATTATTGTTGTTAATTTCTAACCCTTTGCATTTTGAGAATTTTTACACATAGTTCGTGCACAGTGCAAAATGCTTAAACTCGTTCTTAATAAAGCTACTCCACAAAGCTTGTAGTGAACTTACAGAGAGTGGCAAAAGTTACAAATATGAAAATTTTGGAAAAGACACAATGAAATCAAGCTAGAATGTAGAAAGGTGATATTTTATTTTCTTGAAAACAAGAAGTGTAAGAAGAAAAAGATAATTATATCAGGGCTATTAATCAAATATTTTTCAAAGCATTTGTTTCAGTTTTAAATTTATTATGAAAGTGATTATTGTTTTTGAAGAGGGGAGCATACCCCTTTGGCAGGCTCAGGAAGTAGCTTCATAAAGTATCTCCTGATCCTGGAAGTGGCAAGGACAAAGAATGTAGACTAGCTGGAAGAACAAGTCTGATAAATGGTAACTCGGGCCCATTGTATCAGACAATGGCAACTGCTGAATAAACACTGGCATAGCAGTATTAGTCTGCACAAGAGACAAGCTGAAGCACAGACACTTGAGAACCAATTCATAGTATAGCTGTTGACCCTTGGATGCCTCTGGAAGTGAAGATGACTGTTATAAAGTTAGCAGTCTAATAGCTGGGAATAGACCTTTAAGAAACAGAGCAAAAGGAACAAGAGGAGTCTCTGCCTCTTTTTGAGACCAGGCATTTTGGGGGATTTGCTGTTAGCACAAACTATCAGATAATATTCTAGGAAATCTGTATTCATGATGTCAAAGTGATTATGGAGTATATAATTGAGAATCCAGGGCAATGAGATGAAAATAAGATGTGTGTGAGGAAGTCATCCTTGGCAGAAAACAGCACTTGAATTGCAGTACACAGAATTGTTAGAACTGCAGTTTCCTTTCATGTAATAATCCAGTGTGTATTCATGATACTGAGAGTGACTGAATGCTATGTTTCCACTTCCACTGCCTGAAAGCTCTCCCCTTGGATGCATATATTTCTGTAGTTTCTTTATCCTGTCACAAGCTGCTTGACAGAGCTTTCTCCTCTGAACTCTCCTCAGCTTTCTGACAAACCTCACTGACTCTTCCTTAGTGGAACTTACATAATAAATATTTGAGTATGATCACTGCAGATGCTGTGCTAAGACTTACTGCTCTTAATCATATTTTTAATACTGAAACCTTTCTGCTTATTCACACTTCCAGTAAAAGGGTTTATGAGCCTTATTTGATAAGTGACTAGGGTTACAGTGAATGCCAGGTGGAAGAAATTCAGGAAAGCTTTTATTGCTCACTGACACAGATCTTCTTCTGTAGAATCTACCTATCCTTACAATGGGCTCTATAATTTGGATTTATGATGCCTAATGTATGTATTTAGTTATGGGAATACAAAAATACTCTTAGGCCTGCTGGATCAAATTTTGCTAAAGAAATTAAATTGCAACAGTTACCTGACTTTTGTATACCTTTGGGTAGTGAAAGGGGGAGTGTCTGGAGGAGCTGTTGGAACTTGCTGTTTGCTCTAAATTTGGCAAAGGATTCTACTCATCTTTTCTGTTTCATGTCTTGCAGATTAAACACAGGTACTATTCAGGAGGGATCTGCTGGTAAAGTAGATCTTGAAGCAGATGAGGAGTAAGAATTCTAGCAAAAAAGGGAAAAGACATTACCACCCCATGTCTTTACTACAAGTTCCCATGCCTTTACTACCAGTTCTGTGGTGGCAACCATAAAAATTAAATAGATTAAATTATAATTCCTCTGTTCCAAATAGGTCACATTTTTCATCATGCCTACCATGTAAATTTGAGACTTGACTTCAGAGGCTTTGAGCTGACTGACAGTTCAGTTAAATATCTATGTTTTTTCACTGGACAAGTTAATAATATCTGGAAAGTATATTTGGTCTTGATGAGACTTCTCACATAAAAAATGATAAACTATATGCAAAAGCTAAAACATATAGTATAATCAAGTCCTGTGGTTTCCCTATAATGCTTTTTTCTTACCTTTCTTTTACCAGCTACTAATTTTCTCCTTCAATAATTTAAATCTTTTCTGTTAATCTGTAACTGAAGTAGACTTTGCAAATGAAATGGTACAGTTCTAATCAGATAGCAGTCTGCTATGGCATTTTGCTGTGTGTGATACTTGCTGCTATCTGGTGCAACTTGGAGAGATCTCTGGAAAGGCCAGCTTGCTGGATAAACACAAGAAATAAGCTGTGTTGCATAGAAGGATTTAAGAAATATTGCTTCACTTTCTTCTTTCCAGCATCAGGTTAAAGTTTTTATGGCTTAAGCACATTACAGATTCCTAGTGTTCTTTGTCATATCAGACTCAGCTTGGATACCTTTTCTGTGCTCTACTCTTGGTTTTACTTGGATGACCTTAGATTTCAGTCATCAGTCTTTGATCAGAGTGAGCTTCCAGGTTTTAGTCTTTTAGCTACACAAAATTGCCACAGCTCTTAAGAGAGGATTCTCTTCACAGTGACTGTGATAATGAATTCTGAATGCTGCCCTCACTATCTCCCCCATGTTTTATTTTGCTGAAGATAGTAAAGGGCTTCTTCTCTTATCATAATCCAGATGTCTGTGGTTCTTAAACAGAAGTAATAACTTTCAGTATATATCTCATGATTTAATTTAGAGTTAAGAGAGAGGCAGTTAAAACTAGAAAAGTGGACGTCTGTAACAGTACAATTTCAATACATTACAAAACAGTTGCTTGAGATCTACCTCCGGGCTTTTGATTCAAGTCCTTCAGCATTGTGATTCAAGTCTTTCTCTGAACTTGGAGTAAACTGTGGAATGTGTGAAAAAATTACACTGAAAAAGCTATCAGTAAGGAAGGATCTTTGCAATGATCACTAATTTTTATCTGTATTTCCACATGTATAGCACATATGGATGTCCTGGTGCAAGTTCACTCAGAAGATGGGACAGCAATTTCCAGCTGTCTGCCTTGTGCAGGTGAACAGGCACAATTTTCTGGTTATACTCTCAGTCACAAACAATGCATGAAAAACCTGCTGTATGTAGCATTAGGACATAAATCCTTAATAAAATAAAAAGTATGCAAGATAGTATTTTGTCATATATAAATCAAGGTACATATTGTCCACAATAATGAAACCCATTAGGAAAAAGAAAGAAAAAATTTAAAGCTTCCTTATAAATTTAAAATAGTTTTAACATAATTCCCCCTTCCTCATTATTCCTCAAGTGATCTCTAAATCCAGTCTTTTACCTGCTCTTGTGTTATTTAAACGGAAATGGACATTTCAATATCTGTGACCTTTGAAAAATTAGACTTTCGGCAACCTTGAAAACACGCTGCATGCACCTTGAAACATCAGGTAAATCTGCACCCTTAGGAATCACAGAGGATCTTATCTTGCCCTTGAAGCCAGCAGGCTGGAGTTCACCCATGGTGTGTGTTTGTTCTGAGTTAGTGAGTCAGTAGAATAGCACAGGGGAGGTTCTGTTTTGTTACAAGACTAATTTCTGTTGTGTTTAACTGGAGAAGCATTACATGTTTCTGTGACATGACTTAGAATAGAACAGATTCACTTTTGTTGTTTGCTTGGCTTTCAACAGAACACATATTTAGTTTGATTTGCAATTCAGAAGCATCATAATAAATGTATAAATTGTATCCAGGTTAACTATCACTGGTTTAAGTCTTCATTAACTAGAGTGTCTTACTTTTGTGTAACAGATACAATTTTTATCATAAGGAGTAAAAATCTGTTATTTTATTGAAAGTTATGGGCAAAAAACCCCTAATTTTATATTCAGTAATTCCAACCAGAAATTACAGTTGTCTAGATATTAGAAATTTAGTTGTTTCTGCTGTTTCAGTTTGAAATACATGATTCAGATTCATATTTAATACCTTTCAAATTTACATAGGCAATGATAGCTATTTGATACAGCTGCATCATTTTGCTTCTGTTTTTTTTCATACATTGAGACAAATCTGATTTGCTGAAGACTTGGTCAAAGTCATTGGAGCACAGATCATGAAGCATTACGTTCTTTCAGTCTTGACAAAGGATGAAGTCGTGGAGAAATTCAATTGCAATTTTCTTTATGCACTCAGCAGTTTTTTTCATCAGTGGCACATGAAATGGAAAAAAAAGCTGATTTGGAAAAGTTTAAAAAAGGAGCAGGTATTAGTATTATTATAGTTGTTGTTATTTGTTGCTGTTGTTGTTTCTTATATAAATACTGTGATAGTTATACAATCTATCCTAAGAGTCGCTCTTGATCTAAAGAGGACAGAGTGACTTGGGGATTAAAGCCTCAGTAAGCAAAGTTACCCATGTGTCCAGCTCAAGGACATTACTTTTACTTGTGCCATGAATTTATTCCTATACCTTTGTATTCCATAACCATGTAGTCTGGCCTTGCCAGACATTTTTACCTGTTGATTCTCTTTCTCATCTCAGTCTTCATATTTTATGCTGAAAAATGTCATGTTTCCTTTGAACCTTGATAAGCACAGTCTATGTTTTAAAGCAATTTCCTTCTACTCTCACAGAAATCTAACTTCTGAGCCACTGTGCAGCTTTATCTTCCCGTTCTTTTTCATTCACTTTAAATGTTTCAAAAATTTTTTGCCCTTGGGCCAAGGATTTTCTAAGGTGCATCTTGAATTACTTAAAACGAGTTATGCAGCAGGATTCTGTCTGTAAAACCAGGAAACAAGACTTCACTTAAAACATGGTTGTGTAACTCAGCTCAGATTGATACAGTTTTTATCAGTCTATGATTCCATATTTCTCAAATGCAGTTTCGTAAGTGGTAAAATTAAAAAAAAATACAAATTATTTAGGGTGACTATTTACCTTTTCTTTCCCCTTTCTTTCTCCTGATTCTACATCTGGGTCATTCAGTTCTGTTTCAGTCTTCTCTCTTTAACTGTTTGGCCTAAATACACTCTGATGCGTTAATTTAGCATATACATATTTATCTTTGTGAATCTTCGTCTGGAATGAAGCCCATGAACTTGTGTTTGCCTGTAGTGGCCTGACTTTTAAGGTTCAGCCCAGTCAATAAGCGTTTCATACACTGCTAGAGAGAGACAAAACATTTCTTTGTCCTGGTGCCATCTCTCAGGCAGACTGGCCTCAGAGTTGTTAATGAAGCCATTCAGCATCTCCACTTTACACAGCATCTAAACTCAATACCCAAGTAAGTCATTCAGTAGAGCTGTAATTTACCTTCTAACACCACCAAACTGCCTTCACCAGTTCTTTGAATGCTTCGTGCTTGAAAGGTGTGGTGCATTACAATGTAAAAAATAAGACCGTGGGCAAAATCTTGAAGTAATAATTACAGTAGGTTCAAAGAAACCGCATACATCTATAGCACTCCTTTACCTTTATTTAAAAAATTAGGTCTTGCTGTTTTAAAGTCAGACTTCCAAATATATCAAAAGAACCACAAAATGTGAGAATGGCCTCTCAGTGTCAGACAACGTCTTATCTAACCTGGTATCCTTTCTCAGGCAATGTCCAAAAATGGATGTTGAGGGGACACTAAAAAAAGGAGGGGAAAACATATGTACCCCCATAAATATTCCTATCATCAAGCAGTCTGTGGTTCAGGAACTTTCTGAGCCAGAGATAGTGCTTTGTATTTAAGAACCCTTGATGAATTTCTTTACTGTAAACTTTCCCAGTCTTCTCCAGGAAGAGACAAGGGAGATAAAATTAGTGCTCTTTTCATTTTCTAACCTTTATTTCTGAGAAAAACATTGGCCCTATTCCACAAAGTCAGAAATAGCCATAGTGCTGTTATAGCAGTGGCCTATAGCTCCAGTTAGAATGATACTGGCATTTTCACATCTCCTGGCACAAATGCATGACACTGGAGCTACACACTGGTCATGGAGTGAGACTGACTGATGCATTAAAAATATCTTTTTGCTGTATTTAGTTGGGCTTTTCTTTCAAAGGAAAAGCTTAAAAATACTTGTAATGAGCTACTTAAAAGCTGAATCTTCAGATGTTTTAACTGTGCATCCATACTGCTATGAATAGAACATTGCACAGTCTTCTAAATCTGGTCTAATGCCTGAGTCAGATTGGGTGAGCTAAGGGCATTTCTTTTGCAGATTCCATATGGAGCATTTAAAGCCCTACCCTAACTTGTTTATATTTTTACTTTATTTTTAATGAAAATATTTGGACAATTTCATGCAACTTTTGTTTCTGATTAGTACACAGTACTTAACTAGAGTGAATTGATAGATGTAACTTACAGCAATTGTAAAAAGCAATGTAAATTGCTGCCTGTATTACATAGTAATTAGCATATGAGAATTCTAAGCATCATTATATTCGTTTTCATGCCATAGTAAACAGAACAAAGCCAAACAAGATTGTTAAGCCTTTTATTCCCTCCTGATTGTGGCAAGATACAAACGAAAGTTTCCAAACTATGCCTTACTCAGTGGATAGTGAGTAGTGATTTTAGCACAGCAGTTTGGAAGGTAGGAAGTTTGAAAGAAGAGCATCTCTGGTGCCACCCTATGGTGTAAAGACACAATCCCTCCACTAACAACAAGTGGGAAACTAGTGCTAGAAAATGCTTCAAACATTTCTTAGACAAAATTAAACTTAGCTAAAACTTAACTGCTAAAATTAGAAGCATTTAATGATGCTGAATATATACACTGCAGTTTGGTGCATCAATGGCAAATAGGTATGGATACAAGTTATGTTTTTATGCAACACCTCACAAAGGCAAGACAGCTTTCTCAGTCTGTGTTGCCAGAGGCATATTGTTAAACGCAAGACTACTTTGCTGCTTAATTACCTTTTTTTTGTTTACAAGGCAGATATAATGATATATATACTGCTGGATTCTTACCAGAGTATATATCTTGAGCTATGCTATCCTGTGTACTGCTGCTAAGCCTAGCCAAGGAGAGAAATAATTTCACTACTACATTCTCCAGAAACCTGGCTCTGAAACTGAACTGTTAGCCTGAGCTGAGCTTTATGCATATGATAACTTAAAATTGTCTTTGACATGTCTGCACAAGCTCTGTTGACTATGCATAGATGCTCACTAAAAAGGTAATTCTACCAGGAGACAATGGCAAACTGCAGAAAAGAAGCAGTCAAAACTGGGCTTTGAAATTACTTGAACTTATTTATGCAAGCTCTCAAACTCAGAGCAGAAATAATTTCAGATTAAAACCTCAAAGAATTTCTGTAACTAATGTTTCATCTCCCCGTGATGAAGCTTACACTACACTTAAAGCCACTTTCAGTTGTAATACACAGCCTTGGGCTCTTGTCCAGTGTGTTTGAAAAGGTTGGTGAACTCTGCCAGGTACTCTGACTGAAACCTTTGTGTAACTACATATTCATGACTTCTTTTCAAATGTTTGTTCAGAAAAAAAAAATACAGCTTTCTAACAGCTTAGAACACTAATAATTTCTGGATCTATGAGGCAGAATATGTGCCTACAATGCATCTTAAATATAACTTGGTGCAGTTGTATTCTTGAAACTGCCAGCATATGAAGGTGGGATCAGATTTTTTTCCCAACAAGTACATTTCCCCAGGTTCTTAGAATTCGCTGTGTGCACATATGTGATGAAAATGATCTTTGATTTGCCTGTGCTAAACATCTCAGTATCATCCTGTGTTTAAAGCAGACGTGATGTGTCATTTTGGAGCTTGGCTGTGGGTCCCTTTCCAGCTGTTGGTCCCTAAAGTACACCTGAATAAGCACACTGCAAGCAGAGCAACTTCACTTTCTTGTTAGCATTCCAGAGGAGGAGCAGCTCTTCCCTCTCTCCTCCCCTATTCAGTTGTCCAATCAAAGGACACAGTTCATATCATCCAAGTGAAGCATTTAACTCTCTTTCCTTGCTTCCAAAGCATCTGAACATAGGGCACTAGATTCCACTATATGTATGTGGCACCTCCGGGGCTGTCCAGAAAGCATGAGGGCTATAAAGTTACCCAGGTTAGTTCTGAGCAAGCTGGCTAAGTACCAAGAGATACAAAATGGTGCAGCATGAGGCTCCTCCTTGGCTAATGTATCTTGTTTTCATGCCACAGTACAACCATAGTAATATAGATTTCAGAACCTAAGATAACTCGTCTGCTTACAGCTTAATTTATTGCTACATTTTCTCTATCTCTGTAGAAGAAATCCCCTGTTCCCTTTGTATCTAAGTGTATTTTTCTAATAGAAAAAGGAAATTATGTTTCTTGTAGTGTTATGATACAATAAGCCATAAGCGAATGAATTACGAATCAGTTGAACAGATATTATAAATGTATTTCTTTCCAGAGGTGATTTTCTTCAGAAATATTTTTTACTGTTTAGACTTTGCAGACTTCAGTGTTGAGGATTTTGCACATTATATGCATTCAAAATGTGGAAATTTAATTCATGACAGCAATTTAGTGAACTTGTAGTTTCTTCTAAGCCCCAGTTAAGATTAACATTTAAATTAATTCTCATCTATCTTTCATTGCAACTACTGTGGCTAACATGATTTGAAAGAATTAGACAAAACTGTTTTAAAAAATAATTAACTTTGCAAGGATACTTCACAGCATATGTGATTCTACACCTTATGTCATTCACTACTCAGCATTGTCTGAAGCTTTCTAGTATTAATTGCAATGTTAATCCACATGAACACCTCACTAATTGTTACTGAATGCATCCCCAAAAATACTGTTTAGCAACAAAATAACTTAGAAATCATGATTTGTAAGCAGTAAAGTAATTTGCTTTCATGATCCAAAGGCAAAAATAAAATACTATCAGAGTGAAAACATAGTGGTAGTAGTACATCATAGTACCATTATGCATGTCTTAAATATGACCTAAAAGGACAATGCATCTCTAATAAAGTAAATGCCTGTAATGTCCCAATGCACATTAGGAGCGAAACCTATTTGGAGCAGTATTGACTATTGGGAAAACCTTATAAAAAGGCAGAAATTACTTAGTCCTATATCTGAAAGTGTATGGGGTAGTCTTTTGTAGCCTTATTTCTACTTTGTCTATCAGGCCAAAGCTGGATATGCCCCAGCACCTCAATGTCTTTGTTGTAGTTCAGAACAGAACACAGGATTGGAGGTGTTCCCTCAGCAGTGCTGTGTACAGGGGACAGTGCTCTTCAGCTGAGTGCAGTTCGCATGGGCTCCCAGACCTGTCCCTGTGCCCACAGCAATGCTTTCAGTAGCTATGTACATGTGTGTGCATGCTCCCAAACCTAACCCACATTCTGGAATGCAAACACAGAAACAGCAGCTCTTCGACAGGATGCAACGTAAGCTGATTGACTACTCCATAGAAAAAGAATTACATAAGGATTTCATTTTCATTAAACAAAATAAAGAATCATATAATATTTCCTTGCTTTATCTTTATAGTATAAGGATAAAAGCCTGATTTTTATCACGTCTCCTATACATGATAAAATTTATAAAATAAACAGCTCAGCTTTAATGTATTTATTATGCATCAGAAAAGTAATTTAACAAGGAAAACACCTTTCAATTCCATAATTTGACACCTACTTTGCACAATAATTTTCAAAACAACTATAGTGTGACACAGTATGATTTTCAATGTACAAAACCACATTAGAAATGCATTCAGGTTACATCCTTAAATCACAAAGTGTCACTATAACCTGTTGTATATTAAGAAATTTAAAAAGACTTTTACAATAGTGAAAAATATTGTAAGGCTCCTGTGGTCTATTTAACACTTCAAAAAGGTTCTGTCTACTACATTTCTAGAGAACCTTTCATTCAAAAATACTTGTATTCACATTTCTGGCAACCTCTTGAACAGACGAGAGCAACCAGAAGTACTGAAACCACCTAGGACAACTTCTGACTGTTACGAAAAAATGCCATGGGCTATTGCTGCTTTTTTAGAACAGGCAAGACTTTGGTTTTAGTAATTTAACTTGTATAAAAATCCCATAGTTAGTAATATCTCTGGAACTTCATGTAAATATCAGTTGGAATTAGTTCTCACTACCTGCATAATTTGAAGGTTTTGCTAACAGTAATCAGAACTGGGTATTAATCTGCAAACATTTATACTAAATATACAATAGCACTGAGTACATTCACCAAGTGCAGTGGGTGGCAGCTTGATTAATGTCTCGAGATAAATGATTGATGATTGTTTTACCTCAAACCATGGACAAAAGATTACATTATTGCAATGGTGCAATTAATAACCTACTACTTCATTTAATTGTTACAATGATATCTTCATAGATCAGTTTGAAAAATCTAGGGAACTTTAAATGTTTTGTTGTGGGATTTTTTTCCTTTGGCTATTCAGTAGAAGAGACAATGAATAGTGTGTTAACTTGGTATTCTCTGATGCAGCCTTCTGTTTATTGTGTATGAGAGTTATGTTTGATTTGTATGAACAATGTCTTGAGCTCAGAACAAAGTTGGAAACGTTATAAAAATAGAAAAAATTTTATAAGAGCATTTGATTCTGTCAACATCTTTTGAAACTCAAACACAGAACTGATTTTCTATTGATAAAGAAACTAAGTGCCATAGGAGTCCAGAATCTGTCTCTCAAAACTGAGACCCTGAAGAGAAATAGTATCTCCAGTACCTCACAAACTCAACTATTTTAAGTCTAGTTATTGTAAAACTGCCACTGCAGAACATGGCCTGCAGGCACTCAAATTCAGAGCCTACAATGTTTCTAGTGATCAGAATTTCAGATGTGTTTAGTTAACAACTGAGATAAGAGTAAGACATGTGGTAGCGTAAGACAATAAGCATAACCCTCTTAAAGTGAGATTGGCATTATTTGGTGAACTGCCTTTTTAGATAATCCCTCAGGCTCCATTGGAAATTGTCACCACTAATAATTTTTTTTTAGGTTATTTCCCTAACTTTTCTGCCTGGCACTGCTGAGTTTCTATTATGAGCCCATGTGAACTATTCAATAGATTTCAATCTTTGTGGCATTAATACTTGCCAAAAGAATTAGACTATAGCATATATTGGTTTTCAAATGAGATTATAAAGGGAGTGGTGCAACAGCTCCATGTCTATTTGTGGTGAAGCAAAGTTTATTAGAAGGGATGACAACATGACACCAATATGTGTAATTATTCTAAGTAATTCACAATCAGCTACAGGGTCTTCAGCTGAAACATCATTATAGTGTTGAGTCATCTCACACCTTTGCAGCATGGGAATTTCATTAGAGTTTAGAAGGTGCTGTCACATAATGGTTTTGCCCAAGCTGGTTGGAAGCAGAGAATTCTTTCGTACTTAAACTAATGCTACAAACTGAATGCAGAAAGTTACTGTGCCTTGATTGCAGGAACGGTCAACATACACAAGAATTTATCAACCTTCATCCCTAACCTAGGAAGTGGCCAAACAAATTGAGGAGCATAAGAATGGAAAGTGGATTCATTGAACACTGCCTCTCTGAAAACTGGACCATGGAAAGTGCATCTGACTCACTAGTGATTATTGTTTTGGTTTAAGAAACATACACAGATTAATGGGGTGTGCCTGATAATGGCATGTGGTTATTCAGGGTGTGAACTCCCTCTAGGGTCTGTCAAAACAGGTGGCTTCAGGGTTAGTCTCCACTGAAAAAGCAGAAAAAAATCTGTATTGAAGCACACTGCAGATGAGGAGGACATATACAGGGAGAAGCAAAATGTTATTAAAGTACAGTATCTCTACAATGCTATATACAGTATTCCACTAGCTATGAAGAATATTAGCATCGAGTGTTATGAATATTAACGTCGAATGGTCAATTATATTATTTTTTTCCAGATATGTAATCTTAGAACTAGTCAGAAAAAGGACTTTTATACTTGAATGCAACATTCTACTTTTTTTCCTGCAGTGAGAGAGAAAAAAAAAGGTATAAAGACTTTGACATTAGTTATTTTTCAACTTTTGTTAAACACTGGGCAAAATATTACCTGTATAAAGAGTTGTTTGTACTGGGCCAGATCATCTGGTCCCACAGCACAGCAGGAAGGGTGTCCTGTGCTGACACAGCTATGCAGAGCGTTAGTGCCCCATCTGCGCAGTGGCTACTGCATAGAAAAGTTGAGGTGCCGTCAAGCTCAGCGAGCCAACTTCAGATCAGCCTGAAGCCACTCCTGACGGCGGGAGGTCGTCACCCGTGACCCGGTGGGGCTCAGCCGAGTCCCGGGAGCGCTGGGCAGCGGGCACAGGGCGGCCCAGCCCCGATGGTCGGGCAGGACAGTTTGCCTGACGGTGCCAGACCCCACCGCGGAGTTCGACCGCATCCCGGCCCCGGGCTCCGCGCCTAGCTCTCCCCACCTGTGGGGATTTCGCCTCGCGCCCTGGTGGCTGGAATGGGAAAGGGCTGAGCCCGAGGCGGCCGCCGGGACGCTTCCCTCGGGGAGAGGAAAATTCCAGCCCAGCGGAGCGGGCCTGCCCCCGCTGGCCGCTGACAGCCCGCGGCCGGGCCCGAGCGGAGTCCCCGCTCCGGCCGCAGCTGGAGGGACAGCCGGGTGTGTGGGGGCGGGAGGGAGGTGCTGGGATGGGAACAGGGAGTCTCTGTGTCTCCGTGCGTGCCGGAGCGGGGAAGGTTCCGCATTTCAAGTTTCTCCCCGAAGTTCGTGTTTTTC
>VYXD01002160.1:1298399-1391872 GCA_013397195.1 Hylia prasina | reverse complement strand
CGGCCGGTTCTCCTGGCCGGGGCTGCGGGACCGGCCCGTCGGCCGCCGCCCTCCTTGCCGTGCCCGACCGAGCAGCGGCTGCAGCGCCAGCCCCGCGCCGCGGGCAATTCCCGCAGGGACCAGCCGCGACCCGCCCGCCGGTGTTGCCGTCCCGGTGCCTCTGCCGGACTGCAGCGCTGCCGGGACCTGCCGGGTGCACGGCGCTGCCGGGATCGGCGCCTCTGGCAAATCCTTGCAGGTCAGCACTTGCCGGTCGGAGCATCCTTAGGTGCGCCGAGTCAACTTCCAGCTCTGGGTGAGAGTGGCGGAGGTTTGGATGGGCTGCGCCCTCCTCGGTGCTCTGGGAACTGCCGACGCCGGGGAAAACAAAACAAACAAGCAGCATCTGTTTGGAGTAGTAAAAGGACTGGCTTGTTTCTTTTTACGTGTTAGGCCCCTCTGTTTTTATTTTGCTTATAGTAGAAAATCTAAGGTTAAAGAGTATCTTTTGAAAATCCTAAGTAAACCTATTCCAGTTATAGATCAGGAGGAGGGAGGATTTTTCCTTAACTAGTCAGGTACGTTTGAAGAAAATTAGTTTACTCAGTGACTTCACTAGGAACTACAGGGAACCAAAGTACTGGTAAGATTGGTGAAATTATGTGTAAGTAGAATGGACAAAATCCATGATGGTTGGATTTTTTAGCATGAACATTTTTGTGACGCTTCCATACTATTTGCAAAAATGGATTACTTGGATTGCTGACCAAGTGGCTACAGGATAAACAGGTGCAGACTATGGCAGTTTACTGGAGTATTTAAGCAGTAATCAAATGAGTTTGAAGTCATGGCTGTCATGAATATGGAAGACTCATAAAGGGAGGGGTATTTATTCACTTAAGGCCTTGTCACCATTCCACATTTATATGTAGCCGTTGAGAAATTGTTAATCAATGTA
Organism: Hylia prasina; assembly: GCA_013397195.1. Taxonomy (NCBI): domain Eukaryota; kingdom Metazoa; phylum Chordata; class Aves; order Passeriformes; family Sylviidae; genus Hylia; species Hylia prasina. The sequence continues at coordinate 1,390,935 of VYXD01002160.1, read as the reverse complement.
GAAGGTATAATTACAGTATAGATAATTACTGCATTTTTAAGACTCTGTGTACTTAAGCAGAGTTGGAAGGACTGAGTGTAGGATAATAGTGTTTTTTTCCAGGTTAGGGAGTGGCAAAACCAGTATGTTTTGAAAGTCTTCAGTTTTACTTGTGAGCAGGAACATAAAAACAAGCAAAAAGACACAATTAAAACTTTGGCTGTTCTGACCTCCTCTATGCCTGTTGCCTGCTATAAAGCTGTTTGGTATAGTGAATTTTGGCTGCTGCTTGACACGTAAGTTCCTTTTATGTGACTTCAAGCATCTGCCAGCATCCACTTCTCAGTTTGGAGAAATGTGTAGCTAACAGAAGTGCCCATTGCATTAGCCCTGCAAAGAGATTTCAGGCCTTTTATCAGCTGTTCACATATAATTTGGTACTTAAAAAATCAAGTTGCCATGCCTTTCTTGCTACAAAAGTTCTTTATTGACAGTCTTACCTATTTCCTTAAGATGGTCTCATTTGCTCATGAAACACTGGATTTGGGGGAAAAAAATGTGGATATACCAGAAAAAAAGACAACTCCCAGTTTTACTGAAAATGGTCCACATTTTTGAATAGTATGCAGTTACTGTTCCCTCTCTGAGATGATAGGAAAATTTGTGCAATCTGGGAAGAATTTCAGTTGAAATAGCATTTTTCTTTAAATGTATTACCAAATGATGTAATATACTGCATTACAGCTCTTCTTAACTTGTCTAGCCAGGTTGAAAGTGTTGTTAATCTGCAGCTGAAAACTGTTTAGCAGCCAGTGTGTTCTTAAATCGCTGTTTGAAGTTCTGTGGAGTAATTGCTGGTAACTCTAAACAGTTTGTTTATGCCAACTGTTAAGAAGGTAGTGTTTCGTAAATTTTCAAGCACTGATGTTGGTTAAAGCTTGGAACTCCTGTATAACTTGATCACTGGTGCCTCTTTCACACAGAATTTTATTATCAGGTCTATGGGGAAAAGCTTTGGGAAAGGATCTTGTCATATCTCTTTTTTTGCATGCAGGATTACACCTTTCTATTGAAAAATTGTTTATTACAACTTGTTGTAGAAAAAAGATTTGTCTGAATTTGGTGAGAAACACGTTATTCTCTCTGTGCATTCAAGGCAAATAAGAAAAGATTTTTTAAAAAATGCCCTCTGCTGGATTTTTGGTTTATTTATAGTCTGGTGAATAGAGAGTGTGCCCAGCAACTGGCTGGAATATTTTGGAATATGATGAATAGGAGGTGTGCCCACTAACTGGCTGGCCATGACACATAGTTTCTTCTCTTGGCAGGAGAAACTTGACTGGACAGTTAGGCAGTTTTATAACTCATCTATCTTACCCTGAGTCTGAGCAGCACTTAGGGCATAGAGCACCCACCAGGCTGGTTGCCAAAATCTGCTCTTGTTCATCACAGAGCTGAATTTGCTTTATGAAATTATAGGAAAACGTGTGATTTAATACTTATAAATAATAAAAAAGAAGTGGTTGTAGTTGGTATCCTACCTTCTGAGCACAGTTTTCCTACTGTTGCTGGACAGCAATCCTGTAATGTGGAACTTTTTTGCCTTACAAGTAGATGTCAGTAGTTGACACAGGATTTTACCATGAACTGTATATGCTTAATATACCATTAGTATATTGGAGCAAATGTGGATTTTGGTAAATGTAATATTGATATCCTTTAAAATGCCGGCCTTCATGTTGAGATAAACCTTTAATTCAGTTGTAATGTTTCTGAGGATTTTGTGTTACTTAATTTGTTCCTGTAAATCATATTTAAAGCTATATGTTTACATACAAAATAACAGCTTCTGACCTGCTTTACCCAAGGAACCCCCCCTTTGTTTTTATCATTTTCATTGTGTATAACAAAAACATGCTTAGGAGACGGAGCTACTCTCCAGGGGCTGAAGATAGAGCTGGTTGTGTGGGGAAAAGGGCAGGGCCAAACAGCTTTGATTAGCTTTGTGCCAGAAACACTTCGTGTGTGTCTTCAGGTTCCCATTCACTGTTGCTTGGCATAGTGGATGAATTTGAAAAATTTAAGGAGAACAGGAGAACAATCTTTTTCACATGATTTACAGTACTGTCTCAGGAAGTGAGAGATGTTTTCAGAAAACCCAAGAAATTTACCTTCTCTCTTGCATATAACTGAGTTTTTATCAAATAATTTCAATCACATAACAGAGACATCAGCTGTGGTGCAGCGTTGGCACATGTCTGTGTCAAGCTTGGAATACTGATTTGAGCTCTCTTCCTTCTCTTTCAAGTGTTCGTTTGAGTCAGCTCACAACATAGCCACAGGTTTGTTCAAGTATAAATGAAAGTCCTTCTGTTGCAGAGTGTGGGAAGGGACAGCAAGTGTAGCAGTAGCTTCAAACCAAGCATTCTATGCCCCAGCCACAGCCCCAGAGTGGGAGTGGGGACTTGGATATATGTCTGAATTTGCTCAGTTTGGTGAAATTTACGTAAGGGTGAAACTACATTTTTCTCTTGCAATGAGTTAGCTGTTTCCATTGCTCTGTATGTTGTATACATGTGTTTATCATTAAGTGCAAGGCCTTTTGTACTCGTGCTGCTGAGTGGTAGCACTGTCTAGGATCAGAGGTTAGGCCATTATGAGTCTAACAAGCAGTCCTGTCTTAGATATGCTTTATTTTTTAGACCGAGGACTTCAAGATAATACTTAGCATGTTCTTCTCACCCCACGACCCTGATGAAGAGGTAAATGAGTAATAAGTAAATGAGCAATAACAAAATGGAAATAGTTTTGAGAATTTGGGACTGTAGAGCTTGCTGGATGTTTGAAGCAGGGAGTTAGCTCCTTTGTGGTGATTGCTCATCAGGAGCCACTTGAATGCTAATCATTCCAGGGGCCAATTTGCTAGCTGAGTTCCAAATGTACACATAACATTTCTTGAGGTTGTTATGCTGTTCCTCTCAATGTGTCTGCCTTAAGCAAGGCAACCTCAAATAGTGGCCGTTAACTGAATGTTGTATTTAAAAGCTGTTTACTCAATCTTTGTCAAGTCTGAAGTCATAGCTGGGTGCCTATGGAATAGTTACTGGAAATGTTCCCTGTTGGAGTGTGTTGCTGTGGGAATGAGATCAAGAAAACATTAGGGGGTGGAATGTAGATACTAGGGTGAAAAAATGTGTAGGAGGGTAATACACAAATAGAGATCAGCAGAGTTATTTCCAAGCTTTGTCCAAATGTGTTGGTATCCTGTGAAAAAGAAAAGGGACAGCTAGATAGTGAGGTATCAAAAGCATTTGAGGGGAAAAAAGTGCTTGAGACTGGAAAGTGGGTTTTGGTGTTACCTTAGTTTAGGTTCTTTTCCTTCTGCAGTTACTGGATTTTTTCTTAATGTACTTTAAATGGGACCACAGTATTTACATAAACCTGAAGATCACTGTTTGTTTTGAGTAGGCCCATCTGTGTTGGGTGGAAGAAGAAAAGAGTCCATTGTAGGGGAGCAAAACCTTAGATTCCAGATGAAACTGAAGGTCTTTACAGTTCTTCTGTCATCTGACAGACAAAACAACTGAGTAGGAATATTTTAAAGTTACAAAGAAATTGTTTCTCCTGTAATCTGGCAACACCTAAATAGGTCTCCCTTCATAAAGTGCAGTACTATTTCTGACTATCTTGACTGTAGCTTGGAAAAAAATTTCTGAGCATGCTGGTTTTTCTAGCCTGACTGCCACTGTTGTAGTTTTATGTGTGCTGGGGAACAGCTAATGCCAGATTATCCAGCCAGTCCTTGGAGCTGTAACAAGGTTAGCATGCTCAACTAAATATTTATTATTTTTTTCTAGAAATTAACAAGTTAGTATTATAAGTTGCTATTACTGTAGTGGATGCAAGGAATGCCAGGTGTTCTCTTTTATGGCTGCTTGCAAGTTAAACCACATCTGATTGTGTACTTTCTTTTTTTCTCACCTGGTTCTCACTTGCTTCCCCAGCAGCTGTCCTGCTTACTCTAACTTAAGTTCACGCAGCTGTCTGCAGTTTGAGATAGTTGCTCTTCACTGTATCACTGTGTACAGCTCTAGAAGAGCTAACATTAGGGCATTAGAGGATGACAAGAACCTGAGATGTTGGCTCCTAGATTCCTGTAGGGTTCTGTGGCTGTGCCCAGCATTAGCACAATGAAGAGGAAGCTCTGACTGTGCAGCTTGCAACAATGAAGGGCTCAGGGAGGAAAACCACCCCTGCTGTTCTTAGCTGTAGCTACCAATTAAAAACTTGATGCTTCACCTGAACTCTCCTCTGAGGTAAGGTCCCACAATTAAAAATGCAGCTCTTTATGAAGTAATTTTAAACACTTACTAGCTGGAGTTCCAGTAATGTGTTCTGACTTAAAACCTTAATGTGATAGACTGATGGATATAACTGCATTTTTTTTTTTTTCATGGCTTAAGAAATGTTTTTTTTAATGCAGAAATGGAGTACCATGGGAATTCTTACAGAATTTAAAGTTCCTGGATTTGTTTTTATTTGCTAGGAGGTTATCCAGTTCAGAAGGGGCATGTGCATTTGTTTAGTTGTTGTAAATGATCAGAGCACCATAGGTGGTTAAAGGATGAGTCCCTAATCTATCTGTGAAATCTCTCCCTTGGGAACTTGTATTAATGTCAACTCTGCTCCATGTCTATGGTTGTCAGGATTACTATTTTCAGTTAAAGAAAACAGAGCATATGAATATTTTTAGCTGCGCTTAAGCTTTCTTCTGTGAGAAAGCATTGGTTTTGTTGCAAGCTTTGGTTCTACAGAGGTTTGCATTGAAGAAAAAGTACAGCTTGGAAGCTTTCTTAGCTGTGTTTTAAAAATACTTTCTGCACGTTTATTTGATTTTCATATTTCTTCTGGAAGTAGAGCTACTTGGTTTGGAATCTTAATAACAGACAAACAAACTTCTCCTTCCCAAACAATGCAAACTGTTGCTCTATGTTAAACAAGAAATATTGTGAGCTTGAATTTTCCTCCAACAGAGAGAGACAAAAAACCTCCAACAGGGAAAACACCATCCCATCTCAAAAGAACAGCATTAGAAGTATGTGTATTTTTCTTTAAAATCAAATCAATTTTCAATCTAATATCCCTGAGTTATTGATGTATTGATTTAACAATTTTTTAAATAGGCCTTGGGTTTTTATATTTATTTTATGTCCCTTTTGGTATTTTATTTTACTTTAATGTCAGACCTTCAGCTGGATTTTCTTCCAAAGACTGAAGGTTTCATGGGCCTTGAAAGGTAATTTTTAAACACTGTGCAGTGGAAAGACCATAAGCGTTTTCAACTCTGTCCTTAATACAGACTTAAAATTGACAAAGTTTTCTGGAGGAGCTGCTTCTGCTATTTCTTTTCCCAAAATGAATTACATTATTTTGCTTCACTCAATTTGAATGCTTGCTTGTTTTGTTTAGGTTTTTTTGTCCATCTGTGTCCCCTCCTTGAGCACCCCCTCCTTTTCCCTCTCTTCCCTGTTTGATGTGCTGGGACCTTTGCTGAGGTGAGTGAGTTAAATAAGAATGTTCAAGGAAATGGGACCATCACTAGTGTTATTATTGCCCAGAAATTTTTGTAGGCAGGTATCAAAGTAATTTGAAGGACATTAGGGAGGAATATGGTGTGCCAAGTTCGTTGTGGGTTGTTGTTGTTTTTGTTTTTGTTGTTGTTGTTGTTGTTGTTGTTGTTTTGGTTTGGTGGGGGTTTTTTTGTGTGGTTTTTTCTTTTTTTTTTTTTTTGTCATTCCCTAGTTTGCCATCGAAGTATCATTGTATTGCTCTTTTGTAAAACTTGGCTCAGTCCTTCTGTACTGTCAAGCTACACTGACAAAACAACTGGGCATAATGTTGCAGGTATAGGATAATCTACTGAGCTGGCTATTGTTTAACTGTTCTTGTGACAGCAATGTTGAAAGCTCATTTTATGTGGCAGGAATAGTGCTTTGTCTCTGATCTACTGAAAAAAAAGAGGAGCCGAAGCATCTGTTAGTAACAAAGTTGAAAAAACAAATGTTTACAACTTGTCATGCTGGGAGTAACCCTTTGAAGCAGAGAGGAAGTATTTCTTTCTTTACAGTAGCTACAAGTAGCTACAGACTGCAACATTCTGTCCTTCTCATTAAAAAACAATGTTATGTTATACAGAATTCAAAATGTAACTATTCTGGCTTCGACAGCTGGAAATTATTTGCATGGGTGGATGGGTTATTTACTCCTTTAGTTAGTAAGACAAACAAGGTGTGTGTTAGTTGATGACAATAGTGTAGTAGGTGGAATTTTTGATAATTTTCAGGCATTTGCGTAAAATCAGAAATCCAACCCATGCTAGTAATTTAGGCTTTGATTTTTAAAATTTTTATTTTTTTAAAAAGAAATTATATTCAGAATATTTAATTTCTCATAAATCAGGTATTATTATATGTTGAAAGTTGTTCCCAACTTTCATTTCTGAAGAGTTACTGCTTTTTCCATTTACCCTTTGAAGTCTCCAGACATAAACTTTTCTGTATCCTCTGCTGGTCTCTGATTCATGGTCTCTTACTTCCCCTTGCCTGCAATTTTGATCCTCTCCTTCCACCCACGTTACAAATCAGCCTCACTAATTCCATCCTTGGCACCCTCCTTGAGCTATATTTACCTCATTCACTTTTTAAAGTACTCACTGCTTGGAGGAAGTTCCTTTCTGCTCAGTTTTAAATGTTTGTAAGTCTACAGCTACTAGTAAGAACCCAGCAAGTTGAGTGGATCTTTAGCATTCTGGCTTTGTGCATTCTTTTTGTGCACTCTGATTTAGAAAAAGCCTGGCCCTTCAGCTTGGTCTTCCTGTATGTTTTTCTTTTTTCCCCCCCTGTATCCCATTCTGTCTGTATCTGATTCCTCCTCCCCTGTTTCACTCTGAAACTATAAATTCTTCTTTTTATAAATATGCTTTTGTTTTTAAAAATGGTGTCTTCTGTTTTACCTAGCTCAATGCATCTGATTCCCTTGTACTTATATGGGCATTGAGAGTACTTTTCACTACACTGTTGAAGGGGAGAAGGGTTTCCCAGGCCCTTTTATGTGGCATTTTAAAGTGGGGTCATTGACTATCTTTGCAGTTGCTGATCTCATCTGCCCACTTATCTATAGTTGAGTAATGCCTTGGACATTGCAGGACTTGAAGCTGAGGTCTTAAGGCAGGCAGTGATAGCTACAGACATGAAATAGGGTTTTTTTCTTTACTCATGCAAGTCAGAATTTACTTTTGCCTTTTTTGGGGGCAGTAGCAGTAATTTTATTCATGTGTTACATGCTGCCCTTTCTCAGAATTAGATACATATATAATTTGACATCTCCATGATAGAGTATCAGGAATTTGTTGTAGAAATGAACTGATGGAACTGAGTCTTTACTCCTTCAGTTTCTTCATGCATCTCTCTTGTTTCCTGATGGTTGATTGGGGTTTTTTTTGAAGTGGGGAAGGGGCTCTAGTTTCTGCCAAGTGATATGTGCAGGCATCAGAGGATTTTGGAATATAGATAATTTCTGTGATTTGTTTTGATGGTTCTTTCACAGTGCAGGGCACAAAATCCCTTCCTGCCCTGTCCCAGGTATTGTTGAGATATTCTCAATATACCAGGTGATGCTTGTTCACTTTTGTAGAAAAGCAATCTGAAAATGTAGCAGATAGGGGAAACCAAAGCATTTTATAAGCACTTCTTCAGAGCTGGTTGTCAATAGTGAGGGGTGTAAGAGAGAATCTGAAGAGGCTTATTTTGGAAAAGTAATAAGGATCTGACATCACTGTCTGAACTGTTGGAATCTCTGTCTGATTTCTAAGCATCTTTTTTAGACTGTTCTTATATTTCCACTGCCCAAACATTCTTACAGACTTTCCAGTCTTCCTCCCAAAATACACTGCTGTAATGCATCTTTATCCATAAATCTTAAGTTAATAAAGCAGAAGAGAAATGCAATAAATTGTAAATGTTGGATGAAACCTTAAAAGCATGCAATGATTTATTTTAGAAAAAAATGGGGATGTGGTACTAGGATAGTTTTGGAAATATTCAAACAAATTAATTGGTTCTTGGTGTTTTGGTTTTTTTTTTTCCCCTGATGGTGTTCTTTAAGATACTGCTTATGGGCTCCAGTTGTTAGGTTTTCTTCCTGCTTTTACTTGCCCCAAAATTTTCCTGGATTTCGTAGTTATAATATGTAAAGCTTGCCAGCTAACGAGTTTACAGGATTTTTTTTTCTTTTTAAGACTGCTTGCCAGTACTTAATCCAGAATAAGATTTTATGTTAGAATTGAGACTGTTTGGAAATAATGACACATAACATAAATGCTGAGATTCCATCCTATACTATACTGCTCCTATAGATGGAGTCTTTGAAATGACTTGGTACCCTGATTGAGAGGTCTTGTGGAAAGATCTCTGTAGTGGTCACCACTCTGCCCCTCTGCATAAGAGGCAGCTGTCCTGTGTTCTGTCTCCACTAGAGAGCAGCTGGATATTCCTTCACATTTCCTGTATGAAATCTGTGTATTCTCTCACAGGCTGATGCTGCCTCTTCCTCTCGTGGTGGAGATGGACAGTAGGAAATGACGTGTCCAGTGAATTGTTTATTTTGTAAAAATGTTCGTCAGGGCCACTTGGAAGAGCTTTAACAAGTTAATGTAGAAACGCCCTCACAAAATTCTACCCTAGTTCATTGAGAGGTGTGCAATTAATTTGCCAACAACATACTCTTAGTGAGGAAAAATGGTTAAGTATTCAAAGAGTCCTTCTGTTACAGGAAAACAAAAGCTCTGAGTTTGGAAGTGCTTTATAATGTTTTGACTTTCATTTAAAAATAATTTTAAAACCTAATGAGGTCTAGAAAACTCTATCTACACTTATTGGCCTTTCCCACATCCTGTCACATCATATTTCACATGTCAGTCATACACTGTTTCCTTGAGTCAGTTTGTGGTATCATGTGAATAAATGCTCAACATGGTCGAAAGATCTCCCATCTGTCTGTAAAAGACCATGTGATCCTTTATCAAAGACAAAAGGACATAACTAAACACGGCATAGCATTGGTTAGAATTAACTCAAAAAACTTTTGGCTTCTGATGATGAGACCCCTCAGAAAATGTGAGTCACATTCTCAAACTGATGTAGCTGTACCACTATTGTGTATCATTATGATTACCAGCAACTTGATTAACAAATATTTTCACTTAAATATTTAAGTGACAGCAAGAAAGAAGTGACTTGGTCACTTGGTTTATGAGAAAGGCTGGTTCATTCAAAGATCTGACACTGGATGTGGAGATAAGTTCTTCCTCTTCTCCCGATATTTTTATTTCTTTGTTTGGATTTTGACAGTCATTGAATAATTGACAGAGGTTGCATACCTCTCTCCCTCCCTCCCTTATGGACTCTCTAGGTAGAAGGAAATTTGTGTGTCTTGTTCTCAGCTGAGTAGGTTTGCTGCTGCTGTTGAGCTGATGGATTCAGTTTGTTGCAATTTCATGTCCTCTTCATCAGTCAGAAGAAGCCACTGATAAGTTGCTGGTAATCAAATCATATGGAAGTGTGGGGTAGTTCCTTTTTCTGTTTTTAATGTTAGACAACACCTTTGTTTCTTTGTCTGTGTTCACCTTTTGGTTTTGTAGTTTGTGATGTTTTTGAAATGTCGGCTGTGAACTTCTGTGTCCAAAGAGCCTTGCAGCTAACAGCATTATGCTAGTGACTTTATATCCATGTAATAAAAATTTCTGAAATTCTGATCATTGTCATTTTATGTGTGTCAAAAGAACAGTGGGATGGCCACTAGCCATAATTTCAGTCTCTTCTCTGATAGGGAGCCAGAGTTCTTTTCATGAATTTCCTCTGTTGGGAGGCATTCAAAACCCAACCCATGCTTAACTGGGAGAGAGAAAATGTGGTACTTGGGGGAGGTCGATGGGCTTTAGGTTACTGACACTTAGTTTTACTCAGCAGGGTGAGGGTGAACTTTGAAAAAGTTCAGCTGATTTACAGCTGAGTTTTAGGGCTCCCTTGTTTACATCTTGTTTTGCTTTATGATCTGTATAGATAGCCGCTCATGAACTTTTTATCCAAATTGACTGCTCTGGTTTTCCACCTGTTAACTTCAGTTTTATGACAAGTGAAGTACTGATCTGCTGCAGTTAAATTTGGGGAAATCATGACAAATTTTGGAGATTTTAGTAAATGAACTATCTGCAGCTTGTCCCTGACCTATCTCCTACCACCAAGGATGGGAGTGGTCAAGGTGATTTGATCTGCATCCTTGTCACTTTTGTCTTCTTCTGCTGGACAATATTGGCAGTAATTTTGCTTGTTCTTTTCCCCTACCACAGGCTGTTTTCTGGCCAGACAAATCCAAGGTTCTCTATTGCTCTTGAATCAGGGCAATTAACTTCTAAATAAGAAGTTTGCTCTGCACTGGTATTAGTAATTGCCTTTTTGTTTTCATTGAGGTTGTACTGACGCAGTTTACCACTTGCTTGAGGATAAATGGGTAAAAAATGTGGATGGCTTATAGCTAGAAAAAGTTTCCTCATTTTATAAGTTTTTAGTGATTTAATGTATTCAATAAGCAACAATTTCTTCTAAAACTTTTGAACAAATAAAGTGGCAAAGAGTTAAGAACTCTTGGTCTTTCTATTTCTAAAGTATGACAACATGTGAATGGCATGTTCATGAGTTACTGCATGGTTACAGAATATGAGCATGTAAATAATTCAAAATGCTATTTGGCTGGTTACTATCATGGGTAAGAATGTGGAAAATACTGCATTTCTGACAGGATTCCGATGGCTGTGATAACACAGGATACAGAACTATTAAATAAGCCATGTTAGGTCTGATCAAATGTTTTATACATATATTCTTTTAGGCATTTTACAGAGATTTACTGTTATATTCAGGGAAAACTTCTAAATCCAGGGAGAACTTAAAGAGATGGTTTCAGATATCAGGAATTTGTGTGTTTTACAGGCTTTAGGAGATCTGGCAGCTTAGATACTTTTGTCCTTTCCTTTGAAATCCATGAAGTAAGAAAACCCTTTCTGTCTGAATTTTCTTGGATGGTTTTTTACATGACTTCCTGGGTGGGAGAAATGTGTTACTGTATTTAGTTAACATTTATAAACTTAAGTCACATTGTGTCAAAGTTTGCATTGAATATCTATGTGCTCTGTAGGTCAGGTAGGTACTAGGAAAGAATTTTCCTAAGGAAAGAACCAGGAAGATAAAATGCTGCTAAGTTAAAGGGTGCTGTTTCTTATAATGGCAAGGCAGTCAGCTATGGGGACTCTGATAAATAAAGCCTGTAGACAAAGTGCCCAGCTGTACTTTAAGATGAAAACAGGATGTTGGTTGTATTGCTGCAAGACTGCTGTATAAATCAAAGGATATGCTGTTATTGCTGTTTAAGGAAGCTGTACTCCCTTAGAGTGGGTCTGTGTATAAAAGAATGGTAATTGCTGTGCTTATCAAGGACTGGCAGTTCTCCTTTTCCAATTGTGACCTGGTGAATCCACCTCAAGCTCATGACTTAAAGCCTTGCCAGTTATTTTAATCTCCTATTCAATAAGACGAACAGAATGGGGTTATTTTTATCTCTTTATGATTGCTTAGAACAAGTAGAAAACCCCTTTTCTATATTTAAGTCAAAGGTGATTTTACTGGGCAGGATGTGAAGTATTTCCCCAGTGCCTGTTAAACCCTGTTGGTTCAAGCTGTGTCCAGTTAGTCATGGCATCTGGAAATGGCCAGGTGGCTTTATCCCTGTGCCAGTGTCCTTGCTGTTTTTTTTTTTTTTTTGCATTCACTTGTAGCCTCTTTAAGTTTTTGTTTGATAGCCTAAGCTGTTTTTGGCTTGTTCTCATATTCTCATTTCAAGGGCTTCTTTGCCCTGTTTGTACTGTTCTACTATTCCTTAATGTCAGCTAGAATGATGTTGCCTTTGTTTTTAAAATTAATAGTTTTTGTGCTTCTAAGCACTACATCCATGTGTATTTTCTCTCCTCAGGAAGAAGATATGCCAAAACACTTTTCTGCTTTTGATTTCCACCAGTTTATTTTTGTCTTTAGGGAAATCATAGAATTATTTGGCTTGGAAGCAACCTTTGAAGATTGTCTATCCAACCCCCATGGCAGATCTGTAGAGCACTGTAGGATGGCCTAGATTGTCATTAAGGAAATATAAGTAAGTTTTTCTTAGGCAGAAGTAGTTGAATCTGGAACAGTAAGTACCTGGATAAAGGTTGAATTGCTATACCTGTAATATGCATATATTTTTACAGAATTTTTTTGGATAAGTCCTCAAAGCTGGAACTATTTTGGTAGAGTGATTTTTAGCATAACAGTTTACACTGATTAGTAGAATGTTGTCATCCTCCTAGCATTTGTATTCAAGTGCAGAGTTAGCCTTGCTTCAGTGAGAATCCTGACCATGAATCAGATGGGAAACCATGCTCCTGATGGAGGCAGAGGAAGAGAGAAAGTAAGTTTTCCCTTTCACAGCAGTGGTGAGTCAGGTGTGCAGTACTGTAAGGGAAAGTAGACATAATTCACTCCTGAAAGAGTATTCACACCCCACAAACTTAATATTGTTTTAATATCAATTGGGCTTTGTACTGAAACATAAATTCATCTTTCAAGTGCATAGTTTTCATGAAGTTTGATGCTCATAATGACTATTCCATTATTTACCATCACTTATCTACATTTCACTGACGTTCTGTGAAGGAAGGATATTGCAGGAACTTTGTAGGCAGCTGTGTTTAGGCTCTCCAGATACCTATTGGTATCTCATTTTCATAATTCCTAATTCCTAATGGTACCCACTTTTCATTATTTTTTTTATTAAAAATGTTGATAAAATAACTTCATATTTAAAACTAAGATTTTACTGTATTCCCTAACAAGTAATGGGTGTGTTTTTGAAGAAGTAAAGCCTCTCTAATCTACTTGTTTCTGCTTTTTCACAAGGGAGGAAGAAATCTCAAAATCTTAAATGTGATTCATTTCTTTACTGCTTGTAAAGGAATAAATCAGGTGTGAAGTCTTTTTTTGAAACACAAGGAGTTTCTGTAGTACAGATCAAGTTATATTGGGTGTACTTGGGAGGATACAATATTATATGCAGAGATAAAAAAACTTCTGTGAAGGGGAACCTTTTCTGGGTTCAGAAACTTAATTTGTCAGCTATCAGATGCCCTAGTATCTGTGGCAGTCGTTTATTAAATAAGGATAATGTTTTAGGGTTGAACAGTGACTTTGGAAAATGCACATAATATCTAAATAGTCTTGCTCTCTGGTTATTAAAGATAAACTTTAAATTCTAGCTGTTCATATAAATGTGTGGTTCCTTAACAGGCCAGAAGCATGGTTATCAGGAGACATGCTGTGGAATTACCCTGGTGTGACCTTGTGACTGATGGATTTGAAAAGCATTAAGCATTATTTGAACTGGTTCAGTACTTTGAAGGCCTCTTAATTGTACTGCCAGTATTCTTTTTCTTAAAACTTGTAATGAAGGGGGATGTATTCTGGAGTGCTTGTCTCAGTTACGCACTCACACAGGCAGCTCTCACTCTTCACTTGTATTGTACCTTAAAATAATTGTGGTTTGTTTGCTTGTTTGGTTTATTTTAATTTTGAGCAAGTGCTATGACTTTTCATCCACAAAGCAAATAGCTGTTCTTTTGATTAGTAACTTAAACCTTGGCAAGTATGTAAATTCCTCAGCAGGGCACTGGTTTTGAAGAGCTGCTTATGTTCCAGGGGAAAACTTTTGAACAGATTGTTTCAGAACATGTGATTTTTATTTTTTTTTTAAACTTTTTTCCTGCTTCTGTGCTCCATTATCTGCACTGATTTACTCCTTTCCTCCAGGAAACACATTTGCATTAAAGATCCGGTCTTCCGTTTATTTAGTTTCTGCTGCTTATTGCTTCCATGGGGTACTCTTTGACCTTACAATTAACAGAAAAATAACTGATATCCTGGGAATTAAATCAAGAAGAAATTAAGTACAAGAGCTGATACGTTCTGATGGATCGTTCTGATGATACGTTCTGATCAAACATCTTTTTTGACATGCTAAGATGTCAAAACTCAGTAGTAAAAAAAAAGAAAAATATATTAAAAAAACCCATAAGAAAAATGTTTTTCATAGAACCTCTGATGCTTCACTTAAGGATTTAAGCTACAAGAGTCAGTGATATCACCGGTTCCTATTGTTAAATGTTGGCTTTGTCATCAGCAAATGTCAGTATTTTCTGGAAGGTACTCTAACCTGGCCTGAATCAATTCTTATTGATCTGAGCTGTTTTGACTGACAGACTGACTTTTAGGTAGAATAGTTGCATTGCACCCTAACATTTCATAGTCCCAGTTGATACACCCCAACTTCTGTTTTAATTTGGTCAGTGGATGTAAGGACTCCTGCTGCAGTTAATGAAACACTGAAATAATAATAAGTATAAGAGACCATTCCGTTTGCTTTTAAGCTTAATGTTCCAGTGAAATAACAGTGAGAGTTCTCCTTTGTAGGTTTATTTAAATTGTATTATGTTATTATAATTTTGTTGGAAATAAGAAAGACTGGTGAGAGATAAAGCTTCATATCAAAGAATTGAAAGGGTTGACCATAATGTTGTCTGCTTAATGTCACTTTAAGTGGTTAGGCTTCCTAATTTAGTCTGATTTGAACATAACAGTGTCATGTTTGGAGACACAGGATGCCAAGAAAGGAAGCAGATGATTTACATTCCTTAAGCTTCCATAAGTGGCAGTTTCGATTTTAATTTGGCAATAAAATATTGAGATTTTTCAAAAAGTGCTGCATGATGAAAGAAGGGGGAGTACTAAGGCCTAAAACTGGATGCCTTGACAACAAAACTTGTATGTACTTTTGCCTTTCATCTTTTTGTTATTAAAAAAAAAATAAAATTAAAAGAAGGTGAACAGGAGTGGACAACCTGAAAAGGCAGTTTCATCCCTCCAGTGGAGAAGATAAGAACCTGGCAGTGTTAAGTTTATGGCTGGATTTCATGATCTCAAGGGTCTTCTCCAACCTAAATTTTTCTATGCTTCTGTTGTTTCCTTCACCCAGTCACTTAGCTTCATCACTGAACATCAACTGTGATAAAGTTATGCAGTCATGTAATTGTAAAAAGGTAGAGAGAAATGATAGCTTGGCCTAGCTCTAAAATTTTTCTTGCAATTTTCTCAGAAGTTTTTGTCACTGTTACTGTTCTTTGCTTTTGACAGTCACCTGATATCCTTATTAGCCAACTTTGACACCAGAAAGCTAATGGTATAGAATATTTTTAAAGGCTGTTGGGTCATATTTGCAGTCTGAAGAAATGTTTCATACAGCCTGCAGAGTTACTGTGGCAGAGGTACCCCCCATTCAACCCTATTTCACATTGGCAAATATGCAGAAGATGGAATTATGGGAATATAAATGATGGTGAGCTTCGGAAACCATGTGACCTTATGCACAGTAATCGTGCTCTGGTGTGGAGTGTTTTATAAACATCCATGTTTTGGCCAGGTTGGTTTTTTTTTTGTTTGGCAAAGAGATTCATCTGGGCTGCTGGTGAGTATTCAGAAGGTGTGGTCTTGTGATTGGCATCATGATTAGCAGTGGGACCCAGTGAGGTTGTGTAGCCACTGGCTGGTCCTTAGATCAAGAACATGGTGAGAGGCTGGTGGACCTTATGAAGAGGCATCCAGAATCAGTCAGTTTCCTCTGTCTTTACCTACTGCAACTCCTAATTTGACAGGTGAATTCTGGTATCTCTTAGCAGCAAGTCATGCCTTGTTTGAGGCTCTTCACCTAAACGAAGTGACAAAGCTGTGTCCTATTCTTCTGCTTCCTATCAATATGTCTGAGTCAGTACTAGACCAGCTCTGTCCAAAAAACTTAATTTCTGGCCGTCCCAGAACTTTCAACACAGAACCATTTATGTATTATGGTAGTGGCAGTTAACATGATTGCATCAGTTTTTCATTCACCTTCACTCCTCCATCCTACTGAAATTGCTAAAGTCCTCATGACTTCTGAGTAGAAACTGGAACAGGGACAAGATTGTTAAAGTGTGATGGGACTTCTGCATTACATGGTTTGGACTCCTCCCAGGAGGATTATGATGATAAGGGTCAACTGTCTTAAGTTTTTAATTTGGCAGAATTTGTACTCATAACATCATTTCACTGAACATTACAAAACTGGCTTTGCATGTATGTTTAACTTATGCTGTAAAGTGTGCCATACAGACAGATATTTTTGTCTCTTCTGGATTTTTTTTTCCCTTTGGATCATGCAGTACTTGGTTGTTCATTTAAAAGAAAATATTTGTGTTCTAAAAACAAACGACACATAGGCAGCTGTGTGGCCAAGTGACCCAGAGAATATGAGTTCCCATGATCTATGTGTATGTGCAAGTGATGAGGACCAGAACTTGTTCTTTGTCCAGTAGTTCAGTTGTGCCTGGCCTCAAGGGAACATGCAGCCATGCTCCTCATCCTGTTAACTTTCCATGGGAATGTAAGAATGTGCCTCGTAGTGCTGGCTAGGAATAATTGTGTGCAGGGTTTTGTTTCGCTTTTAAAAATTACTTACATCTACATTCATGTGGGTTGTGCAGAAATTTGGAGTAAATAGTGATTGAGGAAGAGTGTTAAATTGTGTGATACTGCGGTTTTTAGGAACTAAACATAAATGTTTTGCATTGCATTGATGAGAGCTATGCAGCCATTTATTTTCTGTCCTTTATGTTCTTGAACAAATACTTCTGTTCAATGATATTTGAAAAATGAAGGGAAGTATTTAGTCATCTGCATAAGTAAATAACTTTGAAGTTCTCAGATACCCAAGATGTGAAAACATAGATTATATTTGTTTGTTTTTTTTGTTCCACATTGGGTGAGACACGACTAGGATTGGTAGAATGCTTTCTTTGGTATTTGATTTTATGAGTCAAAATTTGGCTATTTGATTTTTTTTTTTCTTTTGGTGGGATTGTATGTGTGTGTGACCTCTTATATACAACTGAAAATTCTGTAATGCTGTTCCAGTTACTAATGTCCAAGTAGGAAAGCTTAATGCATTGGCTAATTTCTGCTGTCCACAAACATTATTCCAAAGCTGTGAAAAATATGTACAAATTAACTATGAGCACTAATATGCCTTAAATAAGGGAATTAAAAAGCAGAAGAAAACGTAATTCAAACAAAAGACATACTTGTTACTTCTATATGTCTTCTTAGACACAGCTTCCTCAAGGTCTATTTTTTAGGGATATGGCCTTCATGAACAGTGTACCTACTTCCCAAATTTGTCCACCTTCATTTAGCTTTCTATTAATGATGACATATGTGTCAATAGAGGGGTGCAGAGTAGTCTATTGGAAGCATATTAGATTGCATCCAGTGTGTCTATTTTTTGCTTAAATAGTTACTTCATTTAGAATTAAAGGAGTTCACTTCCATTAGTTGCATTCAGCACACGACCTTGCAGTGTTATATGTAAACACTGTATCATAGTTGATGCTGAACTGATGAACTGGGAAGTTGTTGTATGAAGTGTTGGAAGTACTCTTACTCAGTGTCTGCACACCAGCAATTCAATAGAAGCCCTTGCTCTCCCATTCCAAGCAGAAGAAATAGTAACAGAGAAATCTTGATAGTAGTAAGAATTTTCCTTTGAGTTCTGTGGTTGGTTGGCTGGTGGTTTGTTTTGCTTTGTTTTTGAGAGGGAGGTGCCTTAATTACTTTTCTATTAAATACATGATTTTTAAGCTATATTGACACCAGCCACTGATGTTTTGGTACCAAAATTAATTTATTTTTTCCAGCTCACTAACTTTTTAATTTAGACTTTATCAGGCAGAAACTCTTTATTAGCAAGCAGAGTGCTTTAGTATGAGTCTGCAAAGTAGGCAAATATGTGCTCAAATCAAATTTTTATAACTTTGGCAATCAATACTCTTACATAATCATCTGCCTTATCTAATATTAAAGTGACAGCTATATTGGCCTATTTCTTTGCCCATATATTAATGTTATGCTATCTAACAGCAAAATAATCTCCCTATACAAACAGTTTTAAAAGTACTGGGAGCAATCTTCTAGCAGAAAGAATGGCTTATACTTACTGAGCAGTTGGAATAATTGCCAGAGCTCCTGTTAATGGAAAAATTAAAACTTTGTATTTTTTAGAATTCTTGCCCTCTGGAGTAAGAAAAATGATAGCAGATGAATTAGTGTTCTGATTTATATTATGGTGCAACTGAACTAAAATACAACTTTCTGTTTATTTTCGTTTGTTACTGATCGTACTTTCAAACTGAAAACTTAAATTGATCTAGGGCTTCAGCAACTAAAATAGTTGTGCATAATCATATAGTGCCTGTTAGTTCAGGATCTACTGATATATCAAATTTATACCTTGAAGGCACCTTTTGTTTTTTAAGTAGAAATTAACTTGCAATCCTGGATGACCTTCACCTCTCCTTTGTAAACTGGTTAGTTCACTAAATGAACAGGAATAACACTTTTTGGAAATGTTTCTACTTTAACTCAAATGGCAGGGATTTGAAATCTGGGAGACAAGAAGCAGATTAAATAGACTTCTAAGTTTAGCTTTGAAATATTGCTGTACCAAGCCATCTAGTTTGGATGAAATTAAGTATGATTCTTTTATATATGAGAAGGAAAGTGTTTTTAAAGCATATGATAGTATTGAATGCATATACTTTTAAAAAGTTAATACTGTCCTTCCTTTCACAGATTTTTCATCTCAACATTGATAAAAAGTCATGGTATGAAGAAAATTTTTTAGCTTTTTTTTTTTTAGCATTTTTGAAAATGCGCATGCTTTGGGAAGATTTTTTTTCTTGAATTGTTTCAGAATGAACCAACAAACCCAAAATAAGTATCAATTCCTAGCTGGTCCTTACAATAGCATTCTTGTATTGATGCTCTTAAATACCATTTTATGAATATATAAAATACCCTGACAATTCTAGGTGCCTCTTTTATGATGTGATTTATATTCTAGGGATATTTGTTGCTGGAAAATACTTTTGAAGAAAAACTACTGAACCACTCTTCTGTTTTATACAGAGGGGATTAGATATGCTCTGATTTGTCTGGAAAAAAATAAACAGCCTAGTATTTTCAAAATACAGCCTACTTGCAGTGCCACCGTGTGGCTTTCTTTTTTCATGGCTTCTATTAAAGCAACCAGTTTCTGTTGCCTCATCCCCAGTGGGAAAATTACTTGTGACATTATAAAGTCTGTGCTCCTAGCTGCAGACCTGGTCTAACCAGGATAGTACAGCACATTTTTTTGCCTATCTTTACCATTATTTGTCCTTGCTGAAACCTGCTTAGATGAGGAACCAGAAAGAGAATTTCTGAGCAACATGAGTTCATTCACCTACTGCATCAAATCACAAAGCAGTGCCTGGTTTGGCCATTGAAAAGGAAAGATCACACTGGAGCTGGAAAGCAAAATGTGTCATTTCCCAGCAATAACTTGAAGGACTATGATAATTGGTCTCATCGGTTCCAGCAATGTTACATATGCAAATATTTTATTTCCAGGTAGTCAGTTTTCCAGGCAGATGGTTTAACTTTAAAATTAGGTTGTCTAAGCAGACACAACACTGCTCATGGAGGTAGTTGATTTTATTTTGTATTCAAGACGTCTGCATTTTTGTTGACTCAAACTGAAGGATGTTAGAGAGACTTTGTTTTTAAAAGCAGCGTTATGCTTTGAAGTAGTAGTGCTTTGCCTTGCACCATTTTACAGAGTTGCAAAAGGTGGGAAAAGTACCTGAATGTTTCAGACTGGCTTCCATATATAGGAAGTAGTATAATGTGGAAGGTATTTCACACCAAGCAAGCACAGAGGAAGCAACTTTTCAGCACTGCACCTGCTTGGCATATCTTGGAGAGGAAAAGCTTTCCTTCCTCACAACCAGCTTAGGTTTAGTGACAACTCTGAATGAAAGGCAGGGTTTAACCTGTCTGTATTTTCTTACTGTCATTCTGGCAGGGAACAGCAGAACAGCCCCTTCTGCCCAGGTGGGAGCAGAAACATCCCTGCCCAGTGGGGCCTGAGCAGCATTCCCTGGCTCACGGCCATGGCCCACCACCTCTGCCCTCACCCCAAAGGCCAGCCTGCCATTCCCTAGGCCCTAGCCTTTGGATCTGAATTTGAGTCGGTGCTCTTGGTGTTGTGAGAGTTTTTATTGTAGTACTTTGAGCACGCTTTCAGTATTTTGTTGCTGCAGAAGTATTTGTTTTAACGAAAGGCACTTCCCAGGCGTGCTCTGGTGCTGGGCCGATGGCGCTGCCCGGGTTTCGCTGCCTGCCCCAGAGCCGCTCACGCTGTGCGGAGGCAGGGCCAGTGACTAAGGGGACAAATCAAGTCTGGGCTAGCACAGCCTCAGCATGCCTTGCTGAGGCACCTCTGGGCTTCAGCCTCTTCACCGAGGGCTTTGTATTTTTCAGCAATAGAAATGAAACATGTGAGAGCGTGGTAAGTATCAAGCTGTATACTGAATGTGTCTAGGCTTTTCTGATAAGCAGGTGCTGACATTTAGATTTGTCTCCTAATTACAAAAGTTATACTTGGTCTTTTTGGAAAATGGATGCTTCTTTTAACAAATTAATGTGTTTTTTGTGTAAATGGTAAGTAGAGCTGTATGAATGTGGTATCTGAGTTCTGGCAGAATCTTAAAACCAGCTGTGGAAATATCTGATGCTACAGTCCATACTTGCAGTTGTACTGTTTGTTGGAAAGTTTTATAATAAAAGTTGGAGAGAGATTAGAATGCAGTTTTCTTCTACCAGTGTTGTCAGGATCTGAGTTCTGGCAGAATCTTAAAACCAGCTGTGGAAATATCTGATGCTACAGTCCATACTTGCAGTTGTACTGTTTGTTGGAAAGTTTTATAATAAAAGTTGGAGAGAGATTAGAATGCAGTTTTCTTCTACCAGTGTTGTCAGGATGATTCAATTCTTTGTCAAACAGGCTTGTGCTTTTTTAAAATTTATTATTTTTATTATAAATGCAGTCTGTATCTAAGCAAAATGATGAACAAAAAGCTGACAAAGAAACAGTTAAAAACTGTACTTTATTTTTGTCAAACAGTTTTGACTACTATAATACTTGCAGTTAAATACACATTTTGGGACGTCTGGATTTCTATGTAGGAACAACCTAAGGTAGAAGTGGATGTGAGGAACCAGGACAGAGAAGTTTCTGATTGCTTGTCTTTATTTAGGAAGCTTGTTTGGTCTTTCTACTGCACATCAGGCTGCTGAGGTAGGGAGGGTGTGTAAACTTAAGTATCTGTGATTTAAATTGGTTATTGCAGAAGTTCTTCAGGCTGCTATAAATTGCAATGGAATGAACAAGGTAATTGTACTATAGATTTTGGGTTTTGTTTTTGAATGACTCAAGTATAAGTCATGGACAATTCTGCTTACTCCTTCTTAAAACAGAAGACAGAATATGGAAATGTACACATAAATGTACGTTCTTTTGTATCACAGGTCATGACTTGAGTCCTTCCTGTATTAGAATTTAGCCTGACACAACGTGTCCTTCAATACCATAGATCACAAAAGGACTGAAATTGTATCTTAAGAAAATGTATTTCAGAAGTTGTATACTGTGTATCAAATTCTCATTCGTCTTCAGCATTTTGAATAAAAACCTGTTAGTGTCTCTGGTGGCTTTTCACTGAGAAAGAAAATTGCTGCTCATTGTTGAGAGATTGAAATTCATGACTGTGCCATCTCCCTTTGATAGGTACTTTTGTTTATGTCTTTCTTTAAAATAAAATTTAGAAAATTGTCCCAAGAGCTCACCTCTGAAACTTTCTGTCTCTAGGAACCTTTATGAAAAGACACATTTTGGATTGTACAAGCAGCCAAGGGGAGAGGAAAACAGCAAAAAACCCAAGGAAAAAAAAAAATGATACGTTGTTCCTTGAGTTCTGGGATATGCTGCCTCTAACTTGGACTGTTTCATGTTTTATAGGAAAAAATATTGCCAGAAATAGTCACTTACGGTAACTGCTATTCTGTTGAAGGCTTGCAATGTTTACAGGGCTACAGTAAAGCACTGAGTCATAAAAACTTGGTATATTGTATTCTTAAGTTTGAAACTAGATAATGCAGATAAAGCAGACCAAATGTTCTGTAACTGTAACCATAATAATGTAATGTTTTTCTAGCAGCACATCAAGACAAGACTCCTAGAAACATTTGTGAACTTGCTATGGTATAAGAGGCCTGTTATTGCATGGGTAAATATATTCCTTTCTCTCTTCTTTTCCTTTTTTACATTTGGTAGAATTTCAGTGTTTGTAGTCCACCCAAATAGAAGTGTTTGAATATTTGTATCACCTCCTCTTTTAATCTTCAGTGAGTAGGTAGAAAATCAAGGGCATGGTCTAGTTATGTGAAGAGCTTTTTAAGAGCTTGGAGTTTTTTAGTGTACCAAATTTTGTTAAACATTTCTGTGCCATTACACAGAGCAGACAGTCTGCACAGGCACTGTGGCACTGTGGGGTGAGCTGAACGCCCCATGCAATGAGGGAAGGTTAGGGAGCAGATTATCTAGAATGAGATCATGTGGCATGAACAGGATAACCAGGGGATCTGTCCCAGCCAGCATGGTTTTGGTAAAGGTGGGTTCTGCTTGACCAACATTTTGTACTCCTATGACAAGGTCTAGTGGATGTTGCTTACCTGGGCCTCAGTAAAGCTTCTGATACCATTTCCCACAGCAATCTACTGGAGAATCTGTGGCTGCCTGTGGCTTGCATGGGCACACTCTGTGCTGGGTCAAAACCACATGCAATAGAGACTGAATGCACTTGCACTTCTGAATATTAATCTGGAATTAGGGTTTGAAGCAGAGAAAACCAAATGAGCCTTCAAATTTCTTTTTTAGTACAAATAACATTGTCATCATGCTGACCTGTTATATTTGACATTCTTTGAGATATTTTAAGCTGTTTTGTAATGGTACCACATAATCTCTGCTTTATCTAGAATAAAGTCTGTATTTTGGAAGGCATATTTCCTTATCTTTTTTTTTTTGGCTTTGTTGATTTGAACTTTCTTCTACAGAATCATAGAGAGAATCCCCAAACATGACTAGGTGCTCCTTCCAGAAGCTGGTGTGATACACTCCCAGTTTAAGTTGTCTGTGATACTGATTCCAAAGATAGATGCTTATCTGAATTAAGGAGGTCATGTGTGTGTATTAAGAAAGAACACTGTATTGTTCTTCCTCATTCCTGTCTTGTGGGTAGCAGGGAACCTGAGGCATGTTCCTTCCCACATGCCATCTTTACAGCCATGGACTTTTGCACCCCAGACAACTTCTTACCCCTCTGGAATGAAGATCCTCTTGTAAATCAGTTTCAGCTTCTGTAAAACAAAACTCTTTTCTGAGTTGTTTGATGTTATTATTAAAAAGGGGAAGACTTTCTATACAGATTTTAGTATTTATCCTTGTAGTACAATTAACTATAATTTTTCCATTGTCTTGTGTTTACTTCACTTTGAAGAAGTACCTGAAACTTGAATGACAAATTTTATAACTGTAATATAATAATCAATTTTTTTTCTTTTTGTCATCTGATAAGCATGGAAACTCAAAACATTAAGAGAACTGTTGCACCAGATGCACTGTTCCAAAGAATGAAGTGAGGGGGTACTGGGCGAAGCAAATACAAGGTGTCCTTGCTTCAGAAACTGCTGTTTAGCATTAAAACATTGCAATTATTTTTAACTTTTTGTTTTGGAAGGAGACGAGCCACTGTTGCTGAACTTGCCCAGAGGTACAAGTTTATGAAAACTGCATTATAATGTGTGTAAATATTCAGAACAAGAAACTTGTTTAACTTCTTACTAAAAGCTACATCTAAATTTCTTACTGCAATGCTGCCACAGAAATATCTGTCACAGTGCAGACTGTTCTGTCAAGGAATGGATGTGATTATGGAAACTTGTATGTGAAACTGGATCTGAAAGTTTCTGAATTAAAATATGGTATTTTTCCAGAAGAAAATAATTTCAGGAGCTTTATTTTGTCTGTTATTTTTTTTAGTTGGCTTTCTAGGCTTCTGAGAGTGATGTAAAGTAAGCACTGTAACTCTTTTTGGAGCTCGGATCTCTAAAAACACTGTGGGTTTTTTTCAGTTTTCTGGGTGTACATGACTGTTGAACCCAGAAGTGACATTAAGTGTTCCAGAAAGTCTCTGCAGGACCTGGCACTCACTTCTGCTGGTTAAGGAAGATCATACTGCTTCAATTCTCCTTAATGTCAGAATAGGTTGTGAAGGAGTGGGAGGCTGCAAAATCTTACAGAATAGTTCTACTAGTAGTAATAATAATAATAATAATGTGTTTGTTAGAGAATCCAAATTCTCTTTCCCTGCCATTTTTTGTCACAAGTGAGCTTGCTGGGCTTACAAGATATTTTTGGCATTACAACTTTTAAATATTCAGATACTGTCTCTTTTTAGCTATGCAACTTCAGTTACAAGTCAGGTTTTCCACATTATGTTGCTTTCATGATAGTTTGGCAGTGTCTGTCCTCTTTTGAAGCTCTAGCACTTCTAAGACCTGTATGGTTGTTTCCATTTGTGCTTGGTAACAAGGGTGTCACAATTTTTCAATGTACTTTTTCAGTGATGGCAGTTAAAAAAGGAAAATAATCAGCAGCAGCACTCAGTAATATTTTGGGACTTATTTCTGCCAATCTACCATCTTCCTTGTTCTCTAGCACCGTGTGTGGGTTACCTGGAGGTGTGGCTGGACCATCTGGCAAAGGCACGATGGGGCCAGGGCATGGCTTTGGCTGCAGCCTCAGCCTTGCAGTGCAGAGCACAGTAATGAGGGCACAGTGTTACCGGTTAGTAACTAGTATGTGGTTACTAAAATCCAGAGGGTTTTCAGTGCTGAATTCCACATCTTTCAGTACTATTTTAACCATACTGTTTAATAACACAAACTTACAGCTGGCAGCAGCTTAACTTGTAGAAATAACCTGAGCGCAAGATTTGTGGTGGTTCTATTTTTATTTTCCTCTTTCTGGATCAGGGATATAGGGATATAGCAGTATGCTCTTAACCATATGTCATATGTCAAGCTTTGGTAGATCATTATAAACTGGGATTAAAAAAAAGTAACTATATTAGCATTAAATCAATAATCTTATGATAACATTGTAGCAATAGACCCATAGTTGTTGATGCTAGCTTTTCTGTAGAGGATGTTTGGTGTAATGTGTATTGGCAGAATTCTTTAAGTTGGTATCTTCAAAATAAAAACAAGCTGAAACTTCCCAGAGGCAGCTGAATTGGACCTGCTCACGGCTTTCCTGCCCACGTGCTCTGCTAAATAAAATAAAATACTTGTTTCACAAAACAAGGGAGAGAGAGAGCGAGCTATAAAGGTAGCTTTACTGTGACTTTAAATCTGTCTTGCGAGCTTTCCCAGAAATATGAATATAGTAATTTTATGATTAAAAAATAAGGAAGCTTTTTGGGTTGTGCATTTCCTCAGGCTATTAACCTAACCACTAATTAACCAACAGGAAATTCCAGACCTGAAAGTTTCATTATTGCTATACTGAACTGTGAAAATATAAGTGTGTTAATGAGGATTTCATTATAGCCATCTGTAACTTGTTTTTAAATTGTGACAAGACAGGAAAAACATAATATACCATCTGTTACCTAGCTATATCAAATTGACATGAAAAATATTTGGAAAAAATATCCCAGTTTATAACCCTGGTTGTCTCTTATTTCTTATCTTTTATTTCTGGCAACGATTAATCCCATGTCAGTAATACCTACCAACGTGTAGCAACGTGTCATTTAGTCCTTTAGTGATGTATTTGGTTCACTTAGACATTTCTGTATTGTAACTTGTGTATCTGGGAGGGAGAAGATGGTGACTTCCCAAAATGATAATTTCTGGGTTATTAATGACCTCTTAATTTTAGTGTCACGTTCTCTCAAGTATGTCTGAATCACCAAAACTCAAAAGCTGAGGATTGTCTTGAAATTTGCAGTTCTTTTTGGTTTTAAGTGAACAAAACTTCTCGATAATATCCATTAGTATGCTCTTCTTCTCTGACCTAGTGAGCATGAATTGAAGCATTTTGCTCATCAGACACTGGGGGTTTCGCTGCTTTTACCTTAACCCTTGTGTTCCTCTGTAGAGCTTATTTGTCATAAACTATCCCAAGTACCTTGATTTCTGGTTCTCTTTGACCTTAACAATGAGGGAAGTTTTCATGTATTACCTTGCACTTAGCAAGAAATACTATAGATTCTTGATTGTCAGGTATTTGTAAGTGTAATGCAAGTGGAGCTGTAGGTTAGAAGAAGGTGGTGGTCCTGTGGAAAAAGTTACAGAACTTGCTCTTGGAGGAGTGGCACAGAAGAAAATACTGAAACAATTTTGGAATAGTGAGGCAGATCCTTTGCAGCTGTGATGTAATAATGACTCAGGTCAAAAAAATGTGCTAGTGTTTGCATATTACCTTTTGTGTTAGTTGGATCTATAATGTTAAAATGAGGATAAAAGGTTGTAATTGAGGTAGAGAAGTGAAAGGGTCAGGCACCAATTTATCGAAGTCATACTGTCAACAGGCAGCCCAAATTACAGGCTTTGTGTCCTTTGGTCCATACATGTTTTCTGAGTAGGCACTCTCTTTTTTGTTCTGAATTTGCATAGCTGCTAGGACAGCTTTGTTGAGGGTCTTAAGTACTACCTTATTCGGGACAAAGTAAATTTGGTGGCTGAATTTAACAATAAAAATCTGCCTTTCTGCAGACTCATGCAACAAATGCAGTTAGATTAAAATGAGAAACTCTTTGATGTAGCAGTGTATCTACAATGTAGGTGTCTCAAGGCTGTGGAAAGAGAAAACAACCTAAGGGCTGTGGTGACCAAATGTTTGAGGAAAAGCCTGTTGGCACAGTCATGCTTGTCCGTCAAAAGGCTTCTCCTGGTCTCTACCCCAAAGCTTTTTAGGAAACTAAACAAATATGACAGTAAACCTTGCCTAGTTATATAATTTGCCGCATAATATGAACAGTGGTACGGGAAATGTTCTGCTATGAAGGTGAGGGCATGCCACCTCAGAGTTTCATAGGGATTTGTGCTGGCACTCTTAGTTCAACATGCAATAATCTAGGAAAGCAGCTGAATAGTAAGGTGACACTTGGATGATAAAAAGTTATTATTCATTGTCATAAGAGGAGATACAACTCTGAAGACTTGCAGAAGGGTTTTTCAAAAGTAAATGGATAATAAAATGAGATTCAATTCACTTGAGATAGACTTACTACAAATCAGTTCGCCATGTGCATTAGCAAAGGAATAGAGAACAAAATGGAAACCAGGATTTTGCCAATGTATAAATCTCTAATGACAATACAGTGCATGGTTCTGGTCTCTGCCATATCCACAGTGATGTAGAAAACACAAGAAGGTTCAGAGAGAATCAAGAGAGATGGTCAAAGGTGAGATATGGCTTAAGGGACACGAGACCATGTCACTATGTTCTTAAATTTACCTTTTATTCATGTGCCAATTTATCATGTTCTGTCTGTTCCAAGTAAGTGAAAAGAACATTCAGAAGAATTGTCTAATGGTGATGCATGAAATCCTTAAACCAAATGTTAACTAATGGTAAAATAATTAAGTCCCACTTACTGTTGAGTGATGATACAATCTAAAATCAACTTTCCTCATTGATGTGTGACTTGCATAAGAAAAAGAAGTTCTTGGTCTCCTTCCAAGCCATTTGGAAGCCTTTTGTCTATGCTCTCTTCTCGAGTTCTTTTTGATTTAATAAATTTATTTGCCTTTCCTTGGAGACTTGGCTGTGTTGGTCCATCACAGATGAGGTGTCAGCTCAGTAGGTACAAAGCAACTGAAGAAACAGAGTATTTAATAAAGCAAGAATTTAATCTGGAAGAATGCCATTCTTATCCTGGTAATCTGTGTTTCCTGCTATTCTTGCTGCTTTCAGACTTTAGTTTCTCATGGATATTTAAAAAAATAATCATTACTATTTCAAGGTTAGATGAAATATCAGATAATTTTAAAAAATGGTCTTTTGTTTATAACAATAGAGACAGTAGGTTCAAAGAGTTCCCAGCTTCACAGATGCATCCCTATTGGGGATTTTTAAAACCAGATAATTCTGAGAAGCATTTCCATATGCACATTATTGATACACATCCATTGAGTTCTAACAATGCATTGGGCTTTTGGAGTTGTGGTTTGGGTTTGGGTTTTTTTTTTCCTCCCCATTGCAACGGTACTAAATGCTCTGGGTAATCACAGACAAATGAATCTGAAAGTATTAAAGACCTAAAAATGAATAGTGGGAAAGTTGTGGTTTATTTTCCTCACTAGCACATACAAGTCTTAACTTGTTGGTCTTGGAAACAATTCTATGAATTAACGAGCATGAAAGATCTGTACTCAAATGTGATCTGTACAGACACCTCTTTGGGAAGTATTTTGTATTTAGTCCTATAATGTCATTATATTTAGCAAAATAGAACTCTTTTGCTTCTTTTAAATATACACACTAGAAATTATACAATAAATTGCTGTTTATGGTGCATTCACATACGTTGCCTTTCATTGCTGATACAATTCAGGTGATGTTTCAGTTTTAGGTAGTGTTGCTACATGTAATTTATGTAGATGCTTTATGAAAAATGAGAAGCATTTTAAATTCTGAATCAAATTCTAACAGAACTTTTAAATTCCATTGCTTTATATGGTGGCTTCTTTTTCCTAATACCCTGTGTATATCTTCTCCTTACTCATCTTTTAAAATTCTTATAATTTTACCTTCCACAAGAATTCTGGGAACTTAAAAGTCAAAACCAAAACCACAAAAACCCAAATCCCCAAAAAGCAAGTAATCTATGCTGAGTGATACTGGGGAAAAGGTAAAAGTAACCTTTCTCAGATGAAGGGAAAATGACTAGGTACATACCTTAGAAATGGAAAACCTTTCTGTCCTTTCAGGTTATTTGAAGTGTTGGATACTTGCTTTTCATCACTAGTATTAAATTCCGTTGGTCACTCCCTGAATGGAAAGCCCTGTGATTTTCCAACAGTGATAAATTTACTTCTTAATCTATGAAAGCCGTAAGGAGGATATTGCTAACTAGATAAATTAGATGTAAAAAAGCCACAAGATAACAGCAGGACAAAAAAAAAATCAGATGTTTTATTACTGTGAGTATTAATTGTATATTTCTAGCTGTAGCCCTTAGACTCAGATAATAATTACTGCCTCCAAGTGGAATTCTCTAATATTGTGTTCTGTGTGTGACATACCAGCCACAGGCAATATGTTGGTGTTTTAGCCAACACTGATGCCCTGTATGCACCAAACTTTTCCTACAGGCAGTCTTGTCCTGCAAGCCTGGCTGCATCTGCATCATTGCCCTCTCCAGCTTATCATTCAAGTGGAAGGGTTTTTAGTTTTTTTATTGTTAACTGTTGAAGTTTGGTTGCAGAATGCATTTGACTTGGAACACAACTGATTCAGCTAATGGTTTCATTCAACCTTACTCTCACGTTTGGGCAAAGCTGACTTCGATTTCTGTTTTGTCTAGCATTAATGTGGGATGGATGCTGGAGATAGGACTCCTCAGGTAGGAAGGGTTAGATAAGGAACTGTCAGTAATGTTGGTTACTCAGCACACAGGCACTCAGATGTTTTCCTCTCACTGAAGCAGTACTCAAGCTGCTTCGAAACACACTGTGGCCCGATACAGATCTAGAAGCAATATTTACCAATGATAGAAACCTGCAGGATGTTGCCACTGATGACAGCACTTGCCCAAAGAGTTTGTTGATTGCATTCCTTCTGAGTTCCTGGGCAGACTCAGCTGCAATCAGCCCTCCTATGGCTGAACGCATTAGGGCTGACTTTGGGAGCAGGTAACTGAATCAAGAATTGCTTTTAAGCTGCTTTTAAGCAGCTTCTGGTTTTAATTGACAATGAGGTCAAGCTTCTGTAAATTATCCTACTTTAAACACTTCTGAGTTGTTTTTGGCTTTGTGATAGCATAAATATTGTACTTGGCTTGTGAAATTGATTTGTGAAAATCTTTCATTTCAATGATTTTTTAGGTAGTACTGATGATTAGATTAACTGGATGTAAATGGGTATTTGCCTCTGTTGTCTAAATATTCCATTAATCCCTAGAATATGCTCACCTGAGGTGTTTAGCTGGGTATCTCACAGGCAGAGAAGTGTGGGGAAGGCCAAAAAGCACGGATGGAAGGACTGGTCCTAATTCTAAAAATTCCCATTAAACTTGTTTTGTGCAAATAAAAGGGGTGCGGAAAACAGGATTGGATTCTTTTTATGGTATAAAGCCACAGAAGACATAACAAAGCTACTTAATACTCTCTTTTGAATTGGCTGAAGTAGATATGTCAGGATTACAGGCTGCACAAATCTGTAGATGTACTCTGTAGGCTGTTTGGTCAGGTGGTGGGATTATAAATAGGTAGGCTTACTGATGTCAGCAGTAACAGAAGGGAACAACATTGAGCTTGCCATGCACACGCACACCCCCTCCCTTCTACCTCCACGTGCTATTGAAGGAAATTCACCTGATATTAATGGAGAAGAACCAGCTGTGCTATCTTGGAGGTAAGCAGAGAAGTAGTGTAATCAATTTTTGCTATTATTCTTCTCCATGTTTAGAGGCTGAGCAGAAATGGCTTCAAAGTAATACTGATGTTGTGTTGGCCTAACACCTGCTGTGAGGAAAAAATATTTACCAATAATTATATACCTGCAGTAACATGTAAGTCCTTGCTCTTGGAGGAAATGCAGAATTCAGGTATAGGGCAGTACAAAAATTGCCAGAACTTAAATATAGTTCTGTATGAAGAAAGAAAAATTAATGTCTGTTGTCCTTTTTCAGAAAAAGTATGTAATAATTCTACAAAAGGTTTTTAAAATCTCATCTCTGGCTAAGAGATGAGGGTGTGTAAAGACGTTTATCCATGTGGACAGACTGCTGAATTTTCAGTGGTATATTTCTGGGAATAGAAACTGTTGCCTATTTTATTTTAAGTTGATATTTGGTGCTTAGAAGCTCAAATCAGGTTTTTGAGATTATTTTAAATAAGGAATGCTGTTATTTCATCCAGACTGTCCAGCTTTTCTGATTTCTTTGATTTGCATTCATCAGATTTTGATCTAAAATTTTGTTGGGGAAAAAAGCCCCACTAGCTGCTTGTAATACCTGGTAAAAGTTGATTCTTCTAGTGTTTAATATGGTAGAGTCCTTGCTGTGTATTCTGTGGGTTCCTTGTATGTTGTATACTGGTTTCATTTATCATGGAAAGCATTAAAATATTTTGTAGTACCTAAATAGACTAAATTCTTAAATAACTGCACAATGCCAAGGTGGACTTTGCTTACAGCAGCCAAGAAAGAATTGAAGAAACAGTGTTCACTTGAACTTCTTGTAGAAGTCAGTGTTCTGCTGGCACTGTATCATCTGTTAACAAGTTAAAAACTCAGCAGTGAAGTATACTGGCTGTAAACTGGCTGTGGTAGAGAAAGTTGAAAAGAATGCAGGGGTGAATACAGAAGTGAAGTATAGTAGTTAGAGCAAAGCATTCATTAGGAAAGTTTCTTTACATTCTCCAGAGCAGACTGCTGATGATTATAATCATTATTATATAAATAAGAGGTTTTTCTTACTTTATATTTAATGCTGGAGTCCTGTACCTTTTTACAGAAACTGAAGATGCTTTCTAATGGAAGTATGGTCATCCAAAATAGCTTTGGTGTTGCCATCATGCAGGGAGTCAGCTTTCTTCAAAGAAATATCTTCTTTCTTCAGAGAAATCTTTCTTCCTTGCCTGTTGCCCATTGCAAGAATCCAGTAAGGAGTGTATCCAGGGGATTTTGAGTGTGCAGATATAAGCAGAGAAGGGGGATAATGACAGCTCTTGTGTGCAGATGGGGATGAGTTTGGAGACAAAATAAGAGCATTCATTTGGGGCCCTGAGCTGCCAACCAATGAGGGAGGTAAAGTTAAAGTAGGACAAAGGGGAGGGAGCTCCTGCTGTCAGTGGCTGCAGAGGTGGCCGTGAAAACTGCTGGTCACATTTATGCTGTGCAGAGATCTGGGATGGGACTTGTGGCTCTGCTTCCTACTGCCCCTTGCCCCTCACAGAGTGCCTGAGATGAGGCTGGGCCTCTAGCAGTAGCACTGGCATTTGAGGAGGCAGTGAATGTGACTCTGTTCTGAAGGTAAAAGGTTTTTCCACTTTGTGTTCTGAGGAAGAAGATGCAGGCAGGAGAGTGAATGTTGAGGAGGCAGCTGTAAAGGATGAGCAGTAGAATCTGGTGTCAGGTGGGTACTCCAAGCATTTCTTAGTCTTGCAAGCAGCGTCGGCCCAAGATGCTTGGTGTTTCTGTTTGGGGAACTGTAGCTATAGTCCTCATATATTGGGAGAAACCTCTTTATTACATTGAACTGTCCACATACTAACAACCAATATGCTCCTCTTGAAATCTAGTAAAGAAAATGCTTGGTTTAGTACAATTTCTTATCCTAAAGGTAACTGGTTTTTTTCTCTTTTTTTCCTATAATGAGCAAGGACACCTTATTTGCTGACCTGGTTGTCTGTGTAGGAACTCTGTATACATTCATCGTGTGTCTTATAGCATCTGTGTATAAATGCATATAGATATACACACAGAGATATTTATATTTTATCTTGATCAGGATAGGAGACTTTTCCTGCATCCCATTCCCTTCCAATACTTAATGTCATCTCTGTTCTTTGGTTTA
The DNA here is from genome assembly GCA_013397195.1 of Hylia prasina. Classification (NCBI taxonomy): domain Eukaryota; kingdom Metazoa; phylum Chordata; class Aves; order Passeriformes; family Sylviidae; genus Hylia; species Hylia prasina. Next base: position 1,357,982 of record VYXD01002160.1, on the reverse strand, counting down.
ATAAATTCTCCTATTTCTGGGTGATGTGAATGTACAAAAGATTTTAAGTGTTAGCAAACTCTAGGTAGATAAAGGGTATAACCTCTAGGAGAAAGTTTCTGGTGAATGAAGAGCCTTCTAAAAGGGAGAAAGCTTGTTCTATTAAAAACACCTGCAGGAAAAATGGAAATAAATTGCAGTGCTTTCTAAAGTTGCATTGCTATGCTTTCTCAATTATTCTTCCTGTATCTGAATTTTCAGCTGGGAAGTGCTACTGTTGTAGTTGAAACCAGCCTTCTGCAGCAGGTAAAAGGAGAGGGGTTGGATTCTGTCTTCCCTGTTAGTGTACATCTTGGTAGCTGCTGTTCTGCAGCAGTTTATCTGTTACCCACCTATATCTACACCCCATGTATGTCTAGGAGGGAAAAGGGAAGGGTCTGTATTGGCCTCTTTCCTGGCTGCTGTGATACTGAGTGGCTCTGCTTTTCTTTTCCTTACCTTCCCCAGCCTCTAACTCTATCCAGTCCCTGCCTCCAGTGTTACTTCTAAGCCATGATTTTGAACAGGAGAAAAAAGCAGCAGCAGCAAAGCTCAGATAATTGACAATTCTTACTTCTCTTGATGTTCAGAATAGCAGCTGGAAAAGCCACGAGCAGAGCTAGGTGCTTCATCTGCCGGCTTTGAAAAGACAGTGGCATACCTGCTTTCATTACTGGGGATAACAACAGGACAGATTGAGGTTTTGTTCTATTTAAGAGCCCTTAATTGAACTTTCTTACTAGTCATGGAAGAAAAACAGCTGTATGAGCAACCTCTTTAGCTGCTCTTGATAAAGATTTGAGGGTTTATTTTTAGTGGAGGTAACATAGTTTGGTTGAGTTTTAAGTATTTGTTAGATTTATTAGTGTATCAAAGGTTAAGCTCTCCCTTTCAGATCAAGCTGCTCTTTGTTTTCTTTTCCTGTTTATTCAGCCAGTTATATATTACTCAATTACTGTTACAGATTTACTGCTTTCTCTTCCCTGCTCTCCTTCTTTTCTGTCAGACTGTTTTCATAACTGTAAATATAATAAAGGCTAACTGAGCCATACAAGGCTTTAATAGTTTGGAATGCCATTCAGATTTTTTGTTGTTTCTTTTGGTAGCAAATCTAGGTTACTTTTTTGCATTTTTTACTTTGAGAAAAATACATATAAGTACCTGCTTTCTGCAGAGGTGTGTCACAAATGGACATGGCAAGTTTGTATTTGTATTTTGTGTTAGCCCTATTTACTTCAGAAGTCTAAGTTCTCAACCTCTTTAGAAGTAATGTCATTGGAACTAATTTTCCTCTTCATTATATTTGTTAGTTTTGGGCATTTGTTTGGGGTTTTTTTTCAGCAGAAAAAATACTTCTGGCACATCAGAATGTGTTGTAACAAAACTTTTTTTAATCAGAACACATTTCTATAATCCCTCAATAATAATAATAGTAAACGTTATACTAATTTAGAGGAGAAAGTATTTTTTCCTTTTTTTTTAATCCTCTCCTGCCTGCTGGAATTCTGAGCTTTTGGCTCTCTTCCTAAGAGCAAAGTGATTCTTATGCCCAGAGGGGAGCTAACTGTGTTTTGTTGGATGGTACAAGACAACACTAAGTCAGCAGCTTTCTGGTCTCAGGAGTTGAGTCTTTCATATGTTTTAAGTGAGTTTGAATAGATCATTGTAATATTAGTTACGATTCGGCTTTGAAGGGCAATGAATATTTTTTTTCTTGAAAAGTTTTAAATTTGTACTTAAATTAAATTATATGTTTATACCAGAGGTAGTGTCCATTCAGTGCTAAGAGGGGCACAATTAAAAACATGCCCATAATAGAGATTTGTGTTTATGTTGTCTCAGAATTGCCTCTTTTTCCTTGTAATGCTGGAAAACATTTAATGAATTATGGCTCAAATACAGTCGCTTCTGTTTTCAAAACTGTCACTGCCATGGGGACAGATAATCAGAGGGGGCAAGTGTCTGTTCCAAATGGTCTGGAGGGAACTGAAGGATTCATTTGCTGTTTTCTTGCTTTTAGTGTGAACCAGACATCCAGAGATTCCATTAAGCTTTCACCTTACTGTCATGGTTACCGTCCCAGTTCTGTGATTTATTTCTCTCTAGGATAAGACTTTAAAAAAAAAAAAAATCTTCAGTGCAATGAGGCTAGCTAGGGGGTAAATCCACACATCCCATTGACTAGGGGAACTTTTTCTCTCACAAGATCTTTTAAAACATGTCCTGATTCCAGAGATGACTCCTTTTTTTGATGCACTTTATTTATTGAAAAGGAGTGAAAATGCATTTTACTTTTTTTTATTGCTTTCTTTATAGCAGAATAAAGGCATGAGTAAGAGCATATCTGCAGATGATTTGTTGTTTGCTGGAACCTCGCTGAATAAATCCATCAAGATAATATTCAAAGATCACTTAATTAATAATATTATCACCCATAGCATTACTACTGCCATGTCAGTTGATATATCAGTTGCATTGTGAATTATCATGTTGGCAGAGCTGTATATCCGGTGCCTTATTTTATGCCATATTATTTTTCTCTATTATTTTAAAAATACCAGTATTATTTTCAATATTTGTGTCCTTTCAGTTTGGGGAATCTGTGTAGAGAAGTGCCCTGTAAAATAACCTATTATCACAAAAGATTTACAAACCGTTCGTGTTTGTTCTGCTGCCTGGGAATTGAAATGAAAGTGTGTTTCTTAACTTGTTTCTTTCTTTCTTTTTTTTTTTTTTTTTTGGTACCTATTGAGCCACCTGCAAGACTCAATATCTGTACAATATGACCTCCCATTCTTCTCCAGATAACTAAGCGGATGAGTTTAGAATCTGAAAGATCATATTTCTCTCTGGAGCAGATACAGCAAATATTTTTCCTTTATATCATCCTACATGTGTCATAAGCCTGGCTTGAAGGGATAACCTAAGAATGGACATTGTTTGACTCTCATTGATCCATACCTTGATCTTAACATCTAACTGGTGCTTTTATAGTAGAAATAAAGAGAGAGATTGTATATCAAACAGTGATATTGATGTTGAGATGAAAGCCCAGTATCAAGGCTGATAGTCATGTTACATAGATGCTCTGGGGCTGGCACAGCAAATATTTGGGCTGCTCAACGTTAAAGAAAAATATTAGAATACTACCATATGTTTAACTTAAAGGTAACCTTTTTTGAACCACTTAGTGGCACCCCAAATTTTGTGTAGAAACCTATGTGCCTGGTAATAATTTAGTGAAGATGAATAGAATTTTTTAAAAAGTATTTTTCCATCTGTACTTCTGCCTGAAATATATAGGAGTGATTTTTTTGAGCGACTTGCTTTAACAACTTCAGTCATGCGCTGGACTATGAGGACCAGATCAGATAGTAGTGCTGCAGTTGTCTCCAAGCTTTTTCCTAGCAAGCAGTGTTTGATCTTGAAGACTTGCAGTGGTGATGCTGTGAAACCATTATCCACAAAGAGGGAGCAGAATAAACTCAGTCTAGAAGACAAATTTGTTCTGTGAGTGTTAAAGATGAGTATTGGGCTGGGGATGCTTATAGGTGAAACAAGGAGCCTAAATATTTTGTATACCTGTTGGCCAAAATTGATGCATCATCGTTAAGAAAACCATATCAATGTTTTTAATATAGGCTTGAAGTCTTTTTCAGCTGTTCCTTCTTTGAGAAGATTATGTGTGAGGTTTTGGCTGTCTGCATCTATGACATGGCAGTGAAACAGCATTATTGTATACTCGGGAGAGTATTATAATAGTTGCTTGGGATGAGAGGCTGAAGACAAGAAAAGCTCCAGAAGAAGCTTTGCAACAATGGATGTTTTCCTCTCATGATATGATCTAAGTGGAGTTAAATCCTTTTCTGACTCTGAGTGAAAATAAAGTGCTGCTTGTCATTTTGGCAAATATAATTTTGTAAAGTTTGATTAAAAAAACCCCAACAAACCAGTTGCTTTTTCAATAAACCAGTGTTCTTCATAGTGCCCTATGTCAAATTAACTAACTGAAGTATGTCTGTTGTGCTTAGGTTTTTAATGCATTATGTTTAATGAACTGTTTCAGCCTAAGAGATGACTGAATTGCAATTGGTCCTTATGACCTTTCCTGTCCTAGGTGAATGCTATAGAAAGTTTGAGAAAATATTCTGATGTTGGAGGTTAGATTCAAAATAATTTCAGAGAGAGTGCTGTCAAGCTGTCTTTGTATACTCTCATGTAATTGTGTTCCAAATAGGAAGTTAAGTGCTGTAAACAGTAGTATTCCTTGATGCTGTAGTCTTTGATTGTACACTAATCTAGCAGATAGATTTCCTCTTTTTTTTCCCCCCATTTTTTTGGGAAAGAGGTTCTTATTGAAAGGAAATGCTGGTGAACGCTGGAATACCCAGGTTACTGCAAGTTCAAGTATTTCTCATTATTTTATAGTGCCTTTCTCTAGTTACTGATAAAAATATACTGCTTGTAACTTCCTAACAGGATTTTTTAAAAAATCAAATAAATAGATGTGTTATTTATTTATTTATTATGTCAGACTTTTTTTTTTAAAAAAAGGCTTCTATATATCCAGATCACACTGACACTGGTGTTTTTGGTGGTGGTGGTTTTTTTTTTTTTTTTGTTTGGTTTGGTTTGGTTTGGTTTTGGTTTATTTTTGGTTTTGCTAGCAGGAAAGTTGTTGAGATACAGCAATGACGTTTTATTCTCTTGAAATGGGATCTGAAGCACATAAAATGTTGACCTTATGGTCTTGAATTTGATTTAAAGATGAACTGTTTTTCTTAAAAAATAATAGTCTTCTATTTGCATTTGGCTGAAAGAATTCTTTAATACAGCAATTGTATTGTCTCACAGATTGGCAGGAAGTGCAGGTGGGACATCAGAAATTTAAATTTCTAAGAGATACGAATCAGTTCTCTGGGGAACAATATAATTGCTACTAGATAAGAGCCAGCTGAATGCCTTGGCATAAGCAGTGGGTTCCAGGTGTTCTGGTAACAAGGGAAGTGGAAACTTTGCCCAGGCTGCACCACCTTGTGTTTGTGGGTCCCTGTGACAGCCTTGTCCAGGGCTAGGGAGAATCAGAGAAGAAACATTTATTTACTTCTTTTGCTTTGGCTCAAGCAGTAGTTTAAACAGAAAAATTATGTAGAAGATAATATGTGGCTGGAATTGTTTATCTCATGATAAACAGTGTGGGGAGCACATCTCTTCCAGAGAGTTGGGCTTGGGCAGTTTCAGTGTCTGGTGTTAGAGTAGGTTAACCATTTGCTGGGACTGGGACCCATGGGGACAAGGAGTGAGGACCCACATCGTGTAGGATACTTCAGCACAATTTCCAGAGGAGTTCTTATTGTTATTGAGCTGTGACCTTATTTGGTTAAAATTCCTGTTTTAATGCTCTCTGTATTAACTAATTCATAGCTAAATAAGCTGCAGTTCAATTCTTCCTGCAGCTTTCCTGTAATTCTATAGCAGCCATGAAAATGAAGATCATGTTTTTGGTTGTTCTAACTCCTTCTAATGTTTATTTTGAAAATTATAAACGGGTTGGCTAAGGTTCTAGCACATCTGGAAGATGTCTGAACATGAAACATGCTGTAAGACCACTTACTGAGCACTTTTGTTTCTGGCCTCTGAAGTGTTGTTTTTATATGATGGGGAATTACTCTCTTTGTTATGATTGTATTTTGTTTTACTAAAAAGAACAGGGTTTGTTTTCAGGAGAAGAAACTAGATTAACATCTTTGTCTGTCTTTTTAGCAAAATCATTACAAATCAACAGCTCTCCTGGTTTGCTGAGTACCTGGTATAGGTTAAGGGGCAAGAGAGAACCAGGCTTTTGTTTGTTCTTTGTGATTAAATATTTGAATTGATAGTATAGACTTGGAGTTACTTTTGGTGTTAGGATAAAATGATGTGCAGAGAATGCCTTAGTGAGAAAGTCACTTTCATTGGCTTCTTGAATTTCAGAGTAGGGAGAGGAGGGTTTGTAGGTAAAAATTACCTCTCCATCACCTGTTTATGTAATCATGGTCACCTGAATTGTTCTTGCTGTCCAGTATGAGTTCTGGGGCTGGGAGTGCAGCCCAGCCTGCCTGTCAGGCAGCTGCTCCCCTCATAAGGTAGAAACACAAGCTGAAATAATGAAAATACTATGGGCTGAGAAGGAGAGATGAGACAATCAGTGAGAACTGAAGAAAAAAACCCATGGCATCTGGAAACAGAAAATGAAAGCACCAAGATCCCTGTTGTTTAATGAGAGTTTGCCAAAATCTTGGCATGACTTCTGAGAAAGTACACTTGGCATTTTTGCTCCTTTGTGTGGGGTGGGACAGATCAGCATTACTAACCATAAAGCACATTCAGATTTTCTAGAGAGGGGTGGGGTCCGTGGCTCTGCAGTCGGGGACACGAGGCTTCAGTGACCTTGTTGGACTGCCTGACCCTGTGTGTGTGTTCTTTATAAACACATAGAACTTCAACTTTCACACATGTTTTGATGTATTTGGTCACTTTTAGCTCTCTGCAGTTTAAGTTAGACACTGTATGAATAAACCACATTTATTGTTGTGTGTCATTAAGCACTCCGGTGATAGTAGAGTTCCAGTGATAAAATTGCATTTGTCTACTTAATGGAAAATAGAGTCTACTAGCATTTGAAAAGAAATCTTTCTGTGACACTTCTTCAAAGATGAAATTCTGTGATAAATAACTTTTAACAGTCAGTTGAAGTTAAAGATGTGAGTAAGAGTAAACAAGGGAGGACAAGCAGTACTAGTTCACTCTGGGGTTTTTGGTATTAATGTCATAGGGTAAGTTTTTATGTTTTGGGGATTTAGTTGTATTGATGCTCTGTACTAGCTAATAATTTTTATTTGCCAGTTATATATAAAAAAAAAAATCTTGCAAGAAAGCCCCAAAGAAGCTGGGAAGGAATACAAAGGAATTTGATTTATACATTTTGCAATATTCATAAAACTTTGAAACAACCCAGGCCAGCTGCTGTAGGGACCAAAGTCAAATTTTCAACTCATGTTGCACATCATGAATTGCATATAGAGCACACCAAACTAACTTAAAACATTGAGAGAGGATAAATTTTGAATGTGAATCCTTGTTCAGCGTGTTTGGAGGCCTGTGAGTACTCCTGATTAGCTTGGAGGGGATAGGAATAGTTAATTATTCAGCACAGAGTTCTGAAGTTCAAAACTCTAAGCACTTTCAGCAACAGATCAGTCATGTGAAGCCTCGTTACAGTTTTTTGCAATGCTGCTCTGGACCTTGTTTGTTCTTCATTGTGAGTGACTTTAAACTTTGTTTTCTCAAGAAAGGTCTGTGATTCTAGTTGTATGCTGGGTTTTTTGTTTTAATTCTGTAGAACGATTATAGGGGTTAATTTCTTTCCTTAGGTTTAAAGTAAGCAAACTTTGGTACAGCTCCATCTAAATAACGAGCATATTTTTGGAACCTTTGTGCATTATGTTGAAATGTATTTTAACTTCCTGGTAACATTCAAGAATGTTTATAAGAAATTCAAAAGTTCTCATGAGGTAATGCATCTTGAATGTGTTTTGGTTTTGTTTTTAATGGTAAAAATCTTAATAATAGTATATTTTCCTTCTGAATATATTGGTTAATTGTGAAAAGTTATTTGAATAAAGGGCGATATTGGACTAAATGTTGTAGGACATGAGAGTCCTGCATCCAGAATTTACTGTAACATAGGTATATTAAGATATATAGAGGGGTTTATGCTGTTTTAGAATTTTTTTAGTGAAATAAGTGCAGCTTATTTAGTGATCAGTTCTCATATTCAAGAATACACTGTCTGGTCACTGACATGGGACAAGGTATCAAGAAAATTAAAATTGGAGATCGGCATAGGTGAGGGGAATATATGAAAGCGTTTTGTGAGTGAAATGTCAGGAAATATTACAACACAGTAGAATTAGTTATACTGTTATTTTATTACTGTATAGAAGTTAAATAATGTAGAACTGCTAGGATTTCTTTGAATAATTTTAATAACCAAAAGAAAAATTTGGGGAAGTGTCACTTTTTGCTCCAGTATCTATCCTGCATTAAGCACACTGGTATTACAATTGGCTTCATACTGCATAGTACAATATTTCTGTTTATACTAATCCAGTAAATCTCTTTGGAGAATGCACAAATAGGGTCTTTGCATAACCCAAGGGAGAAAAAAACAACCAACTAGTTTACTCTTTTATGGTACATTAAAGAACTCTTTATGGTTTGATGTTTATTGGGTGGAGGTTTTTTTGTGATGGATACCTTAGCCTATTTTGTCTTCTGTCATCGCTGATTGTATATTTAAGATATTGTTATATCCCTTTGTTGAACATATTACTTTAGAAAAGAATAAAGTGTAATTTGTTTCTGTTTTGAGACCAGATTTGCCAGTTTGGAATCATATGTATAAATGCATACTTGATTTTTAATTTTTATCCATTTTTTTCAGAAGAAAATCTAAAGCACCACCTCCTCCTCCATCTGAAACAAAATCCAGTGCTATTTCTCCGTTTGAAAACACAGAGCCAACCAACCTCATTATGGAACAGAAAGAGAATGTAATCGATAAAGATATTGAATTATCAGTGGTCCTGCCAGGAGATGTGATCAAGTACACTACAGTTAATGGGAGGTATGCTATGCAGAATGATATTTCTGTTTAATTTTACTTTTTTGCTCAAGTTTACTTCAATCTTCACCCGGGTTATAATCATTTGATAAAATGCATGACTTGTGTAAGCCTGAACATAAAGTATGTCCAAAGAGGAGCAGCAAAGTGAAGTGTCAACATCACAAGCCTTGGGAGGGTTGGAGTTACTGAGGGAGCTGGGGCTGTGTAGCCAGGAGGGACCTTATTGCTCTCTGCAGCTACCCAAAAGGAGGTTGTAGCCAGGCAGGGTTTGTCACTTCTCCCAAGTAACAAGTGATAGCACAAGAGGAAATGGCCTAAGGGGAGCTTTAGATTGGATATTAGGAAAAATTTCTTCATGGAAAGGAAGCATTGGAACAGGCAGCCTAGGGAAGTGGTTTAGTTGCCATCCCTGTAGGTATTTAAAAGATGTGTAGATGTGATACTTAAGGACATGGTTTAGTGGTGGACTTCACAGTGCTGGGTTAATGACTTGATGATCGTAAAGGCCTTTTTTCAACCTAAATGATTCTGTGATTCTACGATGATTTTTTGATTAGATATGGAAACATCTTCTTTAAATGTTTACCCACCATTTCAGAGGACTGGTTTTTTAAGATTCAGAAATTCTGTATGGACCTGTCAGTATGTGTAGCTGCATCTGTTGTTTTTTCTAGTCACTAAAAATCTCTATAAAATATCAATTTGTATGATTCAGTGAATTTTCCCTCATAAGTTTTGCTTTTTAAAGATGAGTTTGTTCATCCTATTTAAGTACAAAGTTGTGTTCAGCACTTGCTCAGCACTGCTACCTGTAGACTATTAGCAGTCATCAAAAAATGTCGTCACTTCAGACAAAATCTGTAATGCCTTAAAAAAAAATTATAGCTACAGCTTTGGATTTCTTTCAACAATTATGTTTTGCTTAAGCTGGTTTTAGTTTGAAATGCATATTTCAGACTGTTAATTGATAGGATAGGCTGTACATGTAACTCTCAAGTCACCTTTTCGTCAGAAAGACCTGAACATTTACTGATGACCTCAAATCATAAATCCTGGGACCTAAAATGTAGGTCTACTCAGAAGAATCCTGTACCAGGCTGTGTATGGATCACAGCAATTTGGATGCCCGTTTGTTGCCATCCTAAGCTGAAATAAGACAACCTATTTGTATACTGTGTTTGTGTTAGTGTATAGCCCATGTCTCTCTTACTTGAAACCAAGCAGGCTGACTTACTTATTCTTCAAACCAGGTGCTGTAAATGTGTGTTTATACCTACTTCTTAATGAGAGATGAAATCTGGCTTGGGTCTGTTTGCCCACTGTTGTTTGCTGGAGTTCGAGGTTGTTTGCTTAGATCTCAAACATCAGCTTGTTCACCAAAGCTGCAGTGGGTCTTTTTACACCTCCCCCTGACTGTGATTTTCAGGATAACTTAAATATGAGATTTTATTTCTCAGAAGAAATTTTCTGAAATAGTGTGAGTACTTGATGCTTTATGCCTTTTATTTTTCCAGCATGTTTATAGCAAGGAATATTGCAGATTGTAAATATGATGCCTTCCTCTGTTTTTAAACTTTCTTAAGACACAAGGTTCCATGTGTACACTGTCAGGAGCTTCTTGTTCTTTTTGCTCCCTTTATCCACACTGATGAGTACCATGGGCCCTCTCATGTTTTGCTCAGAACAAAGTGCCAGAAAGGAATGTTGCATCTATTTTCACTCAGTCAGATTACATTGTGTATAATTACTCAGTGTTCAGGACAGGCCTTACAGGCTTATCAGGAATTGCACTCATTTCCCAATCAGTTTTATTATCCCACAGTTACAGGATTTTTCAATCAAGATACTGCATGTGATTGATTTAATAAGTGACTGTCTTGCAAATAAGAACCACTATTAGCACTGCTAGGCTCATCTCAGAATGAGGGGAGATGTGCAGGTCTTGCAGTCCACTGTGAAATATATTTCAAGTTATCATTTGTTCTAGTTTTGCTCTGTCTTTATAGTCATATATTGTGAACATGTAGGCACAATCCCTCTAGAAATGACATAAACAGAGAAGTTGTTACTTTGCTTCTTTCCTCATTTGTAATTGGAGGTGAGCAGCTCTGAAAGCCCCAAGGAGAGAACAGCTTTTAAATCTTAGTAAAAAAAGCAAAATGGTGAGTTTTAACAGGTGTGTGCTCAAATTCTATAGTCCACTAGAAGAAACTTGTCTTTTTCAGATTAAGTTGGGTTGCTTTGCTCCGTGCTTTGGCATAGTGGGTAGCAAGAGCTGTGTAGCACAAAGCAAGCTGTTAGTGAGAAAAAAAATCCCAATTATGTAGAAGTGAGAGTATGTAAATACATTTACACTCAGAGATTTCCAGAAAACCTAGAGTAATTTGATGAAGTTAAGCTGCAAATAAATATTCTACTGAAGTTAGATAAAGGAAGACAAGCAAGTGATGTACTCTGAGGTAGCTGATGGCCTCTTCTTGGTGCTTTGCTAAATACTAATTATGGAAGCTGTCATATGTACTGTGATATATGTATTCTTCTACCTATAATTCTTGAAGGCTTAGGAAAAAAGAGTTTTACAAGTTTTGGAGGATCTGGTAACAAGAAAAGCTTGGGTTTTTTTTTTTTTTAATTACTGCAGGAATATATTTCTAAAGCAGTTGTCAAAGATATCTTGCCTCCAGTGGAGTGGGGGGGACTTAAAAGTCCATCATCCTCCAGTCAAGGAGGTTGTTTCTGGAAGTACCATTGGAAAGTAAATTTGCACTGAATCACTGCTCTCATGTACTAGTTTGCCTGTACCTGTTGTTTGTGAGCACCTCTTTCTCACTTACCATTCTCACTTATCAGTCACGTACTGTGACTCTGGTTAGCGCGAGGGTGTGCCCCTGTCACTGTGGTGCATTTCTGTAGGATGGATTTCTGGGATCCTTGCTTGTCAGTTCTTGCTCTGGTCATCTTTGATATTCTTACTCCTCTCCAATAACTGAAGGACAGCTTTTAAAGCCAGTCAGTGTATAAAAATTCACCAGAAAAAGGTAACGAGTAACTTACTGGATACACTGGTAACCAGAAAGGTCACTTCAGAAGCACTGTCTGCAGCCTCCTTTGGCTCCCTCCTCCCTGGCCCTGCCCTGCTCTGCCTCCAGCCAGATGGAGGAATGACAAGATTTGCAATTGCAACCCTTTTCTTCTTATGGCAAGATGGATTGTTTTATTAGGGATTAGAAATACCAGAAATGAAGTATTCCCTCCTGCCTTGTCACTGAAGCAGGTTGTGCTATATACAGGAGATGCATTGAAATAAACTTTCTGGTTTAGCAATGTGAAGAGGGAGGAGCAGTTATTATTCTGCATTTCCCATGATATTCCTCAGGCTGTTATATATCATCTAGATGAAAGCATGGGAGTATATTACATTCTCTTATACCTCTTCAAACCATCTGATAACTGCTTCTGCACACAATGGAGTACCATTTCTGTATTTTTTTTTTGTTTTATTGTTCTCTTGCCTTTGTCTCCTGAATGTTCTCCTGCCACTTAAGCAGGCAGAAGCTTTCCTCTGGAAAAGAAATATCTGTCAGCTTTCAAACAGTTACCATCTTCTGGAACTGCAGCATGTGCACCAGAGAGTCCAGCCCTACTACTAGAAATCAGAAGACAATTTGCTTATGGAACAGTTGTACTTTAAGATGAAGGGAAATGGGAATGATATTCTAGGGCAAATTAAAGGGGAAAAATTCAGTGTTCACAATAACTTCTAACATTGAGTCATTCTTAATTAATTTTACAGAACTGTATCATATGAAAAGTCTGCTTTAACTTACTGCTTAATAAATATATTAATCATCTTTGTTATCTAGAATTCTGCTTAATCTGATGGTTCTTCATAGAAGCTATTTCCACCTTTGGCTGTGCTACCAGAATACTTGTCTCTGTTATGAGATTACATCTAGAATTTAAGATTTCTGATAAAGCCATACCAGCCAAACCCTCTATTAATTTACTCAGAGACACTTCAGCATTTTTTTCAACATAGCATTTGATTGCTTCACAGACTTTTATTTTCATAATATCCTTGTGAGACAGAGCAGGTGATGGATTTCCTTGTTCAAAGTTGTAACTGAAAGATGCAGAGGGTGTCACAATGAAATTGTCCTTACCCAACTCCAAAAATTATTGAGGGATGATCTGTTTGTGCTATAACCTAATTCAGTTCCATAACAGCAAAGTTAGGGCATTATCCTTACTTTTGGTGCATTTAAACACCTGTGACATTTCTGTTTATAGTACAACTTTATTACATGAACTTCAGTAGCAACTGGAAATACTCAGCCTATCTTAATACTCTGTTCTGATTGTTCTTCAAGCACTGAGGGAACAAGGACATACAAATACTGTTGGCCATTCTTCGTTGTGGGAAGGACAGATTACATCACCCAGAGCTTCTCAAGAAATGGCATTTGCCTACTATATTGTCATTTACTTATTTCTTGCTGTTGGTATTAAGCACCTAGGTAATTCTGGAATCCCTAATGCAACACCTGCTTAAAATGTGGCTTTCTCAAATTTCATTTCTCCTGCATCTGCCAAGTGGCTCATCCACAGACTTTCTGAAAATTAACTCCCATGTAACTCAAAATGGATATAAAAATGCCAGGCTTGGCAAAAGAACTGTTCTTAATGAATAACAGAGTATTTATCACCACTGTTAAACTTCCCACCAAATGTCAAATGAGGTAAATAATCCACGTGTCTCTGTTGACCTCAGGAAAAGCTTCATACAAGAAGCTCCCACTCTGCTCAAGTACTTGGCATACTTTTGTGCAAACTGGTTGAATTTTCTTTTTAGTGTTTTTTTCCTGGAGGGTTGGCTTTTTTTTTTTTTTAATTGTTTCTTAAAGCTTGAAGATATTTCAAGTTGGTGTCTAGCAGTAATTATTTAGTCCTGCAAGGGAAAGGACAACTTGAATTAAATGTTTAGCAGCACATCTTGTTATAACCTGCTTAATTGTCATCTGTTGTGACAGTTCCATTTGTCTTTTACAGGAAGCCCATGATGGACTTGCTGATCTTTCTCTGTGCACAGTATCATTTAAATCCATCAAGTTATACCATAGAATTGGTATCAGTAGAAAATAGTCTGATTAAATTCAAACCCAACACACCAGTGGGAATGCTTGAAGTGGAAAAGGTGATTATAAAGGCAAAACAAACAGATAAGAAGAAACCTGCTCCAGTTATACCAGAGGTGAGAACTAAAATTAAGCATATTGAGAAATTAGAATTACTGCTATATTCAACAAATTGAGCTGGTAGCTCATCCTCTTGTTTCAGTGTTTCCTGTTGTCTTTCATCTTCTCACCTTGAAGCTCTATGAAATGCTTTAGTCTGTCTTTGATAAGCTCCTCTTAGGTAAAATACATCTCAATTTGTTGCAGCAAACATCTTTGCTGCTGAAAGAAGGAAATAATACAATATTATTTGAAATCCCATGCTTTATCAGCCTTGTTGAAAGTTTCTGCAGATGAAGTGTGGCTGAGTACAGCCTTGAACAAACTGAAAATCAACATCTTGTACCATCTGTCACGCTGTGATATATGTACCCTTCTGATTGTATGTTCATTTTCCTTCAATACATACTGTTCTCTCTTGGCTTTTTTTATATACCCTCAAGGCAGGAGCTTTAAGAAGCACTAAACCAATTTCTGGATGTTGCCTAAATCCTTCCTTCCACCTTTGGCATTCTGCTATGTAGAAGAATACTGACTTTTAATTTATCTAAAGCACGTACAGAGGGCCAGGAGAGCTCTTCTGCTGCCCTTCTGCTTCCCTCCTACACAGTGTTCACAGGCTCTCTTTTGGCTCCTCACCTGATTTCCACAGCTGCCCTTTATAACCCTCCAGGCCTTTATAACCCTGCTGCTCAGGCCAATGGAACTGCTGAAGGAGAAAGCAGTCTGCTTCATGTCCTTTTCTTGCATGGAAAGGAATAGCAAAATAATTCTTAGCTTCTTATGTAATGTTTCTGAAACTGCAGCACTGGTCAAGCTGGGCATAAGTGGAATTCTGGTGATTACTGTGAGGCTGGTGTAAAAATGCCATTTCTTTCAGGATTTGTGCCAGTATTTATTGGAATTTTCTTCTCTTTAGCAAACAGTAAGGGTAGTGATAAACTACAAGAAGACACAGAAAACGGTAGTAAGAGTTAGTCCACATTCACCCCTTCAAGAACTCATACCAATTATCTGTAGCAAATGTGAGTTTGATCCTTCACACACTCTACTACTGAAGAGTTACCAGTCTCAAGAACCTCTTGATATGACAAAATCTCTTAATGACCTCGGACTAAGAGAACTATATGCCATGGATGTCAGTCAAGGTAAGATAACTTTTGTAAATTGCTGTTGTGTAATTGCTTAATAATTGTATACATGTTGTTGGGTTTTTTTATTTATGAAAAATATTTTCTAGAAATTTAATGTCTATTTCATTGGTCCTCCACAAAATTGAAACTGACTCATGTGTACCTGGACTTTTGTTTTCAGAAGTGCTGTATAAAAGTTTTATTTTTGTAACGAGTGTTCACTACCAGCAGAGTTAGCTGAGTACAAATCCTCAGTTAAACATAAAGCCTTTTCCTTCCTCACTCCTTCCCCACAAACTCCAACAACACCCTTTTTTCTCTTAGCTCCCCCACATCATGGTGACCTGAAAAGAGCACAAGTGTTAGAGCAAATCGATTTTCTTTAAAATAATTTAGAATTTTAAAAGCATTAGAGTATTCTGATGGTCTAATTATATTTCTGAGGGCTGCTTGCTAATTTTATAGATTGTGAAGAAATAATAATTGTCTTTTTAATTCTGGTCCAACAGGGACACAAAGTACTAACTTTCTAATATTTGTGCAGATATTCCTAGGCCAGATTTTAACTTCATCTGGGCAAGTGACAGGTTCACTATACTGTAATTAAAAATTTTGTACAGTGTGGTTTGTTCCATTTCAGACATTTCTCACAGGAAATTTTACTTCAGTGTAGAAAGCAGTAATATTGATTGACTCACTCCTGCTATTGACCACTGTTCTATTTGCTTGATTTTAATTCTGCTCAAAACTTGGGGGGCTTGTTGGGGTTTTGTTTGTCTTTGCCCCTCTTTCTACCTAAATATGGTAACCTTACTCTTTGGTGCTTACAGTTTCAAAAGTTCTCTCAGTTTACTTGGTAAAGGTCAGAATGACAGATTTGGACAGTGTTTTGTTTTCCACAGAGAAAACAAAACTCAAATATCTTTCTCTTCCACACTGGAAACCAACATATTTTAACTTGCCTAAACGTGTTACTTTGACTACGTGTGCTCAAATGTGCATTATATGTTTTTTTGTCTGGTTATTTCCTGCTTTCATCTACTGACTGGAAAAGCTGCTTTTTGCACAACATGTTGTGTGTTTCACTTGAAGCAACAGCCCAAAATCCTTAGGAGGGCATACCAGGGTGTATATGCTTTCTACACAGCAGTGCCCTGCTGGGAAATTTAGATGTTCTTCAGTTCTCTTAATATGAAGTAGTTCAGCATTTCAATTTTGCAGGCAGGTTCAAAGCTCTGATTTTTCCATTATTTTTATGAAAGTAAATGATGAGGTGTATCTTTTACTTAATATAATTTAAATTCACATTTCATTTTATTAATATTATATTTTATTTTTGTTTTCCAAGTTTGGACCGCCTAACCATCCAAACCAGAGCAAACTATTCTACATACTGATTTTTCTCTTTGCTTCAGAAATATAAGTGGAGCCTCCCTACTTATATACACAGTTGCAGTCTGTGTTGCATGTGTTCCAGCTCAAGTTCTTGAATGATTTAAGTATTAGGCCATAAAGATGCACATCCTTTCACTTCTGCAAGTACCCAGTTAATTTTTCCCTAATGTTGAAGATCCATCTTGGCTTTCTGTGTTTGTATGCTGTCACTACATCCTTGATTCAGATTCACATTTTCTGTCTTTTTGTCTTTCTGTAGCTGCATCACCAGTTGATTTAAATTTACCATCTTTTCAAGGTATGATTTACTGAAATGGGCAGTGAAACTTAGCACTTAGGGGACATTAGCACCTGGCTTAACATGAGTAATATCTCTGTCCTGTCTTAAATGCATATTGAAAATGATAGTGCAGAATTGGATATACACAGCTATGTAGAAAGTATTTTTATATAGGTTCACCCGAGATCAGTTTATTCAATTTAGGGTCATGTTTATATTGATACTTTTACTAGACTTGCTGATTTCTGTTGTTCATTACCTGTGCATTCAATGGGAGGATTTCTTTTAAGAAAGTTCATTCTACTAGAATTTAAAAAAAGGTCAGTCATGAGGTTTACGAATCCTGCATGAATAAAGCAATTTAAGGAGGATAAATTCTGCAAGATAACAAGAATAGATTTCACTCTCTTTACTATGAGTGCCAGGCAGTTATGTGTGTATTGACTGAGAGTTTGGGTGATCTTTCTCCATAGTTATACCATGTGCAGGCTGGGAACTGGCTTGTCCCACTTCACACTTTGCCATAAGTTTAAGCCAGTAGGAATGGAGAGCTGAAAAGTCTAATGCTCTTTTTCCCTTTTACTACTTTTGTGATACGAACCATAGCATATGACGACTGGGGTGGGCTGGATTAAATGTTGGTATTAAGAGCAGGTGAAACTCATCTGCCCTGAGTTCTGAGAAGAGGAAGAACATGGATGATAGGCAAACTGTTTATTTTGCAGCGCCTAGAAAAATTATTAATATGGGTGATTTATGATGTGTTTTGTGTATCATTGCAGGAGGTTTATGACATGGTGAAATAGTAAGAATGCAGGAGAAGTAATCTCTGCATGAAATAACACCTAGAACTTATGTTTTCTATTTTAGGCTCCTACCAATCTGAAAACATGGATGTTCTGAAGGAGAAAGAAAACAAAGGGTTTTTCAGCTTTTTTCAACGAAACAAGAAGAAAAGAGAACAAGTAAGGTGTTACTTTGTATAAGGAAAACTTCTAGAAACATATTCAAATTGAGCAATCAATACTGTTGATTATTTTCCAGAAGTTTGATGCAACTTGGCTTTCTTTTTATTCCCCACACCTCAAGGCTGCCAGTGCCCCAGCAACTCCACTGATGAGCAAGCCCAGGCCAACATTTATCACGAGGTCTAACACTGTCAGCAAGCAGTACGACTCGAACACTCTGCCGGCCGAGATGCCGAAGAAGCGGAGAGCTCCTTTGCCGCCCTTGCCGAGCTCTCAGAGCGCGCCCCAGGAGCTCTCACGAGCCCAAGTCACATCTACACCTGACATTGTGAAGTCCAACAGCTTCAGCAGGAGTGAACAGGTCAGTTACATTTGCTTCACTTCTCTTAGAAAGTACAGGCATCATAACCCTGATGGCCCTGTTGTTAATGTATGGTGAGGCTTGAAATAAATAGAAAATAAAAGTGAGGTAATTGCTTTAAAAAAATTTAGCTAGAAAACAAGTATAGAAATGGAATTATGCATTCCTTTTAAACTTTATAACCAAAGTAACTGCTGTATTTTGAAAAGATAAAACCAGCTTCTTATATAAATTGGTCTTCTCCTTTTTGTTCTTTTGGATGAATATTTTATATATTTAAATACGAGAAGGTAGTCTCACTTGATTATAACTAGTAATTTGGGTTAATTATTTCTGTTAATTTTGAATGTTTGAATGTTTTAGTTACATGGGATAATGAGTAGTTTGCTCTTTACACTATATTGTAGAAAAAAGTGGACATGGGGAGCAGTCCAAACATTGTTCCCAGCAAGTTAAAGTAAGATTTTTATTTTAAAAATTTGTGATGTATTTATTGAAGCTATGAGATCTGGGCTATGTATTTGAATAACCTATATATATGCCATGACATGCAGAAATTCTGCCAATAGAATTTGTGAGAGCTCATGCATTAACTGCTTAATTAACATGCATTAACATTAATAGTATTGCACATATTGTCTGTGAATTCCAATTAAAGATCAAGGTTAAAAAATTGTTATATATATTTTTATATTTATTTCATACTTTACTTTGAATACAGTATGTAAAGGTGTTTTTAGATATGAGGTTATTGACATGCTAGAAAAGTTAAATGAAAAGCTAAATGAAATCCAAGTCTGAGCTATTAATTTTGAGTTAGACTTGGTGACAAGAAATTTCAGACTGTGACTACCTTTATACGATTTAGTCTTTCATTGATGCACAGAACCACAAGAGAGCACTGTTTAACAGAAGTTCTGCCTTTGTGTATTGTGTCCTACTGAAAAGCTTTGTCATTTGAAGAAGACAAAGGTTTCTTTCTGAATTTTAGTAAAAGGAACCTTTGGGGAGAGTAAGAAAATCATGATTTTTTTTTTTTTAATTTCACCATGTTTCTCTTTTAATTGAATTCAATTTCTTAGAAAATAGCTAATTAATGTTAACATGCTTTAAATGATTAATATCCTATTATGTTTAAAAGCAATGTATGACTGCTTGGCTGTCACTCAAGCAATTGCTTAGGTTTATTATTTTGTACTGACATTTCTTACTGATCTAAAGTGATTGGACTGAAGTTGAATAGTTTACAAAGAGAGGACATCCAGATCAAGTTATATTTTTGTGTATATTTTCTATTTTGTACTACTTTGTGTGACTGACTTAAAACTTAGAGGCTTTTGGCACGCTTTTTTAAGGTGACTTGTCTCTCATTGGGATTTGATTGTACAAGGATTTATCAGAAAATGTAGCACTTGGGACTTAAATATGCACAAATATTTACTCTTTCCTTTGAATTTTATTAATTCAAGTAAAATATTTTGTCTTCTGATATCTAGCTTCCTATCATCTAATGAATGAATTTGGCATAGTGTATATTGTTTAACTTGATTGAGGAACTCCTGAGAAGGATCCTGTGGGAGACTTCCTTGGAGAATAAAGTTGCTGCTTGGAAGAGTACTGAGACATTTTCAGAGGCAGCCTTCCTGCAATACAAGAGTAGTCCATTCTCCTAAGTGGGAATAGAAATAGACATAAAAACAAACACTTTAATATTTTGAAACAGTCTTATTTAAATGTGCTACTGAAAGAACTCAAGTGCAAAAATAAAAAGGGGCAAAACAATTCCCAGAAAGAAATACATAGATACTTCTTGGACATGCAGAGGTTGTCTTAGGAATGCAGAAGTAAGCCTGGTGCTCCATGTGGCAGAAGATGTCAAGAGCAAGAAATTTGTAAATTTCTGGCAAGCAAAAATCCAAGGATAAAGGATGAGGTCATCTACATTTTATTTTAGCAAGGTCTTCGTCACAGACTACCTCAAACTTTTCATTGAAAAAGTGAGATACAAATCTGACAGACAAAACACAAGATAGGACAAAACAGTGGCTGCAGTTCAGAGGAAATTCCATTCAGACTGAAGAAGAAAACTCACCACTGTGAGAACTGACTGTTGGAATAGGTCATTCATAAGAAATGGCAGAAGCTCCTTTGCTGGAAATGTTTGAGATGTTCCTTGACAGGCTCTAGCAGTAACCAATAATAAAGTGTAAGAACTTGCTTTCAACAGAAGGTTGGGCCAAATTGTCTCAAAATGTGTTGCATAATCCAGATGAGCTCTCAGTAAATGAGGCCAGTACAATGGTCATACTAGATCACAAGTATTTAATTGTAAACAATATAATATTTTGGTCTATCATATTCTCTGCTGTTGAAAATGTATGTC
Organism: Hylia prasina; assembly: GCA_013397195.1. Classification (NCBI taxonomy): domain Eukaryota; kingdom Metazoa; phylum Chordata; class Aves; order Passeriformes; family Sylviidae; genus Hylia; species Hylia prasina. Next base: position 1,337,542 of record VYXD01002160.1, on the reverse strand, counting down.
CTGCTGGTATGACTTAGTCTCTCTCAGGTTGCTCATCAGGCTGATTGGTGTGGTCACTGGGATATTTAGTATGTCTGGGAATTTCACTGCAACTTCAGCGTCCAATGAAGTTAATTTACAAAAGCGAAGATACACTTTTTTTCCCCCTTAAGGGTTACTTTTTATCTCCTTTTGCCTTACAAGGGGTGTTTCATTATAAATCATACTGCTTTTAACAATGCCTAAGTTCCCTTGCCTGACCTTCAGTTTACTTGGCAGCCTGGATACATACCTTGTTTCTTCTATGGAGCAGGATGACCTTCTGCATGGGCCCTGTTATGGACAAACATTTTTTGTAGCATCCACAAGGAAGACAAAGTGAGATGTCAGTTTTGCCTGGATGAACTGTCTGCGTAGTTTTGAGAGAAATGTGTCAAAGTAGTAACATCACATTTCACAACAGTAAAATGAGCCAACTTTAAGGGAACAGAGTTCCCACTGTTGTCTTTGTTCAAATTCTCAACATATTGTTGCCCGGTTTCTCACAGTATGAAAAAGGGTTTTATTGTTTATCTTCTACAGCTTCTCTGCTACTTTTCCATTAAAGAAACTGCTTTCTCTTTATGTGAGTAGTTACATTCTGATATGAGGGTTGGATTTTTTTCTGCCTTCATTTCAAGGTGGTTATAGAATTAGCTTTTAGGGATGTGGTCCTATTTTTAGAGGACAAAATAGTAGAGTGGATGTCAGGGTACCTTTTACAAGTTATTACACAGCATGATTTGTTTATTTTTCTACATGAGACCTCGAAGATGCCTGGGCAGCTTAAATGGTTAATGTTTGTCCAGCAAATTTCTGTGTTCAATCAGGTGGAAAATGAGCATGTTAGTCTCTAATATTGAAATCCCTTGCTTATTTGTCAGTTCTAGTTCTGGGCAAGATGACTCTTGTCAGAAGTATGTTTAGAACTAGCAAGTTTAAATACACTTGCAAGTAGAGAGGACTCTCAAGGGTTTTTGCAAAGTGTTGTTGTATCATTTAGTGTGTGTATCTTTTCATAAGAGTGGTTGCAATTTTCTAGTAATAACACTTCTTTAAAAGAAAAGCATTTGATTATGCCCAAAATACCATGGCTGATTTTCTTCCTACTGCTTCATTTATAAAAGCTAGACTGATACATCTGCATTTTACCCCATTAATGTTTCTCTCCTTACCCTGTTTACAATTATTGAAAGGAGCATGCATAAGCTATGCTTGGGTAGGAACAATTAAGTGAAGATTTTTATTTAAAACATTTGCAGTTTAAAATAATGGATAGAATTTCTCAACTGTAGAAATACAAATTGCTGTTACTTACACAAGCCTAGCTCCTAAAGAAATCTAAATCTCCAGGCTTTTCTTAAAAAAGAAAGGGAATAAGAAGATGGGGGAATGGGGGAAGGGTGGGAAGCAACTAAACCATAAAGTAATTCTGAAAAGGTTTTTTGTAGCCGTTGTCACAGGACAGCTTAGGATTTCTGTGATGAGTGAGTTCCATGCTGAAGAAATGACGCCAGTTGCCTGCAACTGATGGTCAGCTCTTTAAAGGAGAAGTGGGCAATGACATTGAGTGCTATGGACAGCAGGGAAGTTTTGGGTGGAGTCAGGGATGCTAGGGAGAAGAGAGTGCTCAGGATAACCTGAAGTTTGCATGAAGATAATCTGATATTATTCTGAGATGCTTCAGAACTGGTGGTGAATGTTGCATACATCCACCTTCCAGTATATCAAATGCATAACTTTACTCCTTTATTGTATTTGCTTCTGTACCAGCAAGATAAATCCTAGGAGAAAATAGTCATATTGGTTGTTTGGACAGAATATCACCAGCTGAGTTTCTCCAAATATATTGTCTATTTCTTTTCTTTCCAATGGATCAGAGGTATATTACTTCCTTTGTAGTACTTAGGATAAGTTAAAGTATTTTGGGAAGCCTAAGCCATGTAATAGAAATTGAATACATGAGTTATTGTAGGACCAAATACATATTTTTTGCTGTTACTCCTTGGACATACATTTGCCTGTATACCCAAAGGGAAGAAAGAAATATTAGCAATATGAGTAGCAATGTGCTTTGCTATCCCTACATGATACAGTCACCTATATATCTCTGTTAAACATAGATATGTATAGAGCAAAAGAAGTAGGGTGTGGTGATATGAAGATCTCTGTCTAGTGATCCTTGGTGCGAGGTAGGATTTCCAGCACACTGAAATGCTCCATGATCCCTATATTCTTCCCCAAATGCTTTTTGGTTTTTTAACTTCCATTTCAGCTTCAAAATTACTGTGCCTTAATTACCTTTATTTGCTTTTTTGAAATGATAAGAAGGGCAAGGCGCTATGTCTGCCACTGCTTACAGAGGCTGGAACTTCAGAAGCACTGGCACCTACTAGAGTTTGCTTTGGGTGGGATTTGGTGCCAAATTTGAGACTAAAAACTTTTCATATCCACCCTTGCTTGTTGCAGGATGAGGAGGGTGCATGGTGTTAAAAGTAGAACTCCTGCATATGTTATAGAAGTTATGACAGAGTTCACTGGTGTTTCTGCATAAACACAGTTAATTACTTTAGTGATCCTAACAAGAATTTTAATTTAAATGTAACTGATATAGCACTGGTTATCATAGGCAGTTGGTATGACACATGAACACCCAGATGTATATTCCAAAGCTTTGTCAGATATGTCTTAATAACGTTATTTTTTTTCCCATCTGTTTAAAGTACTATTTTAACATTACAGCCTTTGTTAGGATTTGAAAGCTCTTAATATTCATATGTTGAATAATTCCTGAGAAAATCTGTTCAACACTTGAACCTTTACTGGAACATTTAGTACTTTCTTGAAATCTCTCTTTGCAAATTGTTTGTTTCTTCGGATGCAAAGGGCAGTAGAAAGGCTTATAAAAATCTTCTAGTAGCATTTGTGCTCTTATGCTGAGAACATTATATCCCCCCTACACACACACTTGTTGTGTGCAGAAGGGAACTCTGGTGACATCTGTTCAGCTGAGCGAGCGTGCGCGGAGCTGGGTGCCAGCCGAGTCACTGAGGGAGCCTGTGTGAAGCACAAGAGGTGCAGACCTTGGAGCAGGGAAATGTGGCTTTGTGCAGAGCCCAGGGGCTGCAGCCTGAGCACAGCTGCCAGAGAGGAGACAAACACAACTGCCCAGCTGTGAGGAGGAAATGCTTCAGCAACAAAAAAAGCCTCATTTGGGGAGATAATATTGTATTTGATATCCCCTCCTGAATAAATTCAAAGGCTGAATACTATTATTTTTACTTTTTAAGAACTATTTTGGAACTGTGAATAAGAAATTATAAAAGTGTAAAGTGTGTTTTGTTGTGTGACATTTTAATCTAGAAACTGACTTGTTTAAAACCTACTCAAGCATGCAAGTATTTTTAATTAGGAGTGCTGTGTTCCTATCCTATGGTGTTCTTAAAAGAACACTTCACCTTGTGCTTTGTGTTTCCTCTCTTAAAGCGTGACTCTTGCTTTTCTGTAAAAGGCTTGAGTTGCTTGCTTTGGCATTAGAGTGATGGGTAGAATTGTGTGTGCATTTTTGGGCAGTGGTGCTCCTTCTAGTGCAGTATCTGTGGATCTGTTGTACCTGATATCAGGGTGGGACAAAGCTGATGACTGAGGGTGCCTAGAGTGGCTCAGAGGATAGTTTTTCATCCAACGCCCTGCTCATTCATTCAGGTATTGTGCTACAATCTCATGGGAGCTGCCACACACTGCCTGACAGACACCTTGTGCCAGTATCTTTTCTGTTGTAATTTTCTTTATAGATTTGATTGTATGCAACCAAATGCTCTAGCTTTTGGTCTTTAATATCCCACTTACTGTGGCATCTTCAGATATTTGTTCAGTGGTAGCTTTCTAAATGATAAGCATCTTTTTCCATGGAAATTGACACGGTCAACAATTCTATTGACTTGTGGTTTTGAAAGGATTGTCAGTGAAACAAGAATATGTAGCTGTCTTTAGGCTTTCTCTGTTCCTTGATATTGTGCTTTGTGAAGTGGGCTGGTTAACTGAAGCACAGAGAAGTTCTCTGGAGATGACCCCACACCCAACTGCTGTGTGGATCCTTCTAGACAGAAATGAATGTCACTGCAGGATTTTATTATACTGTTGAGTAGACAAGTGATAGGAATCAGAATTACTACAGAAACAGGGAGCTGTGTTCAGTTCCAAATTGCATTCCTTTATTGCTGGAATCCTGAGCATTGACCATTTAGTGGATGTGTATATAATTTTCTTCAGCATAAGGCAAGCTGTAGTTAAGAATGGCAGGCAAATGTACAACCATTGTATTTCTGAGACAGAGAATGTGTTTCTAAAACAGCTTAAAATGCAATTGGACTGCAAAAATATGAGGTCTTCAGCAGGTATCCTTTGTCAATTTTTTTTAAGTTGTTTTGATTATTTGTGGACTAAGATTTTTTTACTAGTGCTACAATAATGAGGACATTACTATGCTGTAACATCAGTAGGTACTGTAAGGTTTTTTTTGCAACTTACTAAATTTAACTTTGTTAAATATTATGAGAGAGTTGTACTTGATAAGTTTTGAAATCAGGCATTCCAAAATTTTTGAAAGTTCAGGTATTTCAAGGAGGGAAAGAAATTTATAATAATTATATATACAGGCCAAGTAGGACTGCTGTTGAAAGAACAGAGAAGGAAACACTGTGTTATGTCATTGTGGTGGGGTGTAGTTGAAACTTCTTTCCACAATGATTTTAGCTGCTTTTAGAAAAGATTTATTTTGGGTTTGTAGAATAGCCTTTGGGCATAAAAGAATTCAAATTCTCTTATACTCTATATGTAACAACTGATTTTCTTTTATTGCTCTATGCTGCACCTCTGTGAATATATTCAATTACTTGAGAAAATCTTTTTTTTTTAAAAAAAAAAAACTCCTTGGAGGAATTAAAATGAAAAACACAATACGTTTGGTAGTACATTCTCTCTTTCCCAGATGTATATTATAAATACTTTTGGAGAATAATTACGGGAGCTACTTTGCTGGTTTTCACTGATTGCTAATAATCTGGCTGCCCTGTCTCCCTTGGCAGGCCCCGCTGGGGTTGGTGAGGAAAGGTTCCCTGCCGCTCAGTGACTCTGCCTCCGTCAGCTCCTCTCTGCGCAGGATGAAGCGCAAGGCGCCCTTGCCACCCTCTAGAGCGCCAGAAGATCAAAGTGAAAGCAGTAATGAGCCTGGTAATCTTTTTATGCTGTTTAATTGGAAGGCAACAGAAAGTATAGCTGGCTAAACATTAAAGTAACGCCACCTTATGAGATAAGAACCTCAAGTGAGCAACCACAAAACTGCAGATGCAAAGAATACATTTATTTTTGTTACCGCACCACCTGGGGAAGCCGCGAAGCAGCAGCTGGGCAGAGGCACCCAAGTGGGAGCATGGGCACCACAGAGCTGGGGCTGTGCCAGGCGACTGCCAAACCTGCTCCCCTCCCTCTGTGTCAGGGATTCACACAGGTGTATTTACCACGGTGCTTTGATCTTTCCCAGAGCAGGGCAGGAATCTCCAGCATGTCCCTTAAGCTGCCTGGTAAGTCTATCACAGGCCTGTATTATCTGAACACAGGTGTTCCACTTGTCAAACACACGAGATTAAACAGCAATTAAAATCATATATATGGGGGGTCTTGCACCCCTACTGCAAGTCACTTGAGTGTGTTTGCAATCCTCCTCACCAGTCTTGTTGTTTTCCCACAAGTGTGAGAAAGAGGTATTTAGAGCATGCAGATCAGAAAAAAACCCCAGACAACACCAAATTAATTATAGTTAGGTTAAGTATAGAATTGTGTTTATGTTACTCAGGGGGACTGCTTGGAGTGGGGAGAAAAGATTAGCTTCTCTGGATCAGAGAGTATAATAGCAAATGGACTGACTAAAAGAATCATAGAGAAAGTCCATTTGTTTTTTTGTAATTCATTTGATCAAAAATTCAGTTTTCTGGTTCAAAAATACATAAGACTTGGAAAATGTGACAGTGAGCACCAGTTGCTTAGAGGAGTTTCTTGAAAAAACTACTAGTCTGTATGACCATAATCTAACATTTTATCTAGAACCTTTGTTGGTGCTGAAGCTGAGAGGTGGTAAAGGTTGTTGCTTCACTTTTTGCAGTAACAGAGTCAACAGAATCAGCCTCCCCTAAAGTGGAAGGAAGAGCCACTGAAGTGCAGCCTGAAACAGGTTGGTTCTTTCTACAAAAATACTGATAAAATAAAAGTATTTCATAGCAAATTATCATAATTCATAGCAATAAATTACTGTATTATAGATGCGTCGTAAATATAGAATTGATTTTAATGCTTCAGATCAATTAACTTTTCCTTTGAAGTAAAAATATGGCTTTCTAAAATAAGGATATTTTACCTTTGTTATCTACAGAAACAAATATAATATATTTTGTATTGGTACCTGTGCTTTACATTTAATAAACTAAACATTATCCTTGTTTTCTTGCCTTTCTCACAAGTTTGAGAGAAGAACTATCCAGAATTTCTGTGACTTTTTTTTTGGTACCTTATAATAAGCTTTTCAAAAGCTAAAGCCCAGTGTTGTTTTTAGAACCCTGCCTTGTGCTGCCCTTGACCTGCATAACATAGGGGCAGGAGCAAATCTGTGCTTGGCTTTTGGTTGGCATCTGAACAGTCTTTGAAAACATAAGTTGTAAATCTAAACTGAATGCATAATTACTTATTTATACATTAAATTATTTGTTGGGTGTTATGGGAAAAATGTGATATATGAAAGTATAGCTGTTTAAAATACAATTATTTAGCTGCTGAACATAATGCTTTTTTAAATTTATGCAGTTTGGACTGTGAAATACTGTTGTTTGTAAGCACCAGACTGTAGGGTTCAGCTACAAGATACAACATCGAGAAGTCTTCTAAAATTTGCAAAAGCTTTTAGAATAATCAGTGCCAGTGCAGTCTGAAAGAAAAACTGTTCAGTGCATTTAATAAGAATGAAGTATATAAATTCTAAGCCTGTGGAGTGCTACTGTCATTATTTGAGGCTAAGCACTCAGTTACTATGCTAGTTGACAGGGATTTTTAAGTTGTTTTCCAGCTGTTTTATTCTGGATGCCAGATCTCTGGCAAAGGGGGAAAAAATAAAAAAAAAAATCATTAATCAGTAAACTTGGGCTTGGTTTGTGTTTAGGGCAATTTATGTAAATTATTGGAAAAGACATTAATAGAAACAATATGTAGCGTAATAAGTGGGAGTATGAACCTATACTGAGGAGTCTGGGGTTGAAGATCTGATGAAGTTGTAACCTTTCCTTGTTGTAGAAAGAGAATAATTAATTCTTAGTGAGTGGTTTATTAGTACTGCATTTTGTGTGTTGAAAACTATCTGCATGCAATGGGTCTAAGATGAGCAAGTTTATCATACTGTGCTATTAAATCAAGCTTTTTTTGTTTTCTTGTACTTGCTTCTATTTTAAGATTGTTGATCTGTGCTAGAAATTTTGCCTTTCCCATCACTCTAATGTCCAAGTGCTGTGCAGATAAACAACCCTGAACTTCAAAGAAATGGCTTGTTTATTTTTCCATACATTTAGAAGCTTCTGCTTGAGGCATTTGAGTTCTGTAATTAAATATTTTAATTTAAGCTGTAATGGAAAGAAATAGAAAAAGGTAATCATCTTTACTGGGCTTAGGGCAGTCTGTGTTGAGCCCTTGGATTTACCTCTGCAGTTAGTGACAATCTTCAGTCTCTAGTTTTCTTCGTGTCTTCATGCAGTGTCCTTTGTTGAAGACTTAATGAAGTGCAGTTTTTTTAAGTGCACATATAAGTCACATAGCACAGCTTCATTGCCTCTTTTTTTCTCATGGGATACTGCTGCTCTCTGGTGGCATCTCTGAAACTGTTGTGAGGCCTGTGTATAAAGGGTCCTTTTAGCAAAACCCCTCATGCTGTGAGAACCAATATTAACCTGCAGCAAAATCAGATGCAGTACACCTGTCCTATTCCTAGTCTCAAAATGATCCATATTTGGGTATTTTTTTAAGTGGCTATTACTAAGTTCAGTATCACTTAAATTGCAAAGTTGGACATAATTTTAGCTTCACAAAAACACAGGAGTTCCTTCCATTTGGATTAATACTGCTTTGATTGTCAAGCATCTGGGAAGCTTTGTGAGTGTTTTTTTCAGCTCTGACTGGCATTCCAGAGTGGTTCTGTTATGCAGTGCTACTTCAGCAAATAAGCAAAAAAACCTAAGCTGCAAATACAGTGTTACCTTTTGCCTTAAAATGAACCACTGCAAATGTTCAATTTCGTGTCTGTTAGCTATGCACTACTTAGACACATACTCCACATTAAGTGGAGCTATATATTATGGAATAGGCAACATTTCTCTTGTGAAATGACAGTTTTCCCATGGTGTAAAAACAGTATGTACCTTGACAAAAGTAGTTTGAAGACACACATCTATTGCAATAAGCATTGACAGAGAAGTAATGTGAACATTGGGGATTATAAACATCACTTCTCTTTATCAGTTATGATTTTTGTTCACCTTCCCAAAGTTTAATTAATGCTTTGTCTTTCTTTTTCTAGGGAAGATGGTAAAACAGTATTCAAAACAAGTTTTGAAATTAGAGATTTTTAGAAAACTTTCCATCAAACAAATCCCTTGATATAATCCTATTGGTTACAGTATTTCTTAAGCACCTTGTTAGTGGCTGTGGATTCAAGAGCAGATTTGCATGATGTAGTCAGGCTTTCCAGCTCTGGTGCTTATGAGCATGAGAGCTTACAGAGTAGCACCAGCCTGTTCTGTCTGCTGGGCAAAGGGTATTACTGCTCAAAGGAGACTTGCAGTTGGTATGTCAGTCATCAGGGGTGTGTGTGTATATATACCTATACATATATATGAGGGTGTGTGTGTGTGCTTATCTATATAACTACCTTTACAGTGACACACTGTAACTCCAACTATATTGGTTTAGGGCTACTTAAAACTCAGTGACTAATGTTCTAAAAGAATAAATTATGTGCAGGTAGAAATGCAATTTATATTACATATGGAACTATGGATAGGGTGTATAAGCAATAAGGCAACAGTATATAGCCAGTATTGCTGTAAGTTCTTCCTAGCAATGTGTTGCATGTAAAAGCTGTAGACTGAAGGTTTGGCAATAAATCAGAATCTGAACCGCTCCCCTAGGGAGTTACCTGCTTGATGTAAGGGAAGGATGGTTGTTAAATGTTGTTTGTGTTCAAATGTATGCAGATTTTAGTCTGCTGCCCAGGTCTGGAATGAGACCCAGCAACAGATGAAAATCCACTAGCAAGCAAGGCTGATTTTATGCTGACAAATGAGGTAGAGCATTTTTGAAGAAGTGTGAGGGCCGTTTTTTGTTGGGTATTACCCATTTGTAGGTCAGGGTTGTCCACCCCAACATTTGCAAGTGTTTCTAGCGCAGCAAAGAACAGACTTTCACATAGCAGGAACATCAGGAATGTCTCCTATCAACCCAAGCTAAGTTTCCATCCCAGGAGGATAAATACAACTCCGCCTTTGTTACACTCCTCTCCAGAGGAAAAGCAGCAGAGAAATGACAGCAGTGCCTGGGCACAGAGCCAGAGCAGCTCCAGAATGCTTCCACTTCTCTTGTCAGAAGTTCTGACTATTCTTTGTTGTATAATTCAGGTTTCCATAGAGTATTTAGACTGAAAATTTCAGTCTTTGTTCCTGTAGCTGGTGATGGCTCAGGCCCATAGCATAATAGACCTCACCAGTGAAGGAGGCAATGTTCTAGAGAGCCAGTTATGGGCTGTGGGATAATCTTAGCTGGTTTTTAATGTTTGCTCACATTCTGTTATGCTTTGTTCATTTTGACATATATATTTAACTTGTCACACATGAAATGATACTGCCATCACTAAAATGATCCCCCAAAGTATGAGGCTGCTGGGTATGAATTTTCCCTGGGTGGAAAAGGGGTTGGTGGACAATGAAAGGAAGAGAAGGCCCTTATGACTTGTAAACCTGTAGGAGTCCCTGTAATACCAATGAGACATATTTGCATGTACCTGTGCTGAAACCCCATGGAAGGAGCTCACCTGCAGCACTTTGCAGTCTTGCCTTTCTTTCCTTGGGGAGCTAAATTACCTTTGCATTCAGCACTATGGCATGTGTTGATCACGTTGCTTAATGTGTAACTACAAAACACTATGACAAGAGTGCAATATAAAACCAAGAATTAAATAGTAAGATGTTTGCCTTTTGTAGTTTTTCTGTAACTCTGGATGAGTATCTTTGGTATTACCAAACTCTTAAATAATGACCCCATTGTAAACATCAAAGTTGCTGTTCTGTACTGAGCCTTTCTCCAATACCGACATCCTCTTATTACACTGTACTTCTCTAGAGGTACTGAAAGCATTGTAGGATACCAGCTGCTAAAAATAGTCAGTCTGACCTTTTTTTTTTTGTACTCTGGGATCTGTGACTTTCCAGTATTCCTTTTTGTTTTCTTTGTTGACTTTGGTTTACACTTGGAAATTTACTGATACTACTTAGACTGAAACCTAATTGTCCAAGTGCAAGGCTTGTTTCTAACAGGTGTCAGTGCACTCAAAGCTGATAGGGACACCCTGGTCAGGTGTATTTATTAGTTCAAGTACACTGATTTATCTGTGTCCTAATCCAGCAACTCAACCTTTTAGTTTAACTATGCTCTGGCTGCAAATGTCAGTATTTTTATGGATTAGCACTTTTCTATGAACTTTATTTTTCTACTGTAACATGAAGCACTGCACAAGACACTTCAATACACTTAGGATGGTTATGGGAAATTTTTGATAGTGGTGATGAGACTTGTTCACACCATGGGCAAAATTGTTATTGGGTTACTATTTAGTTATCGAACATTCCTACTCTGATATAGAGGAACTGTGTATTTTAAAACTCACTGGAGAACTAATGGAATTACAAGAAATCTGGGTAAAAGAAATTTGGTAAAAGAAATTTGGGTAAAAGAAATTTTACAAGAAATTTGGGGTTATGAGATAAAAATATCTTTAACAATCTTAATTCAATACTTGGGTTCAATACGGAAAATGTTTTACGTAGGTACAGAGACAGAATTAGATGGACAGTAGCATGGTGATCAGCATATTCTTGTGTCAAAAGAGAGAACTGAAAAGAACCAGAGAATTCTGTAAAGTCTGAATGTATCTCTTTTTAATATTTTTTAAAAAATTTACCTGAATTATGAAAAAAAGCCAGTCTTCCTTTTTCAAACTATTTAGGCTGCCTTGAACAGTTCCTTTTAATCTACAATCTGCATTGAAAGCTGTGGGTTGGTTTGGGAGTAGTTTTGCTTTAATTTCTTTCCCTTTTTGAGTGTAGATATAAGGAGCTCAGAATATAACCTGGAAGAAATTGATGAAAGGGAAGAGATAGGTGTGCAACAGGGAGAGGACAGTGGAAGTACCAATACCTCTCCTGGGATGGGAGAGGTTACTGCAGCCTTCAGCTCTCCTGAGGTACCACTGGAAAATGACAAAAAGGATCCTGCTTCATCAGCTCCTGTTCCTGGCAGTGTTCCCATAGACAACTTGCAAAGCTTAAAGGAAGAAAAACAAGAAAATATGAGGACAGATGGCAAGTAAGTACGTTTTGTGACAAAGAAAGGAGGATTGGGGGGACAATGGGGGAGGCAAATAAAATGCAGAGTGCTGTTTCATTGTGAAGCACAGAATAGAGAATTGTGAGACAGGAATGAGCTTTAATATGCTTAGCTTTCATTGTAGCACTCCGCTGTGCACAGTAATTCATGAAACTTTTCAACAGAAATGACAATGAAATGTTGTGCAGCTTATTCTGTTTAATCTTCCCTTTCCTTACTACTCAAACAGCTGGAACCCAGAAAAGCTGAACCCAGCTCTAAAATGCCCAGTGTATTTACTAGAGCAGCATGCTGCAAAAAAATTTGGATTGATTAGTTAAATAAAAATATACAAATTGATTCTTGCAGATGGGGGAAAATGGATAGATCAGCTGTTTCTGTTCTTTTGGGCATGATTCTTATTGCTTGCATATTTGTTTTTGCTTTAATTTTTTTTTTTCCTTATATGTGGTCTTGACCTGTCTCAATCCATTTGCTCTCAGGAAAACAAGTTAATTCAGCTTTTTTAAAGAATAAACACATTAGTTTCCTTAACCGCTCTTTTTCCCTTCTGGTGATGCTGTACCTTTGCCCTTCAGCATGTTTGTTAAACTACCTGACTCAGCAGGTTTCCAACATGAGTTAGTGCCTGCTTGAAATAAATGTTGATTGTCCAGAGAAGTCCCATTGTGTTAATGTAATTCACTATTTCTTTGTTCCCTGGGGCAACTAAGCTGGCTACTGTTCCCAAATTAAATTGAAAGAACTATTTCGATTATTGTACTGAAGCCAAAACGTGTGACTGCCCTAGTAGCCAACAACTTTCAAGGTAGTAAAGAGAGGTTTAACTTGTATTTGAAGGGACATTTCTGTCAGTCCAAGGCCAAATGTGGCTTTGCAGAAATCCTTGATACTCTGTCCTGGTGAATACTGTCCCAGTTGCTTGGGTGTTTCTCCTCCTTGGGAATCAAATTGTCTTGAATTTGCAGTTTAGCAGGCCTGTGTTATTGGGCCAGTTTGCTTAATTGTCCAGGGGATGTTTCTTTCCTTTCCTCCCTATGAATTGTAACCTTTCATGTCTTATAGTTCTGGTGGCAATCAGCTAGAAGGTACTGCACTCTGGCTTTAGAGTTTGGCAATTGCTTCCTGAAATATTCTGGGGATTCCAAAATGGAATGGGCTTCTCTGACACTATATTTCTTCACTATAAACTTCAGATAATTTTGATCTTATATATAACATCTAGTTACTTTGAGAAGTGTTTTTTTAAATGAAATCAGGAATATGTGCAAACTATTCCAATCAAAATCACTAATTTCTGTAATGATACTTGGTGGTGTTTTGTGGCTTTTGGGTTTGGTGGGTTTTGACTTGATTTTTTAAAAAATCCTTATTAAAAATCTAGTTCAGCCTGTTGTTAATAGTTTTAGTTCAGTCACCCATTTGTGTTAAAAGGAACAGAGCTGAGCAAGGGTACAGAGTGCAGGACTGAGTTTTAGCTTTGTTACAACAATAATTTTGAGAGCATAAGCTCCTGTTAAGTGATTTATGAGACACAGTATGTTTGCGACTATACAGGCAACATGAGCATGGATGGTTATTGAGAAATGTGTCACTTTAAATGATTCAAAGCAGATGTGTCAGCTCAAGGCACTGGTTCTGACAGCTAATGCATTTGATGTGGCAAATTGGAATTTTCATAATGCCAGTATTTCTAACTACGTATAATAAAAATACCTTGAACAAAGTTTGAAGTTTTAATAACTTTTTATTAAGAAATTTTAAGGTTTTTTTCCTTTTTCACTTGCCTTTTGAAGCCAAGGAGTTAATATGTCCTCCCCACCCCCAAAAAGATGAGTTGTTTATTCAGCGTTTTTGCAGTTCTCTTGTCCCCCATGAAATGAGGGAAATAGATACTGTATGCATTTCCAAGATATTTAGTATGCAAGTAACATGTTGTATGTGTTTCTTTGCTGTTCTCAAGGTATTTCTTGAAAGGGACTGCTTTGAGAAGTCTGTACTGCTTAGTACATGTGTTCATACACAGTGTCTCATGCAGCGTGGTGGGACAGTCAGGGACACATTTTAGACTGGGGGGTGTGAGAACACTTTATATGATTGAAAAACCTTCACTGGAATGGAGTTGCTATTGGAAAGTGGCTTGTTCAAACTGCACATGTAAACAAAAGGAGGGGGAGAAGAGAAGGGAAAACTGATCATCTGCTTACACAGAAGCAAGTGGAGCTGCATGTCATTTTGGTAAAATATCATGGCAGCATTTCCTCTTTGTTTTTTATTTTTTTAAAATCAATTCTGTTGAGTATTCCAGCGTTTGGCAGAGCGGTTCTGTTTTGTCCATCTGTGTTTGGAGAATATTGCCAGTTCTCTTGCATCATTCCTTGTGTTTACTGAAATGAATGATACCAGCATATTTAATGTACTGTTGTGCTTTGCAGAGGACTACAGACTAAAATAAGCAGTGGGGATGCTGGATTTCAAACAGACAGGAAGCTTAAAATTTTAGATCAAAATAAAACTGATGGTGAGTAGTTACCACTTGTTAATACTTGAAGCTTGAACTTCTCTCTTCCTTTGAAGAAATGGCTACATAGTCAACCTTGAATTGTTATCATCAGATTATTTTCTTGATGCTTGCTCTAGCTCTAGTGTATTTTCTTTGAGATGAGGTGGCAAGAATTGGCTGCAGTTTGGGGGTTTTTTGGGTTTGCTTTTAATATATTTTTGTTTTAGCAGTTGTCAAAGCTGCATCATGCTGTTATAGGATGGTGTGGGTGGGATAGTGCTGAGGAGGGGGAAGGCTGGACACAAAGGTAATCCTGCCACATGGGGTGACGTGGCTGCCACATCCCATTGGGGAAGAAGAAGCCATCAGTTGTTCTTTGCTTATGAAATTAGGGTGAGCTTTCTGCATGGAAATGCAAATATTTTTAAGCACAAATAAAAGTGACACACTGATCTGAAGCAAAATGACGACATCCTGTGCATCTAATGGGTCATAAATTTTTCTGTGGATTTTGTGACCTGACTGATTTATTTTACTCTTTTGTGACACTGATTTTCAGATTTATATATTAGGCCTTCTACAGTCTTTTATACTCAGTACACCTCTGTTAATAAATCATAACAACACAAGTCCTGTGTACATGTGATATAAATTTTAACTGGCATTTTATAGCATGCATGAAATGAGGATTCTTTCCACCCCAACACAATACCATTCCACATGACTATTCCTGAAGAATTTAATTTTTCTCAATATTGTGTTTAAAACAATTTGACTAAAATATTCATGTGTTTGGGACATGATCATATGTTTAGTCCAGGGGTAGAAAACTGAATTATCAGACCAACTAAAGGATAGGAAAAATAGGTTTGGCAAATTACTCTGGTCCATATGTTTTTCAGTTGTTTCCTTGTACAAATACATAAGGTGTAGTTGATAAGATTTGTAACATTAAAACTAAGGAACAGGAGCCACAAATGTGTGGAACTAAAAAAACCCTGCATCTAACTCGATATTGTGTAGTCCTTGAGCTCTTGAGTCAGTGATGCCTATATAATGAACTGAAATTCATTAGCACTTTTTAAATTGTTCCAGAATAGTTTTTTTCTATTAAGTTGATGCATGCCATCTGTAATCTGTTCATTAAGTAAGAATACCTGAGTTAGAACACAGTTATTTGGCAATATTAGTCAAATATAAATATATCTTTAAATAGCCATTAAAAGGCTTAGGGAAAATATTAGCATCAGTGAGCAGCTAGTAATTGTTATTAAATACTCTGGATGCAGAGATTCATGATGTAATGAGGAAGATTGCATCTTTTTGGCATTTGTATTAATTTTGGAATCTTTCTTTAACTTAAAGAT
The DNA here is from genome assembly GCA_013397195.1 of Hylia prasina. Taxonomy (NCBI): domain Eukaryota; kingdom Metazoa; phylum Chordata; class Aves; order Passeriformes; family Sylviidae; genus Hylia; species Hylia prasina. Next base: position 1,321,963 of record VYXD01002160.1, on the reverse strand, counting down.
CACAGTGATAGAAAACTCATTCCAACAACAGAAGAAGGGAAAGAACTTCAGACAGCTGAAATTAAACCAGTAGATTTTAGAGAAAATAACAAGCTTGAAGTTGACAGACTATCAAACTGCCAGGCATGTAAAAATGACATCTCTGTAAGTCATAGGAATTATCCTCAACTGATTTCAGAAAAGCAAGATGACAAAACAAATCAAACTGGCTTGGACGCAGTAAAAACTCAGGATGTTGGAATCCAGACTTTGGATGGCAATTTGGGAAGGACTGCACAGAAGGAAATTATTGTTTCTCAGGGTGTTGAATCATCCACATTTAGAGAACAGGTCCCTCAACACAACAGAGATAAGAACAGCTCCCTTGTTCAAGTGATGCATGGAATGCATCAAGAGAGTGAAGATACTTCAATAGAACAAAATCTTGAGACACAAGAAGTTACTCATAAAGAAGTAATTCCAATAAAAGACCAGAGTCACATCTGTGTAAATGGCAGTGATTTTGCTTCACCAGAAACAACTGCTGAAACTCCAGATGACTCTCCTGTAAAAGGTCACCCTTTTTATAGACAGGACACCAAACCTAAACCCAAACCTGCTAATGAAATTACAAGGGATTACATACCAAAAATCGGGATGACTACTTATAAGATAGTGCCTCCAAAATTCTTAGAAATGATGAAGAGCTGGGAATCAGAAGTTCTGTCAGATCATAAGGATCAAGAGGTATCTACTTTGGAAGACCCCAAAGAATTCATAGTGCAAACTGAAACTCCTGATCTGTCAAAAAGTGTGGGTCCTTTACAGGTTGGTTCACAAAATGAAGCTGCAGCACCAAATGGTCTGCTGCAGAGAGTGAACAGCATTTCTGAAAATACTGTGACCTCTGGAGCTGAGATTACTACCGAGAGCAACCAGATGGAAAGTGAGTCTTTCAAGAAGCATGTCCCACTGATGCTAAACTTGGAAAATACAAATGCTTCTTCTGACACTCAGGACAAGTCAAATGCATTAAGTCCATTAAGTCCTACAATGAAACCTAGTTCTTTTTATCTGCAGATGCAACGAAGAGCTTCAGGTCACTATGTGACATCTGCAGTTGCCAGAAGCACCGTTTGTGCTCCTAATTCAATTCAAAATGAAGTTAAGAATACAGAGATGGGTAAAAAAATCTCATCACCAGATTTGACTTCTTTGGCTTTACAAAAAACAAGTATTCCTTCTCGTCCTGCAGATCAAGAAAAAGTTGATGATGGAAAAAACATTGAATCTTCCACTTCTCCTGTTAAAAGCAATAAGCCTTTAAGTTTTCCCTCCTGTCCTCCAGCACCGTTGAATCTAAAAACTCTCAGAACTTTTGCAGTTCCAAAGCCATACTCCAGTTCAAGACCATCCCCTTTTGCTCTTGCTGTCTCATCTGCAGTCAAAAGGTCACAGTCATTCAATAAGACGCGCACGATCCCTAGCCAGGCACCGAGAGAGGAATTTCCAGTGGAACTCTCCTCTGTCCCTTTGGCAGCTGGATTCTCCTCAGCTACCTCCATGCCTGAAGTGAAAAGTCCTTCCTTACAGAGCGTAACGGCGGAGTCACAAAATAGTCTAATGGATAAGGTAAACTTTATTTCTAGTACTAATTGACTATGGATCCAGTGCCATCAAGTGCAGCCAGTGTAAAGGCTTGTTTCTGAATCACTCCCTGGTCAGAAAGCGCTGTATTTGTGCAGGGAAAACACCCTGTGGTGTCCACCAGTAGCACAGCATTATAATGAAGTGCAGGAATACAGGGAATGCTAAAAATGAGAGCAACATCATTCAGATGATTGGAAGTAATTATTTCCTGCCATAATTAACATCCCCTACTTTAAAGAACTGTAAATTAAATAGTCATTTATCCTGTGTAATACTTACTTTTATGTTTGGAGTGCTTTATGATTTGTTTTTTACAGTTCTTTGTGTTGGTTTCTTAAATTTAATCCCAAGTGGTGTGATCCATTTGGCTTCAAGTGGTCATGCCACAAGCACACTTGAATGGAGATAAAAAGTTTTGCTGGCATAATTACTTGACACACAAACTATGTGTTGTGCTGAAAATGTGGCTGATCTCAGAAATCTTGAACCAAGCAAACACTAGAATGGCAGCAGTTTGCTATGCAACCTTGTGCCAGGTTGATTCAGATTTCCATTTATAACTAATTCAGATTAAAACTTTTTGGCTTCTTTTCCTTCCACTTCCTCCCTTTATAGAAAGGCAGCCATGTGCATAGTGAGCAGAAGAGTCAGGCGCAGTCAGGTGCTTCCCCTGACCACCCACGCCCTGTCACTAAGAGACAAACCGCGATGACGCTCCCGCGCGCTGACCCCGAACAGATCCACCAGAGCTTGCTGGCTGCAATCCGCTCTGGAGAAGCTGCTGCCAAATTGAAAAGGGTGAGTTTTCATCATTGCATCCAAAACAAGGAACTCGTGGTACTTCCTTCAAAATTACCATGCTGATGCCTGAATCTAAAAGCAGTTAGTTTTGGCACATACTGCTGCCAGAAGGTCTCTTAACAATGGGAAGTGAGGTGGGGAAGGGGGTCAGTATTGTGGAATAAACTGGTGAATGCACCCACACGGTTTCAAATGTCTGTATTTTCATACAGTACAAATGCAATCAAAATCTTCCTGAAATGAAATAGAAATCTCCAGGTTATCAGTGAAGTATCTTGTCCATAAAATCTGACTTGTTTGTGTTTACATGGTTTGAAATGGTATGGCTTTAGAAACCTGCTGAGCAGCTTTGTTCTAGACCTGAAGTGGCTGCAACCTTTTGCAAGCACATAACATGCAGTTCTGAAGACTATTTTCCTATTTATTAGATTTGATCACGTCCTTAATCTGTTAGGTATCATAATTTAAACTATTTCTCAATGTTTTGTCAACAGTCCTGAAAGGGACATCTTCCCCTACCCCGTCTGGTTAAAATCTTTCTCTCCTAAAATTAACTTACATATCTCCCTTTGGGTAAAACAGTCTACATTTCTAAAATCTGTACTATTTTAAGTTTGCAACCAGAAAATCAGTCTCACAGTTTTCTTGACCTCACATTAGTATTTTGCATTCTGTTTTGAGGGATAATTTTTCATTGCAGAAGGTCAAAGAAATTCAGTAGTTTTTTGTTTTTCTTCCCTTTTCCACTTGAAAGAAACTAATGATGTGTGGTAGGTGGATACAAGGGACATTTTTGTTTGTTTGTTTTATGGAAGTCTTTGATTCCCTCAGGTCAAAATCTTGCAGTGAATGATCAGATAGTGGAACACTCCATTCTGTTTCATAGGTTTTTGTTTCAGTGTAGTAGTGCAACTGCCTTTCTGAGGCTTGTAAATCTCCCATCCTTTCTAGAGTGAATAGGAAGACGGAGTTTCCTGGAAAAGTTGCAAGCATGGTCAAGTAGGGTTTGATCTCTAGTCAGTAAAAATGGCATTTAGTGCACTGTAGAATTGCTTCTAACTACATGTCAGTAATCATATTAAAAACAGGATAACTTTAAGAAAATGCTGTATTGTTCAGAATCTGTTAGAGGTAAAATCTGTTCTACCAGAATTACTGTTTGGATTTTATTTGCATATATTTGTAACTTTTTTTTCTTCTAGTGGATAATTACATTCTGAATAACATGACACTTCATTTATTTGTTAATTATTTTTAATAGAAATGGTCTTAGTGTAGAGTTTACCCATATAGTCTTTATCAGTCTAGGTACAAGAATGGCATGGGGAAGGGGAGAGAGATGATGACTGGAATTGGTTTTCCCCTCCCTTTCTCTTCTGTGGGTGGGAGATGTTCTTTGTCAGTAAATTATATGTTGAGACTGGGGTGATGAAAGGGCTGTACTTTTTAAGAAGAAATTATAATAATGAAGAAGCTGTAACCATAAAGAAGAGCAGTCTGCAGCACAGAAATCTGAACCAGGCTTTAAAAAACCCCTGGAACACAAACAAAATGCAGTGAAGAACTCACTGAAGTTTTGCCAAGCATAAAATTGTACATGCTGTTCTTTTCACTCTCAGAGTGCATATGCTGTGGTACAGGTGTGTATGTCTGACAGCAGAAAGAGGTTTTTTTGGCCTACAGGAAATTTAATAAAAACATAGTCTCATTTTATGTTTAACATGGAAAATTGGCAGTGCTAGGACAGCGAAATGAAGCATTTTGTATCAGTTATTTGTAAGTAAGTTATGTGCATCCAAAAGTGCTTTTGAGAGTTGAGAGGACTTGTAGAATGCATACACCCCATAGCTTCCAGTATCGTGCTGCAGTCAGGAAAGGGAGTAATAATCTCATCCATTTGAATAATGAAAGAGAGAGACATCCATCAGGTGCTTGCTTCTCTTTTTACCTCTTACAATACTCTGTCTTCTTGCAGCTCTGACAGTCATTTAAAAAATAAAATCCTGGCAACTCTTGCCAAGTTCTTTAATTTTTTTCACCCTCTGTTTTATTTAATATGTTGTGAGTATGCAGTGCTGAGATCTGTGGCCTTTTGTGTTGCTGGTCTTTCCTGTTCAATAGGGCCCTCAGTAATTACTACCCTAAAATGGGTCAAGTGAGGTTTCTTTTTAACTATTTTTCTCTTGAGAATGTTTTCATTGTGTTTAGTAAACTGTGTGCTGTGGTATGTGGTTCTCATGGCTGTGGAGCATCTACAGCTCCCATTAACTCCAATTGGAGCTGTTGGGTTATGCTTTGGCTATCTATGCTAAAAGTTATGATTTCTTCTGATACAAGAAACATTGCTGTGGTATAAAATGTTAGAAGATTTAGTAGGAAGTCAGGTGTATTCAATAGTTAATAAAAATGTTTGGTTTAGTGATGTTTTCAAGTACTTCTTTGTAACCAGGTGCAGAGAAGGGCTAGAAATTATGTGTCTTTTGAATAGTTATGCCTGAAATTTTCAGTCAGGATAAAATATATTTTTAATAATGTCTTCTGTTTCCACTTCTGTAGAATATATGCTTAATTAAGAAATCATATAGGAAGTCTTCCATTGCAATGAGAAAAACACTAAATGAAGTAACACTATGTAATATATTAGAGAGAGAAAAATCTGGATATTTGGTTTAACATTTTGTTAATATTTTTTTGTCTTTTTTTTTTTTTCCCCCACCCTGCCTCCAGGTTGGTCCTCCATCAAACACCATGGCTGTCAATGGAAGAGCCAGGCTTAATCCTTTGTATTCCACAGAAGCTAAGGCTAATCCCTAGACATTTTACCAAATATTTTGCACTTTACTACTGCTTCATAGGCCAACTTAATACTAACTACAAATTTTTGAAAGTGTAAATGCAAGTAAATGTTAATATATTTTTGTCAACGGTTATAACAATTTCAAGCTGGGTCTTTTGATGCCTTGAAAAGATTATTAGAATATGTAAATTATAGTAATATTTTGCCTTGTTCTCTTTATAAAGCTGACTATGCTGCTAAAAAGTTTTAAGACAAGATGTAGGTGAGCTTTGCTTATGACAGAATGAGAATTGAAGTTTCTTGATTTTAGCCTTCAAGACTGAACAATATTGTAGCACTACGCTGAAATTAGATTGGAAGCAACCTAAAAGTTTTAGATCAAATAATTAATTTTTGATTGTGTATTACTTTAACAGATTGTATGAACTTAAATGTACCACATGCTGCCTCCATATTACTTTATTAAATTAAAATTGTAATTAGTAGAAATCTTAATTCAATGCAATACTTTGTTACTGTCAAAAAAAATAGATATTTTTATTCCTTTAGCAGTGAGCAATTGGGATATGTATTTTGATCTTTTTCTAATTCTTCTGTAATTTTTTTTCCTGGTAGCACACACACAAAAAAATCAGGAAATAAATTATTGGAAACTTTTGTACTACACAAAACCTTTTCTTAACAGTAGCACTGCATGATGTTTCTCAACTACTCTTTAAATATCTCTATATAGTATTTACCTAGCACTCAGATAAGCAATACTTTTTGTGAACTAATTATATCTTTGAGTAGTCAACAACATATAGTCACTACTAAAAAACAAATTCCAGTTTTGATACTTAATGAAATAGAATATTTTTTCATATTTTCATTTAGTATAACTAAAAAAATGAACTGTTTTGTATTTATTCATATAAAATATTTTAATCGTAAGACAGCACAAAACCACATAAATCATGCTTGTGTCAGACAGCATCTATTTAAAGATTAAGCATTAAATGCCAAAATGGGAATATATATTAAAAGAAAATGTTTCACGTTATATTTTATCTATTTTGAGTTTCTTGTCAAGATTATACATTTTGGGGAGGGGATGGAAATATGATCACACTGATGGTGAAATAGCTACATTATGATGCATGCAGCAAGTCCTGGGGTATTTGCCATGTTAAAATATTTTTGTGCTGAACTTGATTTAAAATTAAGCAATTGTATTTAGTTTCTATTCTTTAACAATACATACATTATGTACTTTAGAAACATTATGTAACTCAGTTTCAGAAACTGATCTATATGTGCATTTTCAAATTGTTTGCTGCCAGGTTTTTGTGCAATAATCTCAAAGACGTCTAATTACTTTCCTAGTAGCAAGTCAGTTACCGATTACAAGTTACGATGTTAACTTAATGCTGAAATCCTTTAAGAAATGTTTTAGGAAATAAAAATTCATAAAGAGATCTGATGAACATTTTTTTGTTGCTGTTCTCTCCTGTTTTCTCTCCTGTATGTTAGTCCCTTGTCAATGTGTGTTACCACTTCCATCTCCTCCTTGTTCTTGCCTCCAATCAGGAGCTCATTCTGAGCGTGGGAGAAGCTCACATGGTAGTTCAAAAGACCTGTTGCAGTATCTGACTGCAAAACAAAGTTTCAGCCCTCACTTGAAAATACTGAAATAGAAGATATAGGAGCTTTTCTAGTTTCTAACTGGGGCTTACATTCTAGATTTCACTGTGTCTTGAGGGACAGGCTTAAAAATTATAACTTGCTCCTTGGATTCTAGTCTGTGCTCGTTGTGAAGTCTGTGTTTTAGGCATTCCTATACACCATTCTGTAACTGCCAGAGATGGGGTTGCATTGTGAAAAAGTCTCTTCCTTATACTTTGGGTGTGTGGGGTTTACAGGTTTTTTAACCAGATGTTGGTATTCTCTGCCAAGGTGACCAAAATTATTTCATAAAATTATTTTAATCTCTATCTGTGCTAATACAAATATATATGATGTTTCACTTTTTCAAACAAATCAATGAAGTCCAATTTCTTGTTTTGGGGAAAGTTCAAATAACCACACTTTCTTCTTTCTTTTAGTTTTGACTTCAAAACTATAGTACTGTATGTTTTTAGTCCGATATATTAAAAATAAACTGCTTTTTCATGTGAATTCCTGAAGGCAAATATCTTATGTAACAGAGATTAAAACCACCTTGCTTGAATTTTAGGGTTTCTTCTTTGTATTACAGAACTTGCTTGATGACTAACTGAAATGTCTACATTTCAATGTCTAAAAGTGCTATAGTACTGTGAAATTCTTCAATGACACTTTTTGTTACTAGCCAGCCGTTTTGTTTAGCAAAACTTTATCTTTCCCTCTTCTTCCAACGTGTAAGACATTTTTAAATCTTGCTATTGTATTTCTACAGATGCTTTTTTTCTTACACTCTTCTATTAAAGGCTACTAGAGAAACTCTTGTTGATGAACTTGATGTGTTTATTCATTTATTCAACCATAAAAACATTTCTGCTCAAGTAACAAGTAAGTATTTCTAGTAACTGAAAGCCCAAGAGAGCATTTAATTTTGTTGTGGATACCTTATCTGCAAGGTAAACAGACTATTTTTTGAACCCAAGAATACTTACAGTTTGGACAACTTGTCACAGATGTCGTCCAACAGGAGGCAACTAGTTATGCCATATCTCTTATAATTTCCTTGCTTTTGCATGACAGTCAAAAGGTTTGGGAAGGAAAGTAAGGATACTGAAGTAAATGAAACGTCAGTGTAATTGTCCAGACAAAAAAGCAAGCCCCAGTGGAGGTGCATTATGACCTACTGGTACCAGTTCTTTGAAGAAGCAGCAGGTATCCACATAGCACAGTTCAGACTCGGGGCTTTCAAGTTAAGGAGGGCTAGCAAAGCCCTAAGAGAGGTAGTAAAAATGATCTTGTTGGCAATTATAGAAGATGTATTTTTAAATTTATTCTACAGAAGAATAAAATTAGGACTCCAGATGTACCTGGAGAACGGAGCAGTTTTCCTGAGACAGCATCACCAGATAATTTTTGGAAATAATCTTGTGACTGAAGGTTGTAATGCCAAGGTAAGAGCTCTCATGCTATGCAGCTGCAAGATGTTAGACTACTCAGGGTCTCCATTTTCGGGACGTACATTCAGTAATCAGTGCCCTATTTTTTTCAGCTACTTGTAATTTTAACATACAACATGATGATCTCCAAGGAAGACATGAAAATTATGTGGATAGGGACCAAGAAGCATGGTACCACACATGACAGCACCTAATATTTTTAACTTTGTTTGTTACAGGTAGCTGTTCCCAGCCAAAGCAAACATTTTCAGTTGGAGCTGCTTAGAATCCTATTTTAAGTTGCCAAAAGGTTTGCAATTCTTCTGTTAAATAGAAACGAGTAGTAGGGTGTACATCCTTGAATGCTTGGCCAGAGTGCATCCTATGAGGTGTTGGACAGCTACAGCAAGATAAAAGACTAAATGTAAATGACTAAGCAGGTGGGTTGGTAGCCCCAAACAAAGAGAGTTCTTTGCAGAAGGGAACATGTCTTAATTTGTCTGTCTGCATTAACTGATTGTGAGGCTGAAGTCAAAATGGTGTGTTTGGACTGGAGGTGTCACAGTCACAAAACTGTTGATGCTGTGAATGGTCTGAGGTTCTGGAGCTGTGGTGTTCTGTTAGTGCTTGGCTGCTGATGGTGTAACTGAAATATCACTTGTTGTAGACAGATTGCTTATGAAGTCTATTTTGGTCATAAAGCAAAGCTGTAGCAATATCAATAGAAATGTTTCAGAGCTTCTAATTGAAAAGCATGCCTTCTATGGGGGATTACTTTATACAACCCAATTGAAAATCACAGCTAAGATGGATTTGTTTTTTTCTTAAAATTTCTGATTAGGTAGCTTTGTGAGAAGGAAGGTGTCCTTATTAAAATGACATGAAATTTGCAAGTACGGGAAGCTATGGTTGTTAAAAACTTAAATACGTAATTTCATTTTGTCTTCCTTGAAAGAGCTATGTGGTATGGAAACTAACACAGAAACTCGTTGTCAAGAGTATTGCAGTATATTGTACATAAAATTGCATTACTTTTTGTCATCTGTTCCTACTTATTAACACAAGCAATTTACTTTTTTGGTGGGTTTATGTCTTCAAGGAGCATATTTGGAAGAGATGTATAATTTTCTCATTTTTAGCTGTATTAAACCTCACATTCACCAGCAGTACAGCAGCTAGTGTTTAAGTGAAAGAGGAAGTGAACACTTCTCATGTCCCTCCATCACCATGAAAAGACCACCAAAACTGTTAATGGACTAAATTATTCCTAAATTATTCAAGACAGTTAAGAGAAAACAAAAATGGGAGGGAGAAGGAGAAGGGATGAGGTAGAGATACAAGGAATTTTGCTGGTTTTGATCTGGATGCTTTTCTTGGAATAACATGTTTCACAGTTGCTAACATAGTGATGAAAGAAAGTATCTTAGCATTGGGAAAAGGAAAAAGAAATGTATCCAGAAAAGACACTAATAATTTTAGGAAATTTCAACTTAGTAGTAGTATTATTAGTTTTATTTCAGAATGATTGTGCATGTATGGACCTGGAAATAACAGGGGCTGTATCATTCCCAACAGAAATAGGACTCTAGTGACAAAAAGAATCCCAAAGAGTTTAATTGGAATGTAATTTGCTAATTCCTCTGTGAACATCCCAAACTTTGAGAACAGTCTTGTGCCCATGACATAGCAGTGTCATTATACACAAATGCCATTGATGTTTGCTTGTTACCAGTGTGTGATTGTACAATGAGTGTATTTTTAGTAGCTGTTTTGTTGATAGCAGCTGTTCTGGGCCAAGAACAACTGTCTTCTGTTTCAACATATTTGCTTGGTGATTTCTAAAGCATTTGTTTCCATGAGTGTCTGGGCATTCCCAAACAATGCTTATAACAGGAGTTTTAGGGTGGAAAGCTTATTCTTAAGTTTACCCCTAGTCATTTCATTACTCTCAGAACAACTGGTACACTTTTTACTGAGAGTTGGGTCACTGTTAATACAAATAACAAACATGATATGTAAGCTGTCATTGGTAAGACAATACTAGAATGCATTCTTCAGAAATTCCTAGTCTTCCAGACTGGTGGAATAAATTTTCTTTAGCCTCTTCATCTATTTTACCAGTTTTTCTCGGTACTAAGCAGGGCAGACTTTGCTTTGCCTGTTATATTTGATGCCAGCCCAGCCAGAACAACAGGAACACACTAAAATACCAGACATCCAAGGAAATCTTCACAAGTGACAGAATAGTTTAAGGAATGTGAATATTAAAGACTAGGCTTGTGTATGTGGTGGTGAACATCCAAAGGAGTATAAAGGAATTGAAACAGACAATGAGCTCAGGGCTGAGCAAGAGTTAAGTCCACAGAACCTATTAAAAAAAATCTGGCCAACAGTGGCTGTTTGCAAGTGCTAGTGTACTCAGTGTGCTAGTGCTTGTGTACATTAACCACCAGAGTACTTACTAATGATTACAATATTTCTAGTTAAAAGATATTTAATAAACCATAGCTTGACTCAGTATTTTGTAATTTCCCCATAGCTACATGTCTGCCTGTTTGTTAATGTCTCTTTTTCATTTTCTTCCCCCTATGTGATCCTGAGCAAGTAAGACTACAATCTAACAGGCTATAGTCACACTTAATCTGAAGTGGCAAAGCAAGAAAAAATTATTTCACATTTGCTTAAGGCTTTATATATATGTGATTTATCAACAATGCAACAAAAATAATATTTTAAATAGTTGGACTGATTGCAGTTTTCTAAATTAAATACTTGAATTAAATGAGGAGATGGAATGCAGAAGGAGCTGCAATTGGTCACCTTTGGTTAAACAGCATGATTGGTCTGATCAGCAGACAGTATTCCATTGCTTCAATTGCTAAAAGCTAATTAAACACTTGCATTCTGCTAACTGAAGTGTATTTGGCCGCCTGCAGTTTCAAAGTGCATGTACCAAAAAGGAAATCTCTATGCTATGAACACCAAGCTGCTGCAATTCGAAGCTTCAGCACCCAGGTGAAACAAGGAGGTGAACCAAAGGTTGAAGAAGTGGATTACAGAAAAGTTCCTTTTTAAATTGCGGAGGACTTAAACTGGGAGCAAGCTGGGCACCTGGGCGGCTGCACAGGTTGGTGCCTCACTGTCAAGGATTAGCATACTGTTAACCCTTCTCCAAAGCAGCACTGGTGCCAGGGTGGCTCTAGAATGGTCAGAAGGCAGTTGAGCTGCTGGTGGCCCCAGCTCTTTAAGCTTGTATTAACCATCTCTTAGACATCTGTGTAACCTCTACCTGAGCTCTACTGAAGCTGTGTTAAGAACTTTAACAGAAGCTACCATGAGACAGGCACAAGCTCTCAGTATTAAGTTCACTTAGGGCTTGGCCCCTCAGGAAAAGGAACCCCAAGAGAGGGAGGTCTGGGGGACATGTGGTGAAAGGTTCTACCTGTAAATAGGTAGAATTTAATCAACTTGATTTATTTTATTTTATTCAAACTCTGTCTGCTGTTGTGTTCTTTGAAAGAAAATTTCCAAAGTAAAAAAAAAAACCAAAAACTTTAGACTGTCAGGTGTGCTTGGAAGTTCAATAGAAATAAAAGACATAGTCTTTGCTGCCAACTAAAGATAAAAGGCTGAGAAGGTATAAGGAAGGATCTGCAAGACCATATTGTCAGGAAAAGGAAGTAGGTGTGTCTTGTGTAACTATTACATTACTTTAAAAACATAATTTGGAGGTGATGTGAAATGTCAGTTTCCTGATCATCAGTGGGAAAAACAACATAAGCAGGAATCAAATAAATCTCCAACTGAAAAATAAAGATGGTAAAAGCAGCAGAATTTTAGATTGAAATCTGACTCCTTAGATTGCTTATCTAACAGTGGAAGGCAATTTGGGTGAGAGAATAAAACAAGACCTTTAAAAACCATGTCAAGAGAGATTAAAGGAATGTGGTTGCTTTAGTTAAATAAAAAAAAAAAAAGGAAAACTGATATAACCATGAAAATAACCATGTTTCAACACAAAAGTTGCTACATGAATGCAAGTGGTTAATCATTGTATCTTCAAGCAATAGGCTGCTCTAGCTTTAGAGCATAAAGGAAGAATAGTTATGCTGGGTCGGACAGAAGGTTTATTTAGCTGGTTATCTGGCTTTTGACAGTGATCAAAAGTATACGCTTAGGAAAAAAAACATAAGATTATAAAATATGCAAAGTAATATTTACCCCCAAGTATGCTAAACCCTCAACTATTTTTAGCTCTGAGAGTGCCAAAGATTATTTCTATGTATTCAATAGTCTTAGTCTCGTTCAAGAGTTTGGCAACTTACTTTTTCAAACCCCATAAATTTTGAACAGTGACACATTCCTGTATGATATGGAGTTCTGTGACTTAATGATACACTCTCAGAAAAATGATTTTTTGTTTGTTGTGAACCTCTACTTGCTAGCCTAATTTAATCCTCCCCAATGCTTTTCCTGAAAGAGACATTAACTCATCAATCCCCATTCATACTCTCTGTGCCACTGACTCATACCATTCCATAACATCAGGAGTTGTGCCATAGGTATTTGAGGCTTGTATGCTTTTGTCATTTTATCAATTATATATCATCAAGGTTTGCCAAAACAAATATGTAGGTCTGAGCATGCCTATGCTTTATTTTTGTCAATATCTTAGGAGGAGGATTTTTTTTCTCTTAGGCACATTTATTTTTTTAATCTGTCACCTTTTGCTATTTGCTACAGTGAGTCACCTATAGGATATACCTATTCTGTACAAGATCAAAGTTTGTGTGTCATGCTTCTAAAGCACTAAATATTGAGCTGAATAGAATCTTCTGAAGTCCTATTTATTCACAGATGTGATCACCCAATTCACAGGTGATCTTTTCAGTTCTCTGGCCAGTGAACAAAAGAACTTAAAACCTTAAGGATACGAGAGATACTTGTTCATTAATTTCAACTTAAGTAATGGTAAGTACTTTTGTCTACAAATACAAGTAGCTGTCCAGAAATCTGGAACAGGGCAAATGTATTGCCTTTAGTTCAAACACTCTAGTCTGGCTTGCAATCAAACGCTATTTTTTCCCGACCAGTTTCTGCTGATTCATTGTTACCTTCCTTTGTATTGCAATGTTTAAGTGAAACATGCTGCTTTAACTGTCTTTAAATGAACCTTTGTGGCACTACCTTTGTGGCAGTGTTTTTTAGATGGGTCTTTTGATGCCTTTTTAATTGTACATTAAAACTTAATGAATGCTGAGTAACACCAGAATCCCTATGGAAGTGCATATGGTATCTGCATTAACACTGAATGAATGCATAATGATCAGTAGAATTTCAGTCATTTCCACATGAATCAACAGTGATGAGCCACTTAGTGTTACACTCAATTACATCATGTTTAATTTATGTAGCATTGTTTGGACATTATGTTTAAAATGTCTTTAGTAAATCATTGAAACTCTAATTGAGCCTCCATTTCAGGGACAAACTGCAGTGTAAACATAAAATTAATTTTTTTACACAACAATTAATTTATGTTGAAGCCCACTTGCAAAGGGTCAACAATTTGATATATTCTCACTATTACTCCCTGAAAAATGGAATCCTAATATGAAAACAAGTTGCAGTAGCTGTTAAATTGTTTCTGTTCCCTTTAGTTATGCAGCCACCAGACAGTGGAAATGCATTAATCCCCTGAACTCTGGGAACAATGGCAATACCTCACCTGCCCTATTTGACTGCTGCCAAGCAGTTTAGAGGACCTTTTCAGGTCAGAGTATCTTGCCCAAATCTACAGAGCAGACTCAGAGGTGTTCTCCACAATGCCTGACTAACACCACAACACTTTTTGTGTTTGGGAGGCCCTTCTGGCACAACCATCACTCCCTTGCAGCAAGGTGTACCAACAGCTTCTGAAGAGTGACCATGCCATCATCTGCCAGAGGTGGACAAAGAGATGGTGAGGGAACCTACACCAAAAGCAGACACTGTCTTTCAGCTGTTCTCCCACCTTGTGCAGGACCCTGAAGCAAACATGGTGTTGATTGCCTGTGCAGAGGAAGACAGTTTTGCCTCACTTCCAAAGCATCACACAGGTATGAGGCTGTACTGCCTCACTTCATCTCCCCTGTTCCACATGGTAGCACGCTGAACACGGGCTGTTGGTTGACCCTGGGGTGAAGGCTGGAAAAAGCTGCCAATGGCAGCCCTCCACTGAATCTTCCACAGTTACAGCAACAGTATTTAAACAGGGCCCAGACTTAGCAAAGGATGCTGAGCTGGATTCCGCCTTTCCATATGGAAACTAGAGATATACATATATATGATCATAACAATATTTTAATATTCATCCTTAAATCCCTATTCCAAATACAGTAAACTGGAGAGGTTTTGGCTGAGGGGAGTTTTAGAAGTGTTAGCTTCTAGCACTAGGCACCACATCCAGTTACTTTAGTTTATAGAGGATTTGACAGCTATGAGTTCACAAAGCTATAATTTAAAATTGCTGTTCTTTTTAATCTACTATAAGACTATCTGGTGACTGGCAAGGCATCTAACAAACAGCTGACCAGCAACTTTGTTAGAATATCCACAGACAAAGAACTTGATAATGATAATGATGATAAGAATACCTGCTCTCATTTCCCTGGATTGCTGAAAAATGCAAATTCAGACCTTTAATAATTGCAGCTCAGGCTTTCATTTCTGACAGTAAAGTGAGAGGAAAAAAAAAATCTTTCCATCCTAAGAAACTGTAAAAGAGGCTATCAGAGGGTTCTTTTTTTTTTCTTTTGATTATAATTCACTTCGTTCTTGTTAAAAGAATTTACTAAATGAAGTATAAGAGAGAAAAGATACTTATGGAGAAGCTTTTTATTTTGCTTTCAAAAGTTCTTTTTTTGGTTTATGTTGATCATCTTAATGATTGTTATCATGATTCAGGAATTCTATGCCATGTTAATTTAATTCAGCTTTTATCTGAATTGAATAAAATATATGCTAGCTTGCTGGCTATGAGGATAAAATGCATGTACTGCTTAAAGAGAAAGTATTTGAAATATACAAAATAATCTGAAATGCACTTCTCTTCAATGTATGCCTAATAGATTTTAATGATGTAATTATTTTTAATTTTTTATGTTGCTATATATTTTTAGAACCTGCCAAGTAAGGATATTTTTTAGAATTAGATGTAATGAGGTTATAATATTACTATAGCCTTTGGAATACACCAGCATAAGGAACAGTAGAAGAAAATAATTGAATGTATGCCTTGAGCTACATGATGACTGTTCAAACAGACTTCACAGAAAATTAGATTTCCTTGAATAGTGTTGTGGTTACAGTGATATAATTCATGTTTCATAACTCTGAAGAAATAATGAAGACATTATAACCAGAAATGTGTCAATTTGAATAAATTTATTATGAATTGCTTTGGTTTAAAAGCTCCCAATATGTTATAATAGAAGCCTACGTTCTTGCTTGAGAGCCAGCCAAACTGGGGTTTTAATATTTTAACAAATCACTTAATGGTAGATTTTTCTCTCCAAATAAACAAAAGGAGAAATGTTCTGAAGGGACTGTGGTAATAAAAGATATTAAAATATACCTTTCTTAGTCCCCATGGAAATTCAAACAGCTTCTGCCTGAATCCAAGGTGCAATGAAGCAAAATTCAGCCCATGCAAGAATTAACTCCCTTCACCCATTGCTGAACTGCAATTACATTTGGATCGAATGCAATATTCAATGGGCTACCTCCAGCTACACTGCAAAATACCTTCTCCAAATAAAACCATGCAGGCTGGGAATATTAACTGGAATTTGGTTAAGAGACAGGTCCAGTATATCAGTTAGTAAGTTTCGTGTATCACCCTCAGTGATACATCCTGGCTTTAATATGATTAATGGGTGGTGTTGGTTCTGTGGCCAGGGCTTGACAAAATGCTAAAATGGGCTTGAGGCCTTGAAGAACTACCACAGGAAGAAGAATCCTCAAAATCACTTTGTTAGTTCCAATTCTTTAAGGACTTTGAATGGTTTGAACTTTTACCAGTAGGCTTTTTGCCAGATTAGTTACTGTCTGTCCTCCCACAGCCCATAATGAAAAGACAAAACCCATAAAGCTACTACAGATTCTTTGTTGTGTGCTGTGGCAAATTTGACAGAACTGTGCCTGTGTGCTTAGTCCATCTGTGGGATGGATATGTCATCTTGAGTGATCCAGTAGCTCAGAAATCCAGTCATAAGAAAATATACCAAGTTTATGTCTAGTGTGGATGTATAGAGACCTGGACATTATAGAAGGGGGAGGTGTTAGTCCAGCAGTTCTTTCTTCTTGAAACTCAAGTGAAGTCTGAAAACTTCACTGTCACTGTCTTATAAAGTAAGTTCAAGTAATGTAAAAAAAGAAGAAAAAGAAAAAAACATTCTGCTTTCTCATAATTCTGAGACAAATATAATGAGTTGGGATAAATTTATGGACATGGAGAACACTGACGATTGAATTCAAAAGGGCTGAGTGGCTATAGTAATTTTCCTAATTTTAGACATGATCTCAGCTTGTACTCCTTCTTCCCAAATACCTCAGATACACCAAAATGTTAAATTTCTTTGAAGTCAGGTGCAAATTATTTATGAACTTGTTCAGTAGCCAGCATATTTCTCATTCTCCCCCTGCCCCGCCACCTCAAGGGAAATTTTGTAAGACTTTTTGACTGTTAAGCAGAATTTATAAGGTCAATATGTGTAACATAATTGTCTGGAATTATCTTCTATGTTATTATTCATATATTGTGGAGTATCTCCTTCATAAACACACAAAAGCACACTAGATGGTTTCTTACATTTAGTGTTATAAAATTGTTCTATCTGTCATGGTAAAATTATGATGATTAGAAAAAAACCCATTTTTTAATTCTAGTAGGTACTAAACAACTACAGAGCACAATTTCAACAAACATGAAATCAAAGGAAAAGGTACTTTTTTCTCCAGCTCAAAGGAAAAATGCCTTTTGGACCAGATTTAAAGCTGATTTATTGTTTGAAGTGGCGAAGTATTAATGCATTTTACCTTTTTTTTATTTTTAGAAAAAGAAACCTTCATTATACAAAGAAGGACAGCCTGATTGTTAGAGTACTAATTTTGGACTCAGAGTTTGCATTTCTTACTGAGCCACCAATTCCATTAAGATTTTGAGAAAAACACTTAGCAAATTAATTGCATTGTCTAATTTTCAACAGCAAATTGAGATGTTTAAGTCAGAAGACAGTTCTTCTAAGGTTTTCTATGTAGTCAGAGGAAACAAAAATTTGTTCTGGGATGGCTGTCAGCACTAAACCCCCTGTGTTTCTTAGCTGACATCTGGAGTTTTCTGTTTCTCTCCTTTGTGATGGCCAAGCTAACATGGTATAGTTGTCTAAAGTCAGGTACTCTGAATACCCTCTTGAGGTTACTTTTTAAACATGTTCAGGCACATAAAGATGCAAACATTTACTCATCCGTATGGAGGGAATAAATACATTAAAATGTTAGGTGCATTGATGTTATGCTAATTAGGTCCATAATAAGTGCTGAGATTGGCATTGTTAGATGGGGTTCCTGAATTACAGAGACTTGCATTAATAACCTTTAATATAATAACTTCCAAGTAGTCAGCATATTGCTTTTAAAATATGAACGGTAGGTTGGTTTTTCAAAGGTTTGTTGAAGATCTCATTTCCCGAATATAGATTTCTTGGAATAACTCTTGAGACAGAGCAAATGACCTCTGTGTGATTAATTCATTCCAAAGAGTGCTAAATGTCCTATCAGGTAATGTATTAAAATGGTGGCAGGTATGTTATCATACAGTGGCACTACCTCCAGAATTCCAGCTGGACTGATGAGCATTTGTTTGGTTTCTGTCATTTGGCGGAAACATAATGACTCCATCATCAGGGTTCAGCAGAGCTTTCCGTTTCAGAGCCCATTTTCAAGGCATTCTAAATTGCACGTGCACAGGTAGAATGATTTGGAAATTGCTTTGCTCAACCAGGGCTGGTGCAAATTTGGGGGTGCAAATCTGGGCTAGATTATTCCAGTGATTTTGGAAGAGAAAAATTCCTCCTTCCCTCACATGTATGCAGATTAGCATATGAACACATTTCAAATTTCTTACTGTTCCCAGAATTGGAGAAAATCTCCTTAGATCTGATGAAAGCTTTCAAAATCCAGTTTCACACTGCAGTATGCCTGATGTTCCTAGACTTTGTTTCTTAAAGCCATGGCTAGTTTTTTGCAAGCTGCATATTACAGAAGCAGGAAAGAAATAATATGAGTAAGTTTAGGCACCTAAATACAAGTGACTGGTAACATATTTAATACTCAATGATACCTGAAACATCCCCACAGGACAGACCTGTGTGACAAAGGCTGAACAGGAAATCTATGCCATCTTAGGGCATGGTAGAATAGGGATCTAAATTGGTATGGAATGTCCACATTTAGGCAAAGAAATCTCTTTTCCATCAATTCTTCCAAAAACAGAATTCATTTTGTCTTTCAATTGCATCCATCAGCCTTGTACTCTGATAACAAAAGTGTAGTGCTGCATGGCTTGAGTCTGACCAGGTATGTTGTTCCTTTAAGTCCAAAAGTTTACTTTTGCCTTTTTGCATGTATCTGGAGACTCTTACTGTGCTTTGTCTGATTCTACTGTTTCAGCGTCCTTGGCAGCAGCTCAGAAATGGCTGAGATTTATGAGTGGTGTGGCTTTTTGTGAAAAGTCATTTTAGCTCTACATTCCTTGTTTTTATTTTTTGTGGTTGGTTTGGGTTTGTTTGTGGGGTTGGGTTTGGTTTTGGGGTTTTTTTGGTGTGATTTTTTTGGTGTGGTTTTATTTTTTTGGGTTAGGTTTTAGGGTTTTTTTAATGCTTGTATTTTGTTTCTCACTCTACAAAATGACTAGTGTTAAAGGATTTGAATCTAATTTCCCAACAACTCACATTATGGAAGCTAAACTTCTATGTGCTGGGTAAACACGTGAAGTACCAGATAGCACAATCACCTGCAACCTTCCTTTCATAATAATTACACGTTTTTGTGCAGTATTCTGAAGGCATGTGAGGTCAGAAATGATGTTTTTTGTGTAAGGTGGAGTTCCAGAAATAGGGCTGTAAAAAGTATCAGCAGTACTCTGCTGTTGTGAAACATCGCCTGTTTAATTTATCTAAATGGTTAATAATTTATGTGATGTTTAAAGTCATCCACTTGTCAATTCCCTTCCAGAAGATTACATCTAGTGCAGTAGCTGTTGTGAGACTAGGGGTAGTTATGGACAAATGAACCACATAATATACTGCTGCAGTTATTTCTGGAAGTGAGCGCACAGCCCCCAACTACCATTAGATGCAGATGTAGCCACTGTAACCCCCACGTATGTAACACTCACCCCGGGCTATTACAGTTCTCTCTAGGAGGGAACTTTAGGCCTCAGTTCAAGGTTGGCCAGCGCAGATTGCATCACCTAATGCATCGTTTATTACAGACGTTCTGTGACTGATTTCATGCAGCCCTAGTGCGAGGGAGCAGAAGCCAGCATGTCACATGTCTGACCTGCAGCTCACAAACCCTACATGCCACTCAGTCAACCCTGTGCTGAACCTCATTATCTGCTCTTGGCTACAGCAACATTTCAGAAATCACAAGCTCTTGATTTGGTTTGATTTAATTTGATTGATTTGAAGGGTATCATTCTTATTCTAAAAAAACCTGCATAGGATTTCATTCCAATCTTGTGTTACAGTTCAAGGCAAAATTCCATCAGGGGGATGTTCTGACAGAGCTATCACAGGGAATCACAGAACTTGCTATTGCAATAGCAAACACTGTTGTCAAATCTGGCAATAAAATCCATCTCTCTACTCAAGCTTCTTACAAAAGTATGCTAAAGTATTCATGCTTTTCAATTGGAAAAAAAAAAAAGTCCTAAACCAAACAACAACAGAAAACAAGTGCAAATCTGCTTCTTGATAGTAAGTGCAGAAAAAGAGAATGTAGTCAGGGGAAACACTGGAGTGTTACTGTGCTGTGGTTTGTGAAGCTGTACACTGAGTTTCAGATTAGGTTGAAAAGCGGCTTGGGAAATGACTGAAACTGCTGGTACTGATTTAATCCCTTGGAACCTTTTCTTTACCTGTAATAAAAGATACACATTTTAACAATAAATGTAAACTTAACATTCAACGCAAGCTGTAATAATAGGGAACACTCCTCACAAAACATTCAAGCACAGATGGTTTTCAAAGACTTATGCACCACTGCCAAGAAGTTAGCTAGTGGTATCCCCACTTGTGGTCACTGGACAAATTTGGCTCTTGTGAAGTACTTGAGCCCATTTTCAAAGTTATAAATGGGCTTTTGAAATGCTCAAGAAGGAGCAAGAATGCACAACTCATTGTATGAAGGCCATTTGTTCAACACATTTTAAGTCCATTGAATAATAAATACACATAAACTGGGGAATGCCTTTTTTACTGAACAAATTACTTGTTTCTTAGGGTGAGTCTCTGTATTCTTAGGGTGATCCTCAGCATTGCTGCTGATGCAATTTATTTTGGGGGGCTTTTGGAGAAAGTGTATGGGGAAACGACATGCCTGGTTGTAGCCTTGCACTGGAAAAACTAGCTATTTCTGAGGCTTCAATCTAGCACTTGAATAGAAATAATTCCTTTCTCTACTACTGCAGCTAATACAAAAGATGGTGTAAAGGTATGATATTAGTTCTCTTAGGGCAGTGAAGCTTGTCATGGTAAAACCATTATACATACATTGCAAGTATTTTGATAAAAGCAAGGGGGACGGGTGGAAGGGTCAAAAGAAAAATTTTCAACAAAAATCCTCTACAGTTTTCGAATATAATCAGAGGTATTTTGGATTTTTTAAACCTCTGCTTTGTCAGTAATAATTGTGAGTTTACTCTAATTAAAGGCATAATTTTGTCACATTAATCAAGTGTTGTGATTCTAAATAGCATACAGACTTTTGAGAACTGGAGATCTTGATTTTCTGGAAGTGGGATGCATACTGAATAGCTTGACTCTGTTGCAATTTTTCTCAATATATATTTTAATTTTACTTCATAAATACCTGGACCTGATTATGACTAAGAAAGGTAAAATTAAANCTACTGAGGTGAGTATTGAAGAATACACAGAAATTTAGTTTTAGGGAAATGGTAAATCTTAGAAGAATAACTGTACTGCACAAGCATAGCAATTATCAAAAACCACACTAGGCAGCTTAAGTGTACTTATGATGAAAAGGAAACCAAGTCATACAGCTCAACAAATGGTCTTGGGTCTTAGCAGAAATCTGCCAGTCTTGTAATATAACTCCATTAACAGTTCAGAGATTACTGGGTTTGTACTTGTTCAAAGAAGGAGTTAAAAAAGGTAACACTTGAGCAGATTCGAGGCCTAACGCTCTCAGATATCTTTCGCCAAGCTCAGGAAACCATTTTTATTCTTACAGTTGTTTGCAAAGAGAGCCAGTAAGGCAGAAGAACCTTTAGTTTCACATTCTCCTGTATGCAACATTTCCAATTCCACACTGGAACAATCACATAGGTCCTTCTGTGCCTCAGTATTCCACTGACTCTATTTCCCTCATACAATGCTATTCCCAGAGAGAGCACTGACAGCAGCAAGCATCAGGATAGACAGAGATATAGGAAAAAAAAGTTAATTTGTTTCTTACAACATGCAAGTGAAATTATAATAGCATTACATTTTTATTAATTTTTTTCTAGAAGTGGCATTGTTGCTGTCATGAATAATTAGATTACCACCAAAGTTATTTTGAAAAATAAAGTATTTAATTTATTTGCTATTATTCATTCTAATTGTGGTTTTTATTTGCCTGGCATTGTAAAACAATTACAGGACTAAGCCAAAGACACAAAAACACGCCATGTATGTCAGGTCGCAGCTGTGTAACATGTTGCATATAATAGGAGGAAAATCTAAATATATTTTCTTTTTGAGGCTGAACTTTTAAAATGCTGATGAATATCACTATACAATTGCCACTTGCAGATTTTTATCTCTTCCCAATCTTGGTTTTCTACCTAGAGCATGTATACCAGTTGTCTTGCCTTCTATTCTTCTGAAGACAATGAGGTTTAACATGCCACAGTTATGCCTGTGAATCAATTAGGCAAAAAACCCCAGTGGCCTGGTCTTTGCAGTTTTGTAAAAGGAAAGCTGTTCACAAGCAACGAGCAACTCCAGTCAATTATCTGACAGTGTAAAATTCCTGATATATTTGCCAGACTTTGTATATAAGAACTGTTAATCAACTCAGACTTCAACTTCTGCTTTAAGTGTAACAGAATGAGCTGTTCAGGGGACAAGGAATCCTTCATTTCATTGAAAATGAATGTCCTGCAAAATCATCTGTGACTCAGCCAAAAATGAAAACTGTGAGTATTGCTTCTACGACACAAAAATCTTTCTCCAGAATTGAAATCTTGGCTTTTGTGTGATGATTTTTTTCAGCGGATTCAGGAAAACAGCAAAGCATTCGCCTCAAAACATTCTATATCTTCACCAGTCTCACATGTCAGTTACTGCCCCTGACCATGCCAAGGACAGTCAGAAGGTTTATTCACAGGGCTGTCTTCACCAGGGGCTTTCAGTTTTTGGCTATCGAACGGACTGACTTACACAGTGCTACCCCCTCTGCTTGGTGCCATGTGCTTCATACCCTCTGTGCTTCATACAGAAAGGGGTATTTTTTATTTTGAAATCGGATGAATGCTGATAAGGACAGCCATGGAATTCCACAGAGGGATATGTGTACATAAAGCACAGCAGGAGCAGGCTGCTGTGGCAGCCCTGGGCACGAGGGAAAACCTATTCGCATTGCGCCGTGCTCCAGGCTGCGGCTGGACGTGGGTGCTGGGCCCAGCTCGGAGCCTGGCCTCCTCACGAGCCGCTTTTCTGGCACAGGGTAACGGGTTTGTCCCTCGGCATCGGTCATTCCCTATTTCTCCAAGGGACATCCATAAATTCTCGATGCACAGCGGGATGTGTCAGTTCAGTTACTGATTTGCCAGGCGCTGAGTCGCGTGTCAGGCCCGTCCGGCGGCGTGCGGCTGGAGCCCGCTGTTCAGCGCGGGGCAGGAGGTCACGGGCCGTGCCGGGGGCAGCGCTGCCCGCGGTGCCCCCCTCGGGCCACGGAGCCGAGGCGCAGGGCGGGCAGCGCCCGGGGCT